>CAIGQS010000117.1:153480-179973 GCA_903798195.1 Danio kyathit
TTACACACACAAACTACACACACACAATAACACAGTCAGTAACACACTATACACACACAATAACACCTACACACAGTCAGTAACACACACTACACGCAAACTTACATGTATACACACACAAACTACACACACACACACACACACACACACACACACAATAACACAGTCAGTAACACACACTACACGCAAACTTGCACGTATACACACACAAACTACACACACACACACACAATAACACACACAATAACACATGTACACACACACACACACACACACACACACACACAGCCAATACCACAGACATACACACACAGTACACACAATAACACATGTACACACACACACAGTAACATATGCAAACACACACTAACACACCCATACATACAGTCAGTAATACAAACAAACTCACACAGTCCGTATTACACACACCTTCAGGACTACACACACAATCAGTGTAGTACACAAACACAGTCATTACCACACACACACAATCTGTACTACAGTACACACACTCAAATTCAGGACTGGACACACACACACACACACACACACACACACACAGTTAATCCAACAAAAGAAAAGTGTGAGTTCAGCATGGATCATGTGGACTTTGATATGCAGATTAATCTGGATTACACCGGATTTAATGAGGAGTGTGTGTGTGTGTGTGTGTGTGTGTGTGTGTGTGTGTGTCCGTCCTCATGCAGACTGGCCAACTGCAGCAGCGATAAAGAAAACACCCGTCATCCATCATCCCTACGCCTGCGCAGCCAATCAGAGGCCTCCACCACAATAAACTCCGCCCACAACAAATTTGACTATGTAGAGCTGTCTCCCATAGCCACGCCCCCCACTCCCATGTCTACCAATCAGAGGGAGTCAGGGGAGGGGCAAGTGAGAGAGCACAGCCAATGGCAGGAGGCGCGGCCCTCTGACGACGCCCACAACCAGTGGGAGGCGGTGCTGTCGAGAAAGGGGACGGGCCAGCTGTCGGAGCAGAAGCGAATCGAGGAGGAGATTGAGAGGAAGTGGGCGGAGTTTGAGCGTCTGCCGCTCAAAGAGACGAGGTCACTCCCAGCGATGGGCTCGCGGTCGTCCAATCAGGCGCTGGAGAGGGAGGTAGTGCGTGAATAACTCTATCTGCTCTCATGAATGCCTTTATGAGAACTGAATAGAACACAGAGACGCATCACACCCTTATGACCAGGAGGAGTATGATCCTAATTCAGCATTATTGACCATATACAGCGCTCAGCACACACAGATCTCTCCTCTACAGTAATATTCAGACCCCCTAGATTTTCACCAATTATTTTGTAATATTTTTTTTTTGCGATGATAATGACTGATTTTGTGGTGGTAATTCCCAGACATTTTATGATAAAAAAAATATATATAAATATAAAAAATTCAATATAAATGATGTCTTATTTACCATATTAGGTAGCCTACTATAGGTGTGCAATCTGACACAATGAGACGAATCATAGAAATAAAGCTTCTTTACTTTGGTCTCTTGTCAAGACGAGATCTAAATCAGATCTAAAACGGTTTGGATGAAGCCAAAGGAAGGTTGTATAACTCTTATTTTTATCCACGATCTTACTTTCTCTCAGATTTCACTCCGCGGAGCATCTGACATCATGTACCTCCCGCAGGACATGCGTTAGGGCTTCCCCTACCGTAATACACCTAAAACACAGACTGCCGTAAGACTCGTCAGTGGCAGGGAAGCGTTTTCTCTCATTAACTGCAGGGAAAGACTTAAACGAAAACGTTTATCGATTTGACGCGCAACACAACACCAGCCGTACATGTAAAGCACAAATAATGTCCTTTAATTCGGTGACGTCGAGCGGCCGTCATCCTTCATCCAATCTCCATCACTGTAAGCTGCTTGCTGTTGTGTCTGTGCCACTGCTTTGCTTGTTAGATGTTTGCCACTTTCTTTAGCAGTCTGAAGCGTGTCAAACACACTAAATGCCCAATTCTCGCCGTGTTATTCACTCGATTTGTGCTACAGGATGTAAATCACTCGTGCTTGACACTTCATCTGCTTACTGCAGCGACTGCAAACCCCCCCCCACTCTCATGTAATGTTATGGTTGTGAGGGCGCAGGTGAGACGCCATTTTTTGAGAGACACTCAAGTACATCACGTGCGCTGTAAGGTTATTATAGTTAACAAAAACAAATGAAAAAACGAAAACTAAAATGTAAAATCGTTTTCGTTAACTGAAATAAAAATAAAAACGAGAGTTTTTAAAAACTAGAACTAACTGAAACGGTATTGTGTTCATACAAAACTAAAGTTATAGCAAAACCTCCTGCGTTTACGTCTTTGTAAATATATTCGTCACATAATCTTACTGTAAGCCTTTTAGAAGTGAATCTATTGGCGTCACCTTGCTAGGTGTTTGACCCATACAGCACCTCAGAGTCTGTAATCCTGCTGCCATTGGACAGATCGAGCCGGTTCTCCTCCAGTCATCCTCACGGTTGCTTCCGCGACAAAAACAGCGAGTGGACATGACCGCAGCACGGTGACAGCATTAAATACAGACACTTAAAACTATTACTCTAACACATTTGTGCCTAATTATGCGATCTCGAACTAACCTTTTTAACCGGATCTTCTAAGTCAGGGGTATCCAAACCGGAGGGCTGGTGTCCTGCTGAGTTTATCTCCAACTTGCTTCAACACACCTGCCAAGAAGCTTCTGGTATATCTAATAAGAGCTTGATTAGCTGCTTCAGGTGTGTTTGATTAGGGTTGGAGCTAAACTCTCCAGGACACCGGCCCTCCAGGACCGAGTTTGGACACCCCTGTTCTAAGTGAATCGGTTGAACTAGTTCACCAAATCGAACAGAATCATTTGAAGTGATTCGCGTCTCCAGTAAGCTCTCTTATCCACAAACTACTTACTTTTTAACATGCCTAATACCCCCCTCTGACTCTAAATAATCCAATATACTGTTTTAGTAATTAGAGCAGTACACTGAGATCAGATTTGAGAATCGGTGAACCGATAATACTGCGCATGTGTGATTCAGCAGGTGAACCGAACTCAAACAGTACACAACAGCCTGCTGTGACTGAACTAAACTTGAACTACTGCACCGCTGGTAAACTGAGGGCTTAATGAGCGGATCTGGCGAAAAAACGTAGCTTTAATTACATAACAGAAAATCGCAATGGAGTTTACATAAGTGGGTTGCAGAACTTCACTGTAAGACATTTTTCAGGTGATGGTGATGTTTTACTGACTGAAATTATGATTGCTGACTACATGATTTTGGTATGTTGAGTCCAAACATGGGAGGATTCTCACAACAAAGATCTGAATCTCCCATCTCTACTGTGCATCTAACCTCAGAGCAGCCTTGCACACGCGTTGTATTTAAGGCTGCTATCTTGTGGGCTGTTGTATTTGAGTTTGAGGATGGGTAGATGATAGTGGTCATATGTCCTCTGATACAGGTTTCAATAAATGTAGGGTTGACTTTTTATTATACAATATTTATTCTGATGATTTTGAATCTTGCACCTAACAAATATCCTTATTTAGAAGAAAAACGAATAAAAACTAAACTAAAACTAAGCAATTTAAAAATATAGAAACTAATAAAAAAGTAAATCTGCCTCTAAAAACTAATTAAAACTAGCTGAATTTGAAAACAAAAAGTCAAAACTAAATAAAAAGTAAAACTAATGAAAAGCCCAGAGCTCTTATAACCTTGGTGCGCTGCGGATGCGACGTCTATAAGTCACGTAAAACAATTAATAGCAAACTGAAGTAAATATAATGTGGTGATCTGGTTTGGAATTTAATGTTTTATGAGATTATTTACATTTTTTTTGTGATTATTTTGCATTTAAATTAAGAATTTTGCAGGATTGCAAACAGTTGCGTCTTTTTGTTGCTAGAGGGTCTGAATATTAATCTCCTTTACAGTAATATATCTGTGCAGATGCATTAGATTAGTCACCAAAGACTAACCTGATCAACTAATCTAACAGAAACACTGAAGATCACCGTGCAGACATTACTACACACATGTTAATATGTGGAGGGAAAATATTCAATATTCACTCTCTTTTAATGTCTTCTATGCAGGTGTGAAATCTTGGTGTACTTTTTGATTCTCAGCTTAGCCTGAAACCTCACTTTAAACGGTTAACAAAAACTGCATTTTATCACTTACGCAACGTTGCCCGTATCCGTCCTTTTCTCTCTACACCAGATGCTTTTATTACGTCTCGTTTAGATTTTTGTAACTCTTTATTTGGGGGTCTGCCAGCCAGTTCACTTAAGGTTTTGCAATATGTTCAAAACTCAGCTGCTCGTGTGTTAACTCGCACATCATCTCGCTCTCACATTACCCCAGTACTCCAACAGTTACACTGGTTGCCTGTTAAGTCACGCATCGATTTTAAAACCTTGATTTTACCTTATAAAGCTGTGCATGGTTCTGCTCCTGATTATATATGTGATCTCATATCTACTGCCTCTTCCTCACGTAATCTACGTTCCACTTCAGGGCTCACCTTGTTTCAGCCTCGTTGCAAACTTAGCACCATGGGAGGTAGGGCATTCTCCTATCGTGCACCTAAATTGTGCAAGGCTCTCCCCACAAACATCAGGAACGCCAGTTCCCCAGACTGTTTTAAGAAACTTCTTAAAACTCATGTTTTTATTATTGCTTATAACTAGGGCCAGACGGAATCTGCGGACGTTTTTTGCTATTTCTGCGGAGAATTTTGGTAAAAATCTGTGGATTTCTGCGGAATTATTTTAGGAGTATCATAACTAAAACCTTAATATGTTAAATAAAAAATCTTTTTAACTTTTATTTAAATTTTAAAATGCAAATCCAATTAGATTCACTGTAAATAGTTAACTGTAAGTAAACAAACAGAATTAATGATGGGCTAAATATCTGCGGAATTCTGCGCGTGCGTGTGGGCCTACTTATAACTTATGAAACTTTCTTTTAATCTGTATTTTTATTATTATCATTGTTATTATTATTATTTTATTTGTTTATTTTTACTTTTTCTGTGTTTTGTTCTACCGTTTTATTGCTCTTGTTAGTGCTTTGAGTCTAAGAAAAGCGCAATATATAAATAAATTTGTTATTATTATTATTAATATATTTATAATCAGGAAAACAGAGACACTATAAAATTTAGTTGAGATTTTGTAGTTTGTATGTACAGTTAAGGTCAGAATTATTCGCCCCCCTTTGATTTTTTTTTTTTTTTCTTTATTAAATATTTCCCAAATGATGGTTAACCGATTCAGGAAATTTTCACAGTATGTCTGATAATATTTGTTCTTCTGGAGAGTCTTATTTGTTTTATTTCGGCTAGAATAAAAGCAGTTTTTAATTTTTTAAACACCATTTTAAGGTCAATATTATTAGCCCCTTTAAGCTATATATTTTTTCAATAGTCTACAGAACAAACCATCATTATACAATAACTTGCCTAATTCCCCTAACCTGCCTAGTTACCCTAATTAACCTAGTTAAGCCTTTAAATGTCACTTTAAGCTGTATAGAAGTGTCTTGAAGAATATCTAGTCTAATATTATTTACTGTCATCATGACAAAGAGAAAATAAATCAGTTATTAGAGATGAGTTATTAAAACTATTATGGTTAGAAATGTGTTGAAGAAATCTGCTCTCTGTTAAACAGAAATTGGGGAAAAAGATAAACAGGGGGGCTAATAATTCTGACTTCACCTGTATATTAATGTATTATCTTTCTGTTCCTAAAGATGTCTGGTGACCAAACTCTTCTTTTAATGGATATAGCTGTTCTGTTTTAGGGTGCTTTCAGAGCTAGACGTTTGTTTGGGGACCTGCCCAGTTAGCGCGGTTCGTTTGGCGTATGTGAATCCAGCGATCGTGCTCTGATCCGCACCAAAACATTCGGTCCGAGATCGCCTGAATGAGGTGGACTCCGCTCAGTTGAAACTAACTCTGGAGTGGATCGATTGTAGTGAGAAAGCAAAACGAACAAACTGATGAGCCCGGCCATATCACAGTGTATTATAGTTGTGTTGAATGAAGAGCAGGGCGGGATATCATCATATTTACAGACAAATGTTCGTTTCATGTCGAATACCAAAGTGAAAGCACGCTGAAATATTAAAGCATCTGTCTGCGCTCACTCCTCCAAAAGCCACCGCGTTCATTGCGTTTGGTCTTCTGAGGCGCAGTTCATTTATTAGAGGAGAGCAAACACCACAGTGGAGAATCCCCACAGTGCAGCAGACTCCACTGCTCTCAGAGATATCCCTGCAGGAGCTGATGCTCTACTGATCATCTATGTGCAGATGCTGTATGCATTATCAGTTTTGTGCAGGAGTTTAATCAGCATGCTTGAATGGAAACACAGCTAGTGAGGGGATATCAGCTATTAACTGCATTTGCCTAAATCAAAATGGTTATAAGGGTTAACATGATGTCCTGAACAAAGGATCGGATGAGCTCTGATTCGGTCCTTTGTTCTGCTCTGTGTGCGTGTGTGTGTGCATGAGCGTGATGATACACCTCCTGTGCAGTACAGCTGTGTTTGCTATGGAGGACTCTACCTGTGTGTCTCTGTCTGTCCTGCAGGTGGCGTCTCTGAGGCAGCAGCTGGTGGAGCTGGGGGCGGGGCAGGGGTGGGAGGGGTCAGGGGCGGGGCATCAGTGTTGTGGGGCGGAGTCTCGCTGCAGCGACGTTCTCCTGCAGATGGAGCGCAGACACAGAGCCGTGATGGAGGAGCAGGAGCAGCGGCACGCACAGCAGATCAGCGCTCTGGAGGCGCAGAGAGACGCACTGCTGCAGGAGGAGGCCCGCGCCACTGCCACCGGTACACACACACACACACTCATTACATTCATCCATCGATAAACTATACCACCATTAATGAGCTGTTTCCAGCAGAAGTAGTGTGTGTGTGTGTTTAACGGAGTGTGTTTGTGTGGTCAGTGATGGAGGCGTTACAGAAAGCACACAGAGAAGAGCTGGAGAAGATCACACAACTCAAGCAGACACGTGGGCTGGACTCACACACACTCAACAAACAGCAGCAGTGAGTGCACACACACACACACACACACACACACATGCGCACGCATATACACAGTGTTAGTGAGGGACTCAAACACAGTTATTATAAAGGTTCAACACACACTGATGCTCAACAGCAGACATTAAAGGCTCAGTTCACCCTAAAGTGTGTGTGTGTGTGTGTGTCTGTGTGCGCAGGGATGAGGTGTGTAGTCTGCGACGGGAGCTCCAGGTGCTGTCGGAGCGTTACTCTCAGCAGTGTGTGGAGCTGAAGCGCGCGCAGCAGCTCAGAGACCACAGCGACACACAGATCAGACTGAAGGACACACAGATGGAGCAGCTGCAGAGGGACAAGCAGGTCACACACACACACACACACACACACACACACACGTTATTCTCTCGTTATGCTGTATTTTACACCAGAGTGTTTTATAGAGTGCAGCCGAAACACTTAGATCAATAGGACTAACTGTGTGTGTGTGTGTGTGTGTGTGTGTGTGTGTGTGTGTGTGTGTGTGTGTGTGTGTGCGCGCAGGATCTACAGGCGCGTCTGACTGATGAGATGAAGCTGATTCGCTCTCTGGCCACAGGTCAGGGGTCATCCACGGAGACCGAGGACACACACCGCTCCTGCTGTGAGATGCAGGTGAATGAGTTATTATCTGTGTGTGTGTGTGTGTGTGTGTGTGTGTGTGTTCAGATGTACAGTAGGTACATGCAGATGCCAAAACACACACAGATATCTGATCTGATCTGATGTGTGTGTGTGTGTGTGTGTGTGTGTGTGCAGGTTCTGCTGCGGGTCAGAGAGAATGAGCTGCAGTATCTACACAGAGAGCTGAACACCCTCCGCAACCAGCTGCACTTCCTCACCACGGTAACGCACCTGTGTGTGTGTGTGTGTGCGCGTGTGTGTGTGTGAGAGAGAGACAGGGATTGTGTGTGTCTGTGCCTGTTGATCTAGCCCATGTATAATGCTTGTTGTGTATCTGTGTGTGTCAGGAGAAGAGCAGTGTGTGCGCGCGCTACAGTGAGGTGTGTGAGGAGCTGAGCGTGATGAAGAGCCGCAGCGAGAGAGAGACGGAGACGCTGAGAGAACACCTGAGACTCGCCCTCAACGCCCTGAGTGAGGGACACAACAGCCCACAGCACTGACACACACACACACACACACACACACACACACACACACTGGAACAAACGCTTCTGCTCTTCTCCGATCTGTACTGGAGTGTGTGTATGCACAAGTGAACGTAACGCCGCAAATATGGGACCAAACTGGAACAACGTCTCTCTGTCACTGGTGCGGTGTGGAGGAGCTGGACACACACACACACACACACACACACACACACACACCTGACAGTCTCATTGGTTGATTTGCCAAACTCATATCCAATCATGTGCCTCCTGTAATCACCTGTGTGTGTGTGTGTGTCCAATTATTTACGTGCCACCAAATCAAAGCCGCTTTGCTAGATTGAGCCAATGTTTTTACAGATGTTTGTGTTTTTGTCGTATTTAATTAGAGTTTAATGCAGTAAACATGTTGTTCAAGAACTAATAAATTTGGGTTCTCAGATTGTCACATCAGTGTGTTCATCATTATTCTCATTCCTTCACATCAAACTCTTCTCCTTCCTCTTTTGCGTGTTTATAAATGTAAATGCATGATGCGTACTGATCTGAGGTGTTCTGATGTCTGGAAACGACACTAAATCTATAATGCATCACATGAGGTGAGCCTTTAGTGACTTGCTGAGCTAAATAAATGAGCTTGTTCACAGTAGATTCAGCGTATTTGGATGTTTGTTTCCTATTATTGTAAATAAGGTGAGTTTGAGGTGTTTAGTTCACCGTCTGTATTGTCTATTTATACAAAGTGCACAAAGATAATTACATATTTAATTAATACACATATATAGCCTACATTGTATGATGTGTATATTTTTTCTCAGAAATATATACACATGCATTTATTTAGTAAACATGCTCAGCACACATATTATAGATTACTGATGTTTATTCTGGATGTGCTTATCACTATAAATGAAGTTTACTCTATTGATCAGTTAACAGTGAGGTCATCCAGTTACTGAGATCATGTTTTAATCGCAGAATCAGGATATTTCTATGTTCCATCCTCTGCACTTCAATCACCGTCTGGTTCAGCTCAGCTGCCAAAACTGACCTCCGTAGACTACAGCGAATAGTCCGGACTGCTGAACCAATCACTGGCACTACCCTTCCTACACTTCAAGAACTGTACTCTTCCAGAGTGAGTAAAAGGGCTCGCAAAATCACTCTGGACGCCCACACCCAGCACACTACCTGTTCCAACTGTTACCGTCTGGTCGGCGCTACAGAGCACCAAGCACAAAAACAGCCAAACACAGGAAAAGTTTCTTTCCTCAGGCCATCTACCTCATGAACAGTTAAATATTCCCCTACTGGGCAATAAACGAGCAATACTTTCTCATTCGCACTTGTACACAGCACCTTATAACAATATACAATGCAATACTTTCTCCATTCGCACTGGTACACAGCACCTTACAACCTGTATATTTACAACATATCTGTACATACAATTCAACATCCAGATATTTTTGACTAACTGCATCTCTGTTTAATGTTTATCGCCTTTTTTCTCATATTTAATTTTGTGTTGTCACTTGTCACTTTATGTACACTGGAAGCTTCTGTAGCCAAAAGAAATTCCTTGTGTGTGTGAAGCACACTTGGCAATAAAACTGATTCTGATTCTGATTTTTCTTCCTCTGTTTTGATCATAGCTTGTTCTGTGGGCATGCGCAGTTACGCTCCTCTGAGAGCATCAGACCGCGCATGCGCAGTGCAGCCGCAGAGGAGCAAGATGGCGTCGAGCGCAGCGACCCGCACAGGCTCCGCCGCCGCTAAAGTGGTGAAACCGATTTTCAGCCGCGACCTGAACGAGGCCAAGCGGAGAGTTCGAGAGCTTTACCGAGCCTGGTACCGAGAGGCACCGAACACAGGTACTGGAACACAGACACACACACACAGACTCTGCGTGCTTGTCAAGGTCAGCCTGGAGACTGTTTACCTCCACTGCGGTTTATTATCACGGCTGAGGCGATCATAACAGCGCTAATGATCCTTTATTACACTTATAAACATGAGTATAATTACTGCTTCTGTATTTCTAAGATATGCCATGTTCATTAACAACACGAATTAAAGTTAGAACTCGACTCATGCCAGCAGTTTATCATTGAGGTAAAGTTAGTTTAATATTCACGGACTCCTTCATTTATTTAACATCCAAACAGCTCCTTATATTGTTTACTATGGTACTCTGACTATTCTGTCTGAATTAGCATGCATGTATGACTTCTGAACAGCATTAGCTCTGTTTAACTATGATCAATGCTGTACTGTGACAGTCGTCGGCTGCTGAAGGCGCTGTGGGTTACGCCAATCACTGGAGGCAGGAGTATAAACCAGGCTTAATACGATTTAACTGTTTCTGAATACTTTATTTAAAATAATGTTATTTAGAAGAAAGTCTGAATGTGTGAATATAAAACCGACTTTATCTCAATCAGTTAATCTGTACAATGTGTCTGACAACTTTTATGTTCATTTTTACGACTACTTTAAACATGTATATAGCCAGTTTGGTTGTATAATAATAGTTACAGTTGAAAGCAGAAGTTTCCATACATCGAGAAATTGTTCTAACTCTTCTTGAAAGTCAAGTTTACACACAATAAGATTATTCTGCCTCTGAAAAAGCTCAGATGATGGGGTCAAGGTTTTGGAAGTTTCTGATTGGCTCAACATTTGAGTTCATTGGAGGCACAACTGTAGAATAGTATTGAAGGAAAACCTCAAACACACTGCTTCCTTGTGTGACAACATGGGAAAATCAACAAGCCAGAATCAACACAAAAGCCAGATTACAATGAGCTCAATTACACTGGGAAAAAGACTAATGTTTGGAGACATGTCCTGTGCTCTGATGGAGCTAAGATTGAACTGTTTGGCCATAATGACCAGTGTTACATTTGGAGGACAAAGGGGAAAGCTTACAAGCCTAGGAACACCATCCCAACTGTGAAGTATGGGGGCGGCAGCATCATGTTGTGGGGCTGTTTTGCTGCAGGAGGGACTGGTCCACTTCACAGCATAGATGGCATCATGAAGAAAGAACATTATGTAGAAATACTGAAGCAACATCTCAAGACATCAGCCAGGAAATTAAAACTTGGCCACAAATGGGTCTTCCAAACAGATCATGACCCTAAGCATACTGCCAAATGAGTTAACATGTGCTTTAAGGACAACAGAGTGAATGTTTTGGAGTGGCCATCACAAAGCCCTGAGCTCAATCCTATAGAACATCTCTGGGCAGAGTTGAAAAAGCTTGTGCGAGCAAGACAGCCTACAAATCTGACTCAGTTACAGCAATTCTGTCAGGAGGAATGGGCCAAAATTCCTGCAAACTATTGTGAGAAGCTTGTGGAAGGAGACCCAAAACATCTGATCAAAGTTACACAGTTTAAAAGCAAAGCTAAAAAATACCAAGGAAATGTGTGTAAACTTCTGACTGACTAGAAATTAATATAAAATTCTCAAAACATAAATTCATTATTCTGGCAAAAATAAAGTTGGTTTATATTACTACTTTTGAGCTTTCTCCTGAATAATGTCATATCAGAACAATATTATATGCTCATTCTGCACAGTGAAATCATATGAGCAGGCAGTGAGCGTCACGGTACAGCATCAGTCAACATTAGGCAGAGCTGGTGTTGTTCTGAGGTCAGTCTTATATGTGATTTCAGAGCCAACATTCAGTGCAGCGTTAATCAGTATAGGCAGTGTTGACAGTGATAACACCAGCTCTATTATTCACAATGACAGCTGATCTGTTCTCTGATGTGTGTGTAATGATGGTCAGACATGAGAGCAGCAGTGTGTGTTACTTCAGAAGAGCTCACAAATCTGCATTGGTGGAATAACCCTGATCTTCTGTGTGTGTGTGTGTGTGTGTGTGTGTGTGTGTGTGTGTGTGTCTGTCTCCCTCTTAGTGCATGCATACCAGCTGGACATTGGCACACAGCAGTGTCGGGAGAAGGTTAGAGAAATGTTCGACAGGAACAGACATGTGACGGACCCTCGAGTGATCGACATGCTCGTCATCAAGGTGTGTGTGTCTGTCTGTGTGTGTGAGACAGAGAGATGCGTGTGTGTGTGTATGTGTGAGGGTGAAAGTGTGTTTGTTCGAGTGTCTATATGTGCATGCGTGTGTTCGTTCGTTTGTTCAAGCAAGTGTCTGTGTTTGTGTGTGTGTGATAGAAATTGTGTGAGCGTGTGTGTGTGTGTGTGTGTGTGTGTGTTCCCACTAAGCAGCAACCTCTTGGTCTCTCTCCTCACCGTATTCTAAATCTGCAGTTCCTCCTGCGTCCACTAGAAGCTGTAACTAACACACACACACACACACACACACACACACACACACAGCTAGGGCTGTGTATATATAGCTGATGTTACTCCTCATGACTGCTGTGAGGTGATGGGTTACTTTAAGTTCTGCACTCAGAGTGTGTGTTCATCCTCCCTCCTGCCTCTGCTGCTCTGGCTGGATTATTCCTGATGATGGTGTTCAGATGATGATGTTCAGACGATGCAGCAGACTGACACTGGTGTTTTCTAGTATGAGCGCTGTCATGCGTGTGTGTGTGTGTCAGGCGTGACACCAGTGTGTTTTTCTAGTATTGCAGCATCATCATTTCCACATGCTATACCACACTGCTCACACAGCCAACACATTTGTGCCCAGCAGTGTGTGTGTGTGTGTGTGTGTGTGTGTGTGTGTGTGTGTGTGTGTGTGTGTGTGTGTGTGTGTGTGTGTGTGAAGCAGTGAATAAACCACAGTTTAGCTGGTATTTAAAGCGTGTGGTTTTGACACACACACACACTTCTCATCATCACACAGGTTATTATTGACCCCGTTTCAGTAAGGAGGTTAAGTGTAAACTCAGAGTATGTTCACCCTGAAATGAGAGAAACTCTGGGTTTTCCGTTTCTAAATGGCAGGTTTGTCAGACTGGAGACAGCAGGATAAGTCAAGCCTGTTTCTGAAGAGAGGTCACTTTAACTCAGAGTTAGTTACCGTGGTCACTCACTCTGTGAACCTAACCTGGTCAGGAGCAGGGTTATTCTCTAAACTCTGAGTTTCTGACGCTCTCCTCTCCTTTATTAAAGATGATTTCTCACTTTAGCCTCACGTTTCCACACACCTATTTTAATGCTCATTTTGGAGATGCGCATAACGGTTGATGGAAACGCCAGGATGTGCATAACTTTAGAAAATACACATAAAAACATACGAGCATAATAACTGAGGAGGAGATAAGAAAAGATGCGCATAAAGCATGATGGAAACCCTTTTACTGAACACACTCAGTGTGTGCATTAATGAAGGTTTGTCATAACAGGGCATCCGCGGGCTCTTAAAAAGTATTGAAAGTTGATCAATCAGTTTACAGAAATTTAAGGCCCTTAAAAAGTCTTAAATGCTGTTACAAGGTATTAAATTAGCATCATTTCTGATTATACAGTTGTGTAATTATAGTCGTATGCTGAAGCTGTGTAGTGTATGAAACTGCTAGACTCCTGCTGAATTTGATGTCTCACTGCTGCAGTAATGAAGGCAGCACCTTTATGTCTGCTGTTCTCTAGGCGATGAACATTTTTATAGAGTTTATGAATCATGTTTTAGTTTAGGATTAGTTTCTTACATTCAATATTTAGTGAATGTATTCAAAATGTTGCCAATGTTACCGGTTCAGACCTCAAATGTATTGAGTTTTACTCTCTGATTGCTGTATATCCCCTGTATAAGAGACCCTGTGGTGATGAAAATGTGTGGTAATGGATAAAGCAGCAGGCTGAGCACACTGTAACACATCTGACATGTTGATTTGGTCATTCTAAAACACCGTAACCATCTCTGTATTACTGTTATTATATTATTAATGACCTCCAGAGCTGTCGAGAGCGTCTGTGCTCCGCGTCTCACGCCTTCAAACGCCACCGCGTGTTCATTGTGTGTCGGCATTGTCCTCTGAGGTGAAAGTCATTTATTAGATGAAGAAAAGATTGACGCAGCTTCTCCTACCACAGCAAACTCAGTTTTTACTGTTGATATTTGGCGCCAGTTAATCAGGCAGTGACGATTGTGTTCTCTTTGACTGGTTGGATGGACTGGCTTTATTCACGCGTCTTTTATGCCATATTCCAGTTTTGCACATAAAGTTAGTTCGCATTTTTGGATGGAAACATCAGTGTTGTGGAGGGCTGCTGCTGACAGCAGTACAGTATGGAGTTACTCTATACTAGTGACTAGTTGTGTTGCTCTTTATGGTCGGTAATGTGTTTTGTGCTGACGCTGGATCCCTCTCAGAACCTGCAGGGTGTTTCTTCTTCTTCTTCTTCTTTTAAACACATTATTGAGTGCATAGCGAGCACATGTGGCCAGAACACACACACACACACACTGTGGGCCATTTCATACACCCGGCGCAAGGCACGACGCAATTGTTGTTTGCTAGTTTTAGCTGGACGCAAGTGACGTTTTGCACCACGCTGTTTAAATAGCAAATGCATTTGCGCTCATATGTGCGCCCATAGGCGTTCTGGTCTATAAAGGAGGTGTGTTGAGGCGCATGCTGGAGCGTCGCTATTTTGAGGAACTAGAATAGACTGTTCAATAGACCAGCTGAGAGGAGGTCTAAAGTTCAGCGCAGAGCGCGTTAAGCCTGGTTTATACTCGACGCGTCCGCTAGTTCGCTTGAGTGCGCGCGGCGAATGTGACGTCATCGCGGTGTTAGCGGAAGTTCGCTTTGAGTGCGCGCGACATGATTTCGGCTGGCGGTGCGCACGGCAATTTTTGAGACCCGAGCGAACAGTGCGCGCGGCGCCGCGTTTGATTTGAGTTGAATATAAACCACTTTGAAGAGATTTTGTCTGAAACAGTACGACTGTACACACATCTTTATGATCCGTGATCATACACATAACCTGATAAACAATAATAATTGGCTAGAAATAGCAACAGCCGTGGGAAAGGAGGAAAGCTTATGATAAGGTTTGTAAAAACCTGAGGGATTGTTAAAGCCTAAAGAGGCCATGCAAAGTGGAGACCCAGTACACCATTACAGAAATATGTTTGTCCATCAGTCACAGGTTTTACACTGATGTAGATGTTACAATTTTGAATTTAAAACAATTTAATAGCTACAAATCTAAAATGAATTAAGAAATTATTGCTTTGAAAAGTGGAAATGAATATTTGAACCTTTCGGTTTACACTGATGGCCTGTTTTTCTGGGCTTTACTGGTGATCATGGTCAGGAATGTTGGACCATTATTGCCTTTTAGCATAAGTATAGCACAGAAACTAGCCAGACAGTGATGTGTGAATTGTGAAGCGGGCTAAATCTAAAAAAACATCTGTATTTTAGTAAGTGTGCTTATTTTTTGGCTTTTATTCTTGCCATAATAAAGAATATATTTGTAGAGCTCCCCATGTTCTGTTGTCATTGATATTTTAATAAACTTTAATAGGTAAAACTGTCTGAGATATGAACAAAAGCAAGTGATGCATCAAAGTTCAGTTTAAAAAAATCTTGAATGGTTATAAAAATCTTTATAATCATTACAATAATTTATAAAAACATATAATTCGTTTAAAAATCTTGAATGATATTAATGATATGATGTAGTTCCGGAAACTTCCTACTTCTCTGTTTGTCTGTCTCACTTTACGATCAGTCTCTTTTGAGCGCCCCCTGTCGTTTTAAAGAATATCACAACGGCGAACGCGGCAAGTATAAAAGCCTCGTCCGTCTCGCGAGGTGCGCGCGCAGTCAGCGGAGGCACGCGATGTGGCGCCAGGCGAACGTATAAATCCAGCTTTAGATGTGCGCTGCGCTTAAACATTGCTGAATACACACAGGATGTAGAGCAATACGCAAATATCTTTACAAATGAAGAAGAATTAAAGGATTAAAATATTAGAATAATTATTACTTTCTAGCCTACATCAATATAAACACCACTGCCTTCATCTCAGGGGGCTTTTCAGTTTATTCATGACAATCTGCATCTGTATAATGTTATTATTAGTAGCAGTGTTGTTTATTATATGCAGATTTATATCTGTTTTATTAAAAACAAGCTTAGATTTGCCCACCTGTGGGGTTTTAGAGCATATGGGGCACAGCACGTGTGTTTGGATATAACTCAGCTGATTGACCACACTTCATTTATTCGTTTGCTGGAGATTAGCACTGAATTTAGAAATAGTTTAGACACATCTTTGGGTTAACAAAATTAATTATGTAGGCATCTTTCCTTATCCACGAGAGTGAAAGTAAAGAATGAGGAGGCTCATCTCTCATTCTCGCGCTGCAGATGCTCTGTTTACCTGTAAGTGGAAAAACTGAACGCTTCACTAGTGAGAAAACAAAGTCGCCATGTAAATAGCAAATGCGCCATGGTAAGACGCAACTGACTCTTAAAGGGAATGAGAGATGAGACTCTGGTTTATTCTCCAATCACACCTATAACTCATTAAGAGAACGAGCTCAGCCCTGTTAGAGCATGAGCCGCGGCGCACAGCGGATTTATCCATCCTTAAAATAGCAGAAGTGGATTCAGACACGCCCTTAATGCTTCTGCGCCCTGCGCTTTGGACTTTGCGCCTAGATCATCAAAATAGGGCCCTCAGTGTTAGTGTTGAGGGCTTCTCAACTCAGCCAGGCAGCAGTAGCTCCACCCATGCCACGCCCCCTTGTCCCACCCCTCTCCATTATCCTGGAGTAATGCGCAGCTAAGATGATGTGTGTGTGGTAAACTGCATCATCTCAGTGTGTGTGTGTCACTACATTAACTCTGTGTGTGTGTGTGTGTGTGTGTGTGTACATCACTTCAGTCTCTCTCTCTCTGTCAGTGTGTGTGTGTGTTGCTACATCACTTTAGTCTTCCTCTTTCTCTCTGGGAGTGTGTGTGTCACTGCATTATCTCAGTGTGTGTGTGTGTGTGTGTGTGTGTGTGTGTGTGTGTGTGTTGCTACATCACTTTAGTCTCCCAGACTCTCTCTCTCTCTCTCTCTCTCTGTGTTGCTGCATTAACTGTGTGTGTGTGTGTTCAGGGTAAGATGGAGCTGCAGGAGACCATCCAGGTGTGGAAGCAGAGGACACACGTCATGCGCTACTTCCAGGAGACCGAGGCGCCGCGTCCCGCTGACTTCCTCTCCAAATTCTACCATGGACACAACCCCTGACCTCTGACCCCTGATGTGTGTGTGTGTTGTGATTCTGCTTCTGGACTGTAAATACACTCGTGCTGAAGCTCTGAGTCTCTCGGTGTCTGTCATTACACTGCTCGTGCACTACTGAGTGTGTGTCAGTGATCACACACACACATGTACTGTACCCTAATGAAGGAGGGGTGCAGGCTTCAGTCTGTCAGCTCCAGAGTTTACAGCTAATATAAATGATAATAAACCTGTAATATCATCTAGAGCTGGAGTCTACGCTGTCATGCCACTAATACAGCAGCTGACATGGTGTTACACACACACACACACACACACACAGAGACAGAATCATGCGTTCAGATCAGATACACTTCATTAAAGCTGAGAGTGGTGTTACAGATGCAGTACAACACACAGAATATGCAGCACACATCAGTTCTGGTTACTCATGTTCTCTGACAGCCCTTTAGCCCAGTCTTCACTCCTCATCCAGTGTGCAGTGTTCAGCATGAGCCCTTAACAGTGTGAATGGATCTGCACTTCAGGTTTCCAGCATACACAATAGAGCGCCTCATTCAGACACCCTTATCCTGCAGTCATTGAAATGCCTGTGTGTGTGTGTGTGTTCTGTGTAGTGCTGCTGTGTGATTTGGGACGCAGCCTTTCTCCTGACAGTATAAAAGCACTGAGATGATGATCCTGAGGACGTCCCCTGTGTGGGCTTTACTGCACTGACGAGCTGAAGGTGCAGATGGAGGAAGGGGAGGAGCCTACTCACGCAGACCTGTCAATCATCATGAGCTGTGGTTAGCTCTTCTGCATGCTTCACATTTATCTGAAACACATTCGACTGGTCCGGCTGCTGCATTCTGGGTGTCGACAGGTAACATTGCTCTCTCTCAGGTGTGTGTGTGTGAGGGATAATGATGATTAATGAACGTTTACATGAGCGGTGTGTTACATCAGGGAGTCTTCTGTGCTGCGTTTATATGATCGACAACCACACACACACAGCCCATCCGCATGCGTCATCACAGTGATCAGGAGGCGTTTCTGATTATGATCAGTGCTGAGAGTGTGTTATGGTGGAGTGTTTGATGACAGACGTTCAGAGGAAGCACAGTTATTATCACGGTGTTCACCATTCGGCATCTGCTACGAGCATATAAACGTGTGCTCGAGTCACTGATGAAGACCAGGCCGGAGGGTTTGTGTGTTTATATATATATTATCTTTAATATAGAAGAGTGATTAACATTCACACACACACACACACACACACACACAGTCTGAGGCGCTTCTGCATACAGGTGAAGATCTGGAGCACCTGTGGAGGACAGAGAGATGAGTCTGACAGAACACACACACACACATATGGGCTGTGTATACACCAAATGCAGAATTAAGTGTTGACGTGAGTACATAAGTCAATGCATCTGTGGGAACAGAGGTGAATCATTGGTGTGAATGTGCAGAAATTCTCGTCTACTGCGCACAGTCAGATTTGTGTGAGGGGTGAAACATCCCGTGAGCACACTAGAGCGAGTGATGAGGTGCTTGACGTCTGCTGTGAACCCAGCATCAGGGTTTTGGCTCATTCCTAGTCTAAATATCTTAAATCAAGAAGCATTTTCTAGACAAGTAATTACATAAACAACACGCCAAAATTAGGTGTTTTATTCCCCTTAAAAAAAGTATATTAATCTTACAACGAGCAAAATAATCTTGTTTTTGGTTTGTAATAAGGACAGTCTCACTTGCTTTAGAGTTATTAGTTGATTACATGTCTATAAAATGCTTCTTTATTTAAAAATTTAACATATTTAGACTAAAAATAGACAAAACACACACACACCTGAGGTCAGTCGTCATCATCATCATCCTCCGGCACAAATATATCGTGCTCCTCCAGCAGAGCGGCGAAGTTCTTGCTGATGAGAGTGCCGACGTACAGGAACGGGGCCACCACCGTCATGATGCGCAGCAGGCCGAACGCCGTCTGAACACACACACACACACACACACACACACACTTTTGATTGAGTGTGAGTTCATGTTTTGTTTTTCAGAACTAACCCCGCAGTAAGACACCACTGACCTGACTTCAGCTTACAGGTGAACATCACACAAACATCTTTATTATTATAATGAGACAACTGTTTATATCAATACCACTATTATATGTCTTAGTACCTTCAGAATCTATAGTTATCGTCCGCTGGTGTACAGACTAGACGATAACTATATTAGCCTCTACACCAGTGAATAAGTCAAAGTTGTTCAGTTAACTTTATAGTTATTAGTTATCATAGCTGTTTGTTTGTTTAGCCAGAAAATATTTGTTTATGGAAGTATGTTACTTCTAACTCTGGGACCCAGTATATTACATTATATGCAATGAGTGGAACACAATCTGTTAATAAGCCATATATTTGTTTTTACGGTTTAATAGATCAAATTAAGCACCATCATGTTCGAGGATTAAATAAATATGTAATTCTTCACTGGGTATACCTGGTATTTTCCCACAATCAGCACCAAACAACACAGTCTGGGTGATTTTACCAATGAAATATGCTGCTTAAATCAAACTTCTTTCAATATATTAGCTCAAATCCGTCTGAAATCCAAAATATGTTATGAATACCCAATAAAGGAGACTGATAATCGAAGAACCGATTCAGTCCGACACGACCGTTGATTTTTAAATTAGGCGCGAACACGTACTTCTCTGAAGAGAAGCGGGAAAGAAAAACACACAGGTCTGATCTCTGTTTACTTTTACCATCTATACTTCACATTTTTATCATTTATTAGGGGAGCATGTCGTTAGTCTCTTCTGATATACACGACATGAATAATAAACATCATACGGTAGACCGCCACACACACAGGCACGCGCGCTGATTGACAGGTGAGGTGTGTTCACTAACACACACACACACACACACACAGCTGTCAGATTATCCGTATTTCCACATTCATTCGTTCTAAATTCTTGTATTTCAATTAATAATCAATTATTCTATAATCAATAATCAGTATATGTTTGTAATTCTGTATGACCTGATCAGTGTGTGTGTGTCTGATCGTGTTACTCACGCACTTTCTTCGGTTTGGCCAGAATGGCGCCGGTGGCTGTGTTCACTGCGGTCCGGTGCTGCAGCTGCTGAAGCCCAAGCTGAAGAGAACCGACCGACCGGGACACAAACCGACGGACAACCGACACCGCCGCCATGACCGACGGAGAGAGAGATATAGAGGTGTGTGTGAGAGAGAGAGAGAGAGAGAGAGAGAGAGAGAGAGAGAGAGAGAGAGAGAGCGAGAAAGCGAGAAAGCGAGAGGTGTGTGTGCGCGCGCGGAGAGACAGCTCCATACACTGACAGATGATACCGGCGTGTGTGTGAGAGAGAGAGAGAGAGAAAGTGTGACAGAAACACTACACTACTATAGAAATGTTGTGTATTTACTGTATATTCTATTGATTTCCGATTGTAGAGTTAATATATCAGAATAATCAGAACACCACATGTTGGATGATGTAGGTTAACGGTCACGTGACAGAAACCGCACATTTCCTCTTTAATTGAGGATTATTTTTCTGGTTGTGCTTTCAAAATGTTTTTTTTAATGTTTCATTTTCATTTAGTAGTGAACCACTGCTTGGTACAAAAGACTCACTATATTCATGATCACCACCTCTTCTACTCTATAAAGTATAGCATGTGAACGCTAAGATACGCATATACTGTATATCAAACTGTAGCATTAACTATAGCCGATATCTGTAATACTGTAGTATATTTTAGTTTTTACTACAGTAAGCTGTCATGTGTTGTAAAGTAACCATAGCAACTAGAATCACAACTGATCAATTAACATTGTTGTTGTTACCATAGCAACTGTAGAATCACCACAGCAGATCAATTACTATAGTTGTGTTACCATAGCAACTGTAGAATCACCACAGCATATCAATTAGTATAGTTGTTACCATAGTAACAGTAGAATCACCATAACAGATCAGTTACTGTAGTTTTTGTTACCATAGTAACTGTAGAATCACCACAGCAGATCAATTACTGTAGTTGTTGTCACCATAGCAACTGTAGAATAGGCATGGGCCGGTATAAGATTCTGACGGTATGATAACCTTGGATAAAAATATCACGGTTTCATGGTATCACGGTATTGTGATTACTGCTCTAAAATATATTCTTTTTAAATGTCTGTGTAAAAAAACTAAAAGTTTTTTCCCCTTTGAACACAATATATTTTATTTTGAGAAACATTTATAATATTTTGGAGCAGTAAACGTGCCAGGCTAAATAATGAAAATGAATCATTGACTTCTGCTGTCTTCATTAGTTTCAAAAACACAGATTTATTTACAATTTAAAATGGCATCTTTGGATATCTTTTCTGCTGGAGATGCTGTTGTTAAAAAAAATGTAAATAAAAAAATCTTACTCATACCTTAGAAACGATATTAGAGAAAATGTTGACGGTATGATAACCTTGACTTTTCCAAACCGCGGTATACCTTGAAAACGGTTATCGTCCCATGCCTACTGTAGAATCACCACAACAGATCAATTATTACTATAGTTGTCACCATAGCAACTGTAGAATCACCACAACAGATCAATTATTACTATAGTTGTCACCATAGCAACTGTAGAATCACCACAGCAGATCAATTATTACTATAGTTGTTACCATAGTAACTGTAGAATCACCACAGCAGATCAATTACTGTAGTTGTTGTCACCATAGCAACTGTAGAATCACCACAACAGATCAATTATTACTATAGTTGTCACCATAGCAACTGTAGAATCACCACAGCAGATCAATTATTACTATAGTTGTTACCATAGCAACTGTAGAATCACCACAGCAGATCAATTATTACTATAGTTGTTACCATAGCAACTGTAGAATCACCACAGCAGATCAATTATTACTATAGTTGTTACCATAGCAACTGTAGAATCACCACAGCAGATCAATTACTATAGTTGTTTTTTTTTTTTTTTTTTTTTTTTTTTTGCTTGTTTATTTAACAGGGACAATACACTTGACATTGTTATACAGAGATAACCGATGTTGCGTACATGGGGCATATAGCATAAAGCTAATTTGCAGCCCTCGTCCCTGGTTA
Organism: Danio kyathit; assembly: GCA_903798195.1. Lineage (NCBI taxonomy): Eukaryota > Metazoa > Chordata > Actinopteri > Cypriniformes > Danionidae > Danio > Danio kyathit. Next base: position 176,022 of record CAIGQS010000117.1, read on the forward strand.
GGCTTTACATAAAATATAAAAATAAAACAATCAAAAGTAAAACACAATTCAACAAACATGTACAGTATATACAGATCCACAACCATAAAATGCAAGTCAATCTGCATAAAGAGAAATGTAAACAGAACCAACCTGAAAGAATAATACTTAATGCTCACATTTCTGTGAAGATTTCAACCATTCTTTCAGCTTTACAGAAAAAACTGGGAGTTTAGATAATAATTTTAAATGAACAGGCATGGCATTCCATAGATGTGAACCTTTTACTGAAAAGGATGACTGACCCATAGTGGTTCTGCATCTGCGGATTCTACAATTCCCACTTACTGCCCCTCTAGTCTTCGCCCCATCACTGCTAAATTTATGTACCAACTCACAGACTACTTTAGGGGCAAGACCATGTATACACTTAAACATGGTTTTTAAAAACGAAAACTTTAAAAAACCATCAAAACTTAACAAATTATATTTTTTAAGAATTTGACAGTGGTGCCATTTTATTGGTTTCTGATCCATTACTTTTAAAGTTTGTTTGTTAAGTGACATTACAGGCCTAACAATTGACTGTGTTGCTTGACCCCAGATTATTGCACAATAAGACATACGTGATAATATCATAGCATGCACAAACATTTGTGCTGCTTTAAAAGATATATATGGTCTTATCATACGAAAACAGTTTAAATTTGTCTTTATAATCTTAGACATTTTTTTAATATGGGCATCAAACTTAAGCTTTGAGTCTATAATGACACCTAGGTATTTAAATTCACTTACTTCCTTGATTTCCTTTTGGTCAATTTGGATTTTAAATACATCTAGTGCTCTGTTTTTTAAAGAAAAACACATTGAAAACTGTTTTGTTGTAATTTAGAGTTAAACAGTTGTCCTGCAGCCAGTGGGAAATACAGACCAGTTGCTTGGTTAACATTTCTGCAGCCTTCTGTGAAGTTTCTGCTGTTACATAAATAATTGTATCATCTGCATACATTTGACAACCAACCTCATTGCAACTTTCAGGTAGATCATTTATATACAAACAGAAAAGCAATGGTCCCAATATTGAGCCTTGTGGTACACCTAATTTGCATTTTTGAAGTGTTGACTTCACACCGTTAATTTGAACACATTGCTGTCTACAATCCAGGTATGATTTAAACCAGTTTAGAGCTTGTTGTGATAAGTTAATTTGTTTCAATTTATTTATAAGTACTTCATGATTCACAGTATCGAAAGCCTTTTTAAAGTCTAAAATACTGCTCCCACAACTTTTCCTTGATCCAAACTGCTTTTTATCATATCTATAAAGTTACATGTTGCCATTTCTGTTGAATATTTTGGTCGAAATCCAAACTGCTTAGGGTTCAGCAAATTATTTTCTTCTAAATACTTCATTAATTGTTCAGCCACTAACTTTTCTAAAACTTTGGATATTACTGGAACAATTGAGATGGGCCTATAATTACACACCTCATCCAACTCCCCAGACTTAAAAACAGGGGTCACCACTGCCGTTTTAAAAATTTGTGGAAACTTGCCAGATTTAATAGACAGATTTACCAAATAAGCTATTGGCCTTAGCAACACTGAGCTATGTTTTTTAATAAAAGAAGCATCTAACCCAAATATATCTTTAGCTTTTGAACTATTTATTTGATTAATAATGTTGCTAATTTTATCTTTATCGACCTGTGAAATATGAAAAAATGATAAACTTCTTACTACTTCATGTGATATACACGCAGAATTAAAATTTGTTGCGAGTTCTTCTACTGATTTAATAAAAAAAGTGTTAAATTCATTTGCAATTTCCAAATTATCATTACTAACTTTACCATTTATAATTATCTTTGATATAACTTGACGTTGACTACATTTCTGATTGGTGAGTTTATTCATATGTTTCCAAATAAGTGAGCTATTACCCTGTGATTCAGCAAACAACTGCATGAAATAAGATGACTTTGCTTTTCTAAGTTCATTAACCACTTTATTTCTTAAACCTTTAAATATTAATATATCTGTTTGTTGTTTTGTAGATATAGATTTTTTCAGTGCCAGATCCCTCTTTTTCATTAACTGATGTATATCTTTATCTATCCATGGCAAAAACACCTTCTTCCTATTACTTTTGAGGGAACATGTATACTTCTGAATTGTATTACCAATTGTGTCCATCAAAGAATTACAGCATTCATCTAAATGATCAATTTGAAATATATTCTGCCAGTTTATATTGTTCAATTCATTTTCAAACTGACAGATTTTCTGCCTAGGAATTCCAATTTGTGGGTTATTAACTCTAGATCTAAAAAAATCACCCTGAAATCGTTGTTTTGTTAGTTTTCTGACCATTAAGGTCAGGTTATGATCAGACAGACCTGTTATCAAATTATAGATTTTTGTAATCCGCTCTGGCTTATTGGTAAAAATTAAATCTATCAATGTTTTACTAGCTCTAGTAATTCTTGTTGGGCTTGTTATCATTTGATATAATTTATATTTTGATACGATACGATATCACCACAACATATCAATTAGTATAGTTGTTACCATAGTAACTAGAATCACCATAACAGATCAGTTACTGTAGTTTTTGTGTTACCATAGTAACTGTAGAATCACCACAGCAGATCAATTACTGTAGTTGTTGTCACCATAGCAACTGTAGAATCACCAAAACAGATCAATTATTACTATAGTTGTCACCATAGCAACTGTAGAATCACCACAGCAGATCAATTATTACTATAGTTGTTACCATAGCAACTGTAGAATCACCACAGCAGATCAATTACTATAGTTGTTACCATAGCAACTGTAGAATCACCACAGATCAATTATTACTATAGTTGTTACCATAGCAACTGTAGAATCACCACAGCAGATCAATTATTACTATAGTTGTTACCATAGCAACTGTAGAATCACCACAGCAGATCAGTTACTAGTTGTTACCATAGCAACTGTAGAATCACCACAGCAGATCAATTACTATAGTTGTTGTGTTACCATAGCAACTGTAGAATCACCACAGCAGATCAATTACTATAGTTGTGTTACCATAGCAACTGTAGAATCACCACAGCAGATCAATTATTACTATAGTTGTTACCATAGCAACTGTAGAATCACCACAGCAGATCAGTTACTATAGTTGTTACCATAGCAACTGTAGAATCACCACAGCAGATCAATTACTGTAGTTGTTGTGTTACCATAGTAACTAGAATCGCCACAGCAGATCAATTACTGTAGTTGTTGTGTTACCATAGCAACTGTAGAATCTCCACACCAGATCAATCACTGTAGTCGTTGTGTTACCATAGCAACTGTAATCACCACAGATCAATTACTGTAGTTGTTGTGTTACCATAGCAACTGTAGAATCTCCACAGCAGATCAATTACTGTAGTTGTTGTGTTACCATAGCAACTGTAGAATCACCACAGCAGATCAATTACTGTAGTTGTTGTGTTACCATAGCAACTGTAGAATCACCACAGCAGATCAATTACTGTAGTTGTTGTGTTACCATAGCAACTGTAGAATCTCCACAGCAGATCAATTACTGTAGTTGTTGTGTTACCATAGCAACTGTAGAATCTCCACAGCAGATCAATCACTGTAGTCGTTGTGTTACCATAGCAACTGTAGAATCACCACAGATCAATTACTGTAGTTGTCGTGTTACCATAGCAACTCACCACAACAGATTGACTCAGGTACTTCACTATAGTACTTCACTAATGATTTAACTAAATAATAATTACGCAGCCTGCAGCAGAAAGATCTAGGAAATATTTGAGCATATATTGAGAACAGAAAACACACACAATAATAATAAATAACGTGACTGCAGTCTGGATGAATGTTTTTGTTGTTTTATTGTATTGTTCAGCATCATCATCATCATCATCATAATCCAGCATTCATCAGTATGTACATCTCC
>CAIGQS010000118.1:0-43851 GCA_903798195.1 Danio kyathit
AATTACAGTACGGGTGATTTACTGTAAATATTTATCAAATATATCTGTGTATTGTACAAATATGAATGTTAATATGGGTAAAATCTGACCTGTAGTAAGTCAGTCTGCCCTCAGTGACTGTACTACACCCTTTAAAATAATAAATTACAGTACGGTGATTTACTGTAAATATTTATCAAATATATCTGTGTACTGTACAAATATGAATGATAATATGGGTCAAATCTGACCTGTAGTAAGTCAGTCTGGCCTCTGTGACTGTACTACACCCTTTAAAATCATTAAATTACAGTATGGTGATTTACTGTAAATATTTATCAAATATATCTGTGTGTTGTACAAATATGAATGATAATATAGGGTAAAATCTGACCTGTAGTTAGTCAGTGAGGCCTCTGGGATTCTTTTGAGTGAGAAAATTAAAGTTGGTTGAATTAGTGTAATTATTTTTCTGAAGTTTTTGTGTACTGCACATATATTAATGGACATATTGGGAAATCTCTCTTGTAGTAAGTCAGTTTAGTCATTAGGAATGTGATTAGAATGAGAAGTGTACATCTAGGTGAAATACTGTAAATATCTTTCCCCATATATTTGTGTGATGTTTACACGAAGGGAAATAACATTCAGGAGCTTTAGCTGAGGTGTACTGTATGTGTAGGACAAGAGATATTGCCTATTTCTGCTTTGTATGTACCGTATAGTTAGTGGTATAGTAGCTTTGCTACCTGTAGTAAATATCAAATATCAAACCTAAAACCAACTTTACCGGGCTAACAAAACAAAGACAACACAAACATACACAACATATGCCAGAGTGCGCGAGCCTTTTCATTCTGACACAGATTAATGCTGGGCGGTGACGAAACATGATCCTCAGCCTTTATTCTGGCACACGGCGGCCTGTGATTGGTGCAGCAGATTCCTCCTTTGACCCTGATTGGCTGCGGGCGCGTGGAGGCGGGGCTTGAGCGGTCAGCTGCAGCACGCACAGAATGAGCTAGAAGGAGCTGATGATGGTGGACATCTGAAGAGGAAACCCGGAGAAGCTGCATCTGTGGAGATCCTGAGGCTGTTCAACACACGGAGGACACACCGACGAGTGAGTACAGCACACACACACACACACACATGATACAACACAACACACAAGAGAGCGGCGCCGGAGATAAACACTGTTGCATGTGTGTGTGTGTGTGTGTGTGTGTGTGTGTGTGTGTGTGTGTGTGTGTGTGTGTGTGTGTGTGTGTGTGTGTGTGTGTGAGATAATGGTGTGTTTAGACTTGAATGCGTGAATAAATGAACTGCAGAATCTCCAGCATTCATTCATTGAGGCTCTGCAGACTCTGAGCATCTCTGATCAGGCCTACACACACACACACACACACACACACATCAGCATCAGCATCAGCATCAGCATCAGCACACACACCTTAACCAGGAAGAGGAACTGATGCTTCAGGCCATCGAAGGATTTTATATATATATATATTATGTGCTGGGCAAAAATGAATGCATACAAAATAAAGGTTTGTTTTGACATAATATATGTGTGTGTGCTGTGTATATTTATTATGTAATTATTAATACACACATGCATGCAAATATTTGAGAAAATGTTTCGATTTAGATATAAAAATGATACAAATTATGTAAATATCTATGCAAAAAAAAAGCGTTGTGTATAGTATTGTTTATATGCATGTGTGTATTATACACGTCCTATTTATAATAAAATAAATAATTCACACACATTCATTAATTTTCCTTCAGCTTAGTCCCTTATTTATCAGGGGTCGCCACAGCGGAATGAACCATCAACTATTCCAGCATATGTTTTACACAGTGGATGCCCTTCCAGGTGCAACCCAGTACTGGGAAACACCCATACACACTCATTCACTCATTCACTCACACACTCATACACTACGGCCAGTGTAGTTGATCAGTTCCCCTATAGCGCATGTGTTTGGACTGTGGGGGAAACCGGAGCACCCGGAGGAAACCCACACCAAATGTATTTTGTGTAGATGTGTACTGTACTGTATATTTTACTACTGCGCAGTGCTGATGTGTGTGTGTGTGTGTGTGTGTGTTCAGCTGGGGATGTGGTGTGTGTGGCTGCTGCTCTTCTCTCTGTCTGCAGGAGACTCTGAGTTCGTCCTCCTGTCAGACCTGCAGGAAACTGACCCACAGCTTCATCAAGGTGAGCTCCGCGGCCACGTTCAGCAGGTTCATCACTGAAGTCTGCACGTGTACACTGGATATTTGACGTATGCGCAGCTGAAGCATGAGGAGAGGCGGCGCATAGAGTCTGTGTGGAAGATTCGATTGTAGATATAGAAATGGGGAGAGTAAAATGATGTTATTTTAAAGTGAACGCAAGATTGTTCTGCTTATTTTAAAGACTCATTAGTTCTGAAAGCATCACAAGTATTGTAGCTGTTATGGCTTTTTGCTTGTGTCATAGTCAGACTTGCAGCGTCTCCGTCTAATGCTGAGTGCTGTGGCGTTCAGACTTTGACTATTTTAAGTGTTTGGCAGATCATTTTACTCTACCTGCACTACATTTAATGCCAGTATTGAGGCTTTTACTAGAGTGTGCTTTTCTTTCCTGCATGTTCTTATGTGGTGTGTGAAGAGTAAATGCTGCTGCTGCTGCTGCTGTTTCAGGGTTTGGAGCGAACAGCCAACAAGAACTTTGGCGGAGGGAACACGGCTTGGGAAGAGGAGAAGCTGGCTAAATACGCACGCAGGTGAGCCGTCTTACTTCACAACACAGCCTCATCATGCTGAGCTAGCGCTGGGTCTGCAGCCTTTGATTTAAAGCTGCAGCGTGTGGGATCAGCACCTAGTGGTTGATCTAGGTACTGCAGTCCAGATTCAAAATATTAGTGTTTTTATTCACCTGACCCTCAATGAAGATGCAGGCTGCCAGATTGACACACAAATATGAGTGAGCGTTCCTGCATTTAAATCTTACACTGTAATGTTTACACTTGTATCATTTGAGTAGTTTGATAAATACCCCCCCCCCCCCTCTTGTGTATTTCTATAATTGTGAATCTGTGTGTCATTTCTGCGTCTGTCCTCCAGAGGGCGCACTGTCAGCTGTCTCCGCATACACTGAGAGCCCTCATGACTGCATGAAATATGCAGTTTTCCACAATCTGGCAACCTGGAGTGCTGAAATATAATTGGCTAAACTGGCAGTGGGCGGAGTTACAGGGATAAAAACAAAGACAGACATTCTCAGAGCAGAATAACAGACTTCAGCAGTGTTACTCGGATAAACCTGTTCATTGGGCATGATCTGCACACATCTGATGGTGTTTTATGCTTTAGACCAGGGGTCACCAAACTTGTTCCTGGAGGGCCGGTGTACTGCAGATTTTAGCTCCAACCCTAATCAAACACACCTGAACAAGCTAATCAAGGTTACTAGGTGTTCTTGAAACACCCAGGCAGGTGTGTTGAGGCAAGTTGGAGCTAAAGCCTGCAGGGACACCGGCCCTCCAGGACCGAGATTGGTGACCCCTGCTTTAGAAGAATCAGAAGCTCACATGCAGCACTTTTAAGACCTGTGTGTGTGTGTGTGTGTGTGCAGTGAAACGCGTCTGCTAGAGATTGTGGAGGCAGCGTGTGATAAATCTGACTTTGAGTGCAACAGACTGCTGGAGCAGATCGAGGATCAGGTGGAGACGTGGTGGTTTCACAGGTGAGAGCGCTGCACGTGTTTGTGTGTGTGTGTGTGCGTGTGTGTGTGTGTGTGTGTAGTGCCTTGAAACAGTTGAACCAAATGCTTTGCAAAATTATTAAGACAGTCCTTGCTGCAGCCTGTAGCAAGTGTGTGTCGAATGGTTACACCATTACACCAGTGTGTATACGCGAGCGCTTGGAGAAGGAAGCAGACGCGAGCGTAGAGGTAAAGTTGGTTTTATATTCGCACATTCGTTCATTTAGCAGTCTCTATATTGTTTACCATGTTACTTTGAATATTTCAATCGGAATTAGCATGTAAGTATGACTTGTAAACAACATTAACACTCTAATTGACAGTGAATAATGCTGTACTTTGATAGTCATTGGCTGCTGATATGATTTCACTATTTAGAGTTGTAAACAATACTTTTCTGAAATGATATTAAGGAGAAAGTCTGAATATCCGAATATAAATCCAGCGTTACCTCTGTGACGTGAGTGACGTAACGCCCTTTTTTCGCTCAGAGTTGACTTTCTTTGCAAGTGCAGAAACGTGAGGCGTGTAAAACACTTGCGACGTTAGTAAATCATTCACACAATCAAGACAAAACACGTGTTCTGTGTGATCTAAGCATGCGATGCGCGTACAACAGTAGACTCTAGTGGTTACAACCTCCACTATGTAATGGACATCATCATCTGCTTTTTTCCAGCGTTTGGGTGCATTACCGCCACCTTCAGCTCTGGAGTGTGAATCTGTGTATGAATGTTTGTGATTTTGGACGCCGCCATGCAGTACATCATGTTGCACATGCACACTTCAGGGGTGTACACATGGCGTCACTGCGCTACAGACTGCAGACTGTGTGAAATTATTTGTTGTTTCAAAATGTTTAAAACATTTCCCAGCTGGCAGAGCATCCGCTGCATAAAACATTTGCTGGAATAGTTGGCAGTTCATTCCACCGTGGCGCCCCCTGATAAGTAAAGGGACTAAGCCGAAGGAAAATGAATGACATGTTTGAAACAGCACATGCTGGCGACACCTGCTGGTCAAAACTGTGTAAATGCAACAAAAAATCAGAACAAAATAAATCTGATCATCTAATGTCATTAAATACAGTATTAAGTGTCTGCACTTTTAAATACTCATTCATTCATTTTCGGCTTAGTCCCTTTATTAATCAGGGGTCGCCACAGTGGAATGAACCGCCAACTTATCCAGCACATGTTTTACGCAGCGGATGCCCTTCCAGCTCTTGCTGTGAGGCGACGGCATTAGCTACTGCGCCACTGCGTTGCCTTTAAACATGTTGCGAACTTTAAATTGAAAGTATAAAGCTATAAATGCATAAATATTAAAAACCTATATCATCTAATGTCATTAAATATTAAGAGTCTGCACTTTTAAATATTATTAACTATTATTCCTTTTTATTTTACTAATGTCTCATTCAAACATCTACAAACTCAAGCTGATCTGAGATCAGGTAAAAACTATGACAGCTGTTCAGTGATTCTTCACAAGGGGAGTGATCCTGCATGATTAATGTGTATATTATGCTATTACACGGATCGCCCCCTAGTGGACAAACATTACATTTTCTAAACGTTTCAAAACCGTAATGATGTAACGAAGCCTCGATTACTGAAATCACATGACCTGCCAATCTGACACATGCTCCGATTCACTGACTCGAAACAAAAGATTCATAAATGAAGCTTCATGAATCAGTGCTTCAAAAGCAGCTATTAATATCTGTGTGTGTGTGTGTGTGTGTGTGTGATTACAGACAGCAGGAGGCGCCAGACCTGTTTGAATGGCTGTGCATTGAGGAGCTCAGACTGTGCTGCCCAGCGGGACACTACGGACCTCAGTGTGCAGGTGAACACACACACACACACACACACAGACACTGTACATTTCATACATCTTCCAGTAATTTTCCTTAAACTGGGGTAAAATACAGCAAATGTATAATATAGAGTGAGCTGAATCATTATTACTGTATATATATCTGCCAATGGGGAGGAGAAATAATGTTGTTGCTATATTCACTTCACAGTATTTAGCTTGTTTTAAAGAACAACTCTCTTCATTTGACTCATTGTTTCTGAAAACACTATATTTGTTGATTGTCTAGTAAATGCTTCTTGACTTAAGAGTTTTGAGATATTTGGACTAGAAACAGGACACAAGCTCTGAGTAAGAAAAGCTTTCTGCAGTGCTCAGATCAGTGTTTGTGTGTGATAGTTTAGTTTTGTAAAGTTGAGCTGATGGTCGATATATTCCTGTGGTGTGTGTGTGTGTGTGTGTGTGTGTCTCTCCGTGTATGTGTGTGTTCAGAGTGTCCATCGGGACCCGCAGGTGTGTGTGGAGGTCTGGGTCGCTGTGAAGGTGAAGGCACGCGTCTGGGTGACGGAGACTGTGTGTGTGACCCGGGATATGCAGGAGTTCTGTGTCAGGAGTGTGCGGACGGCTACTACAGAGAGAAGAGCTCCAATCACACACAACCACCCTGCTCAGGTGACACACACACACACACACACACACACACACACACACACACACACACACACACACACACACACACACACACACACACACACACACACACAAACACACACACACACACATATAATGTGTTTCAGTGGAGCAGCAGTGGAGATCTGGAGCTGTGGACGATGTGGAACATGTGCTGTTCTCTGAGGAGGCCACCTTCACTGTGTTTCCCACATCCGGGAGAGTTACGGTGTGGAGAAGCCCCAAAGAAGCGGCCCACCCAGACTGCTGATGCCCAGAGTCAAGCATGGGGGGGGTCAGGGATGGGCATTCCCTAGGCCCAACACTGGTGCTAGATGGTTGCTGGATCACCACCAAGGACTGCCAACCCATTCTGGAGGACCATGTGACCCAATGGGTCAATCATTGTATCCTGAAGGCGGTGGTGTGTATCAGGATGATAATGCAGCGATACACACAGCAGCACTGGAGACAGAGTGGTCTGATGAACATGACAGTGAAGTTGAACATCTCCCATGGCCTGCACAGTACCCAAATCCTAACATTATTGAGCACTTTGTGGTGTTTTGGAGGAGCGAGTCAGGAGAGGTTTTCCTCTAGAATGGCTCAGGTTCCTCTGGCCGCTGTGCAGGACTCGTGTATGTGGTTCCCAGACCAGCTGAAGCTGGATTGAGGAGGAGGAGCTACACCAGACTGATGAATACTAACACCAGCCCTTCGGTTTCACTGTCCAACACCTGTATATCAGTACATGATGAGTGTTTGTGTGTTTCAGCGTGTCATCACTCCTGTAAGGTGTGCAGTGGTCCGCTGGAGAAGCAGTGTCAGCTCTGTAAATCCGGCTGGATCCTCCACAGCAGCAGGTGTATCGGTGAGCAGAGCAGAATCTGAGCAAAAACACAGAACACACACCTTCACCAACACACAGCTCATCTCCAGGGTTTACCTGTGCTGTTTACCTGCAACACACCTACTCAGAGCAAAGACTGTGGTTAAAGTCTGCATGAAATCCAAATGGACTCTATAATTGTATAGTAGAGCATGTTATAAACGAGGTGTCTGTACACTGCATTATCAAAATAATTTGCCCACAGAAGCTTTAATCAGATATCATCACCTGCCCCCCCTCCTCATGAGGACTTCTCTTCACTTCTGATCACATGGCATGCCTTTAGGGCGGGGCTATCAGTCCTTTAGGGCAGGTCTTTCAGTCCTTTAGGGCGGGGCTATCAGTGTGTGTCTTGTTACTGTCCGTCTCTTGTCCAGTCTTTCTTCATTTTGTTAACAGCGATTTGTCTTTAAAACAATCCAGTCGGCTCTTGAAGGATGAAGTGATGCACCGCCCTACATGTTCCTCATATCAGGACTGTTTTAACTGGATGTGCATCACGATAGAGGAGAAAGCACAGTCTTAACTTCCATTTCATGGCGACTTTATAATTCACTTTCATCTTTTAAACACACGTGACTGTCTAAAGCCTAAATCTATCACCTTTCTTACACTTTTAATCTGTGTGTGTGTGTGTGATACTGCAGATGTGGACGAGTGTGGCACAGAGTTGGCTCGTTGTCCGTCAAACACATACTGCTTCAACACCGACGGCTCTTACGAATGCAGAGGTCAGTCGCACACTAACACTCAATGTGTGTGTGTGTGTGTGTGTGTGTGTGAATGAGTGTGTGTGTACTGATACAGTTGTGTGTGTTTGTCTGGGTTTGTGTGAACTGAAACTGTTTTGTGTATTCATGAGTGTGTGTGCTCTAATGCAGTTTTGTGTATGTATGTGTGTGTGTGTGTGTGTGTGTAAGTACTCACCCAGTATTGTTGTGCAGGCTGTGATCAGGCGTGTGTGGGCTGTATGGGCAGTGGTCCGGCTCGCTGCAAGAAATGTGCTCGAGGCTTTAGGCTCACCGGGGCCAAGTGTTTAGGTGAGTCTCATATCAGCTGTGTGTGTGTTTAATTATGGTCTGTTCGTGTGTGTGTGTGTGTGTGTGTGTGTGTGTGTGTGTGTGCGCTCATCATTATCCCTCTGTGTCATCCTCAGACATTGACGAGTGTTTGGAGCGCACCATCGCGTGTCCGGGCCTGAATGAAGCATGTGTGAACGAGGAGGGTTCATACCGCTGCGAGTGTGCGGACGGCTTCATCAGACGAGACAGCATCTGTGTGGAGAATCTCACACCAGGTGAGCACAGACATACACACTCCTGCACACATACACACTCCTTCATACACTCACTCACTCCCTTGTTGACAGAGTTGACGGTAACAGAGTCTGCGCTAACAGAGTCAACGGTAACAGGTTCGACAGAGATAATGATTACAGAGTCGGCGGTAACAGAGTCTACAGAGTCAACAATTACAGGGTCTGCGGTAACAGAGTCACTGGTACCATAATCGGCGGTTACAGAGTCGACAGAGTCAACGATTACAGGGTCAGTGGTTACAGAGTCGACAAAGTCAACGATTACAGGGTCTGCGGTAACAGAGTTGGTGGTAACAGAGTCGACAGAGTCAACGATTACAGGGTCAGTGGTTACAGAGTCGACTGTAATAGAGTTGACAGAGTCAACAATTACAGGGCGGCGGTAACAGTCGACAGAGTCAACGATTACAGGGTCTGCGGTAACAGAGTCAATGGTAACATAATCGGCGGTAACAGAGTCGACAGAGTCAACGATTACAGGGTCGCGGTAACAGAGTCAATGGTAACATAATCAGCGGTAACAGAGTCGACAGAGTCAACGATTACAGGGCGGCGGTAACAGAGTTGACAGAGTCAACGATTACAGGGTCGCGGTAACAGAGTCAATGGTAACATAATCAGCGGTAACAGAGTCGACAGAGTCAACGATTACAGGGCGGCGGTAACATTTGACAGAGTCAACGATTACAGGGCGGCGGTAACATTTGACAGAGTCAACGATTACAGGGCGGCGGTAACAGAGTCAATGGTAACATAATCAGCGGTAACAGAGTCGACAGAGTCAACGATTACAGGGCGGCGGTAACAGAGTCGACAGAGTCAACGATTACAGGGTCGCGGTAACAGAGTCAATGGTAACATAATCAGCGGTAACAGAGTCGACAGAGTCAACGATTACAGGGCGGCGGTAACATTTGACAGAGTCAACGATTACAGGGCGGCGGTAACAGTCGACAGAGTCAACGATTACAGGGTCGGCGGTAACAGAGTCAATGGTAACATAATCGGCGGTAACAGAGTCGACAGAGTCAACGATTACAGGGCGGCGGTAACAGAGTCGACAGAGTCAACGATTACAGGGTCGCGGTAACAGAGTCAATGGTAACATAATCAGCGGTAACAGAGTTGACAGAGTCAACGATTACAGGGTCTGCGGTAACAGAGTCAACGATTACAGGGTCGGCGGTAACATAATCGGCGGTAACAGAGTCGACAGAGTCAACGATTACAGGGTCGCGGTAACAGAGTCAAGGGTAACATAATCGGCGGTAACAGAGTCGACAGAGTCAACGATTACAGGGTCGCGGTAACAGAGTCAATGGTAACATAATCGGCGGTAACAGAGTCGACAGAGTCAACGATTACAGGGTCGCGGTAACAGAGTCAATGGTAACATAATCGGCGGTAACAGAGTCGACAGAGTCAACGATTACAGGGTCGCGGTAACAGAGTCAATGGTAACATAATCAGCGGTAAAAGAGTCGACAGAGTCAATGATTACAGGGTCGACAGAGTCAATGATTACAGGGTCAGTGGTTACAGAGTCGACTGTAATAAAGTTGACAGAGTCGACGATTACAGGGTCGGCGGTAACAGTTGACAGAGTTAACGATTACAGGTTCGGCGGTAACAGAGTTTGTGGTAACAGAGTCGACAGAGTCAACGATTACAGGGTCGCGGTAACAGAGTCAATGGTAACATAATCAGCGGTAACAGAGTCGACAGAGTCAACGATTACAGGGTCTGCGGTAACAGAGTCAACGATTACAGGGTCGGCGGTAACAGAGTCAAGGGTAACATAATCAGCGGTAACAGAGTCGACAGAGTCAATGATTACAGGGTCGACAGAGTCAATGATTACAGGGTCGACAGTAACAGAGTCAACGATTACAGGGTCAGCGGTAACAGAGTCGACGATTACAGGGTCGGCGGTAACAGTTGACAGAGTTAACGATTACAGGTTCAGCGGTAACAGAGTTTGTGGTAACAGAGTCGACAGAGTCAACGATTACAGGGTCGACAGTAACAGAGTCAACGATTACAGGGTCAGCGGTAACAGAGTCGACCGTAACAGAGTCGACAGAGTCAGGGGCGGAGTGGACATTTTAAAAGTGGGGAGGACAGCTGTATGAAATCCAAAAGTTTACTTTCTTAATCACCTGTTTCTAAATGGTCTGTCTCTAAAAGTGAGGGGGACATATCCCCCCCGTCCCCCCCGGTTGCTACGCCCCTGGACAGAGTCAACGATTACAGGGTCCACGGTAACAGAGTCCACGATTACAGGGCCGACGGTAACAGAGTCAACGACTACAGGGTCAGTGGTTACAGAGTCGACCGTAACAGAGTCGACAGAGTCAACGATTACAGGGTCGCGGTAACAGAGTCAATGGTAACATAATCGGCGGTAACAGAGTCGACAGAGTCAACGATTACAGGGTCGCGGTAACAGAGTCAATGGTAACATAATCGGCGGTAACAGAGTCGACAGAGTCAACGATTACAGGGTCGCGGTAACAGAGTCAATGGTAACATAATCAGCGGTAACAGAGTCGACAGAGTCAATGATTACAGGGTCGACAGAGTCAATGATTACAGGGTCAGTGGTTACAGAGTCGACTGTAATAAAGTTGACAGAGTCGACGATTACAGGGTCGGCGGTAACAGTTGACAGAGTTAACGATTACAGGTTCGGCGGTAACAGAGTTTGTGGTAACAGAGTCGACAGAGTCAACGATTACAGGGTCGCGGTAACAGAGTCAATGGTAACATAATCAGCGGTAACAGAGTCGACAGAGTCAACGATTACAGGGTCTGCGGTAACAGAGTCAACGATTACAGGGTCGGCGGTAACATAATCGGCGGTAACAGAGTCGACAGAGTCAACGATTACAGGGTCGCGGTAACAGAGTCAATGGTAACATAATCGGCGGTAACAGAGTCGACAGAGTCAACGATTACAGGGTCGCGGTAACAGAGTCAATGGTAACATAATCGGCGGTAACAGAGTCGACAGAGTCAACGATTACAGGGTCGCGGTAACAGAGTCAATGGTAACATAATCAGCGGTAACAGAGTCGACAGAGTCAATGATTACAGGGTCGACAGAGTCAATGATTACAGGGTCAGTGGTTACAGAGTCGACTGTAATAAAGTTGACAGAGTCGACGATTACAGGGTCGGCGGTAACAGTTGACAGAGTTAACGATTACAGGTTCAGCGGTAACAGAGTTTGTGGTAACAGAGTCGACAGAGTCAACGATTACAGGGTCGACAGTAACAGAGTCAACGATTACAGGGTCAGCGGTAACAGAGTCGACCGTAACAGAGTCGACAGAGTCAGGGGCGGAGTGGACATTTTAAAAGTGGGGAGGACAGCTGTATGAAATCCAAAAGTTTACTTTCTTAATCACCTGTTTCTAAATGGTCTGTCTCTAAAAGTGAGGGGGACATATCCCCCCCGTCCCCCCCGGTTGCTACGCCCCTGGACAGAGTCAACGATTACAGGGTCCACGGTAACAGAGTCCACGATTACAGGGCCGACGGTAACAGAGTCAACGACTACAGGGTCAGTGGTTACAGAGTCGACCGTAACAGAGTTGACAGAGTCAACGATTACAGGGTCGACGGTTACAGATTCGATAGAGTTAACGATTACAGGGTGGGCGGTAACCGAGTCGGCGGTAACAGAGTCGACACAGTGGATGGATAGGAGAGTTGGGGTTAGAGTTAGGGTCTATCAGTGCTCTACAGATTGTTCTGCCTTGTTATAACTGATGTAATGGAGTTAAAGGTACAGACTTGACCAGAACGCAGAGATGCACAGGAAAGCTGCTATTACAAATAATCCAGAAAATAGATGTTTCATATAAATGTGTATTGTTTGTAGAGATAACTCAATATATAATGTGTGTGTGTGTGTGTGTGTGTTCTCTGCAGCGGGGCCAGAGAAGGGCTTGTTTGACGACATGACGGATGACGAGGTGTTGGTTCTCCAGCAGATGTTCTTCGGCGTGGTGATCTGCGCTCTGGCTACGCTCGCCGCTAAAGGAGACATGGTGTTCACCGCCATCTTCATCGGGGGCGTCGCCGCCATGGCCGGATACTGGCTGTCGGAGAAGGGGGACCGCGTGCTGGACGGCTTCCTCAAGGGCAGATAGAGGAGGAGACACTGACCTCACTCACTCACTGACTGATGGAGATCACACTGACCGAGATAGCCGGAGCTGAGGAGGAAGATGATGAATAAAGAAGAATATGATGATGAAGATGACGAAGAGCAATGAGGATGATGATGATGAAGATAAAGAGGACGAAGAACAATGATGATGATGATGAAGAATAATAATGAGGATGATGAGGATGAAGATGGATTGGTTTCTAACACTGTGTTCAACAGTTGAGCTGCTGCGTGTGTCTTTTGAGACTCAGCTTGTGGATGTGTGTGTGTGTGTGTTTGAGACGGATGCAACATTCAGGTGAACTACTGTACATATTAGGGAGATTCTCATTTAAATCAGAGTGTGTGTGTGTGTGTGTGTGTGTGTGTGTATTTCTGGAGATCAGAGAAGATGCTGAGAACATTTCCTAATGCAGGAGTACAGCACTGACACTGATCAGGAGCGTGTGTGTGTGTGTGTGTGTGTGAATGTATGTTAATAGATCATGTTGTTTTTAATGGGGTTCCCACATGATTGATTCATGATTTTAAGACTTTATAGTGACTCTGTTATTATTATTTGTAATCATGATTCCCCTTCAGGGTGTGTGTGTGTGTGTGTGCGCTGCTTCAACACATTCTCTGAGGAACACTGATGTCTGTGGTCTGCTACTGTACACAAGTGCAATATGAAGCGGTCCTGATCTTTCTGACTGCGCACTAGATTGTCTGTTTAGATTTCATTGAATCACTATTTCAGCTCATTTCCTCTGGCAGTGGGAGCCCTGTTTTAAATATGCAAATGTGACGGCTGTGATTGGTGGGTTCCTCCGCTGTGATTGGCTGTAGATTGAGACACTGGTCTTGGGTGTGTGGTTGATGATGGTTTTGTGTCTGCATGCTTTAGTTTAGTTTATTTTAGTTGTGTGTGAATGTGAGGACTGAACTCTGTTCTGCCAGCCTTAAAGTCAAACATGTTTCCTTCATCACCTGCTGTTAGGATGCGCAACTTTATAATAAATTACAACGATTTCAGTCAAATGCATCACTCTTTTGTTTTGACACGTGACACATTTCCAGAAGACAGACATTTAAATGAGTATAACCATGGTTTGTTTTTATTGGCAGAGCTGGTCAGTAATATTACTGCAGGTTTGTACGGGCGCTGCTGGAAACGTTTAATTTAATCGAGTGTGATTTGGGGTAACATGCTTCAATGTAATTCTGTCATTTTTGTAGTAGTTTATCTTACTAAATACATATTAACTATTTAAATAAAATGAATCTGCTTTTGCATAAAATGAAAGCTCTGGAGTCTGTGCATGTGCCTGTAGAGTGGTCTGCATCTTATTATCATCTTTTTGTTTTTATCTGTGCCCTTTGAAATGCAAAATTAGCTGAATTTTAAATGCAAAATTTGCATTTAAGGGAAATAAATGACAGCAATTTATATATATGTGATGAATGGAAATATGTTCTATTTCATTTCAGTCAACACGCCACAGTATGGGTCAGCCTTGCTATGGATGAGCTGTCAGGAGAGGGTATTTCAAATTAACCACGCCCGCTTGCAATCACAGTCTATAAATACAGGTGCGAAGCAGCCATGCTTTCTCTTTTTTGCCTCCTTGCTATCGGTTGAGAGCTGTTTTACGGAGCAAACTTATTGTAAACTGCTTGCTAACGCGAATGCCTTTTACCCTCCAGGGTTTTAAAGAGCTGTTTTGCCGCGTTTGGATAGCAAACAAAGAGAACAAAAAGGAGCCTCTTTACCCATGAGGGTAAATGCTACCATGTCTGCATGGATAATCGTTTGAGCATTTCACCTTTAAAAACGTGAGGTAAGTAAAATGCATGTGTAATCTGTAGCCTATGTAATATTACATATAAAGTTTTAACTATTCACTAATATGAATTTGTTTTTGTTTTTAGCTGACTTAAAAATAACCAACCATAAAAAGGGGCCTCTTCACCTGTTAAGGTGAAAGCTACCACGTGGGGAGAAAAAGCTGTTTGTTTTTAAACAGTGTTAACACAGTTAAAGAGGCCTCTTCGTCCCTACAGACGAAAAGCTATCTAACTGACTAATTGATTGACTTTCTGCTATTTCAATGCAAGAAGAGGAAACTATTAGTTTATCCTCTGACATGCCTGAAGTCAAAGGACCATCAGGCCCTGAATGGGATCCTCCAGAGGAAACGATCAGACGTAAGCAGTCTAAAAAAAGGAAGCATATCGAAGGAGATATCGGTCACCTTCAGAAACAAATGCAAGGTATGCAAGAGACTTTAAATAGTCTGCTAGAGGATCAAAAGTGGGCTGTAAATCCTCCACATTTGGGGGATGCATTGCCAAAACGCTTATGCCGTCACCCAGATGAGCTCTCAGTAGCAGCATCTGGAGAATTTGGAAGAGATGAAAACCCTCTGCCCTCTGAGCCAGAGGATTTCTCCGACACAGAGGCAGGTGACAGCATTTCAGAGGAATCAGTGGCTCTAGCACTGGACCCTTCAGACAAAGCGGTCATTTTCAGAGCAGCTGAGCGTGCAAAATTGCCTTCCCAAGCTGCTTCAACAACAACATCTGTGTTTGACAGAGGCCCTCAACGTAGAAAAACAGAGGGGTTGCCAGTGCTTCCAGATTTCATCACGGAATTGCAATCATCATGGAAGGCCCCTAGTTCCACAGCACTCCCTAGAACACAGCTGGCTAACCTGGCAGGTGCAGCAGCTTATGGGCTAGCTACAGCTCCTCAGATTGGTCCCACATTTGCCATGTTGACCGGAGCTTCATCTCGGACGGGGAGAGATGCTATACATCCTAATAAGCAGGGTAGGATAATAGACAGCCAGCTGCGAAAAGCCTATCATGCTTCTTCCTTGGCAGCAAGACTTGCATGCACAAACTCTCTTTTACTGGTGTATTTAGAGAGCTTACTGCAAGATATGGCTTCCACACTGACAAATGACGAAAACATCCCAGAGTCATTGCGAGTTGTAGATATGCTTATTCGAGGAACAAGTGCACATGCACAAGCCTTAGGGCAATCCATGGCCAATATGGTCCAAGCACGCCGCCAGGCATGGCTTTCTCAAGCAAACTTATTGGATCAAGACTGCATGGCTGTCATTGCAGCTCCATTAGTGCCTGGGGAGGTCTTTGGACCCCCTGCGGAAGCTGCTTTGGAGCAGTCACGAAGGACAAGAGAATTGACTCGATCAGTGACTAGAACATCAACTACTCGGGGTCCACGTACATCAATTGGGGGCAATGCTTGGTCTCGGGCACAATCATCAAGCCAGGGTTTTGGAACTCAGCGTCGGCCTGCCGCCCAAGTTCCACCAATGAGACCAGGTCAAGGAAACCGGCAATCCTTTCGTAAAATACGACAGGCAGAATCTACCACCACAAGAACATCAGGTGGAAGAAACCATCATTGACAATTATCAACCTCCGACCCCATGTTTTTCCGCTCAACATCTCCTCCACTGGCGCCAGTGTACTCAATGTCCATGGGTGCTCAACACCTTGGAGTTCGGATACAGGCTCCAATTCAAGCTCAAACCACCCCAATTTCGAGGGGTTGTTCCCACTGTTTTGAAAAAAGAGATGCAGTGCAGATCTCTGACAGACGAGGTCTCAATTCTTTTAGGAAAAGGGGCAATAACACACCTGCCCTCCAGATTAATAGGGCAGGGGTTTTATTCAACCTATTTCCTGATTCAGAAGAGAGATGGCGGTCTGCGGCCCATCCTGAACCTCAGGAAATTCAACCACCATTTGAAGAGACTGCCTTTCCGTATGCTTTCCCTGTCAACCCTTTTAACCTTTATCAGACAAAGGGATTGGTTCACAACAGTGGACCTCCAGGATGCTTATTTCCACATCCCAATTCACAAAGAGCACAGAAAATACCTAAGGTTTTACTACCAAGGCAATGCTTACGAGTACAATGTCCTCCCCTTCGGCCTGTCATTGGCTCCCCGCACCTTCACCAAATGTATGGATGCAGCACTCATTCCCCTTCGCCAACAGGGCATTCGGATAGCCAATTACCTGGACGACTGGTTGATCTGTTCTCCCACAAAGCAGCAGGCCAGGAACAACACAAATGTGGTCTTAGCCCACTTACAGAAATTGGGGCTGAAACTGAACAGCAAGAAGAGCTGTCTCACTCCCACAAGAGTAGTAACATATTTAGGTTTGAGTCTGAATTCACTTACAATGAGAGCATCTCTGACTCCTCAGAGACAGACTGCACTGAAGAACTGCCTGTCCAAGTTCCTGAAGGAGGAGCAAGTTTCAGTGAGGTCGGGTCGGAGACTGCTTGGCCTAATGGCAGCAGCCAGCCAAGTAGTGCCGCTGGGTTTGCTTCACATGCGCCCGTTGCAGCAATGGTTTGCAAAGCACAAAGTGAGTCCATACGAGAATGGAAGGAGATTAATTGCAAAAGATCTGGATTGTCTTTCAGTAGTAAAGTGGTGGCTTCTGACTCCAGGCCTGAAGGAAGGTGCCCAGTTGGGCCCAGTATGTTCGAGGGAGACCATTACAACCGATGCCTCACAAGTAGGCTGGGGGGCTGTTTGGAGAGGCAATCCTGTGCAAGGGCAATGGGATGCCTCATGGAAGGGGACACACATAAACCTTTTGGAGCTTGAGGCAGTATTTCGGGCACTGATTCATTTTCTGCCTCAACTTCAACACAAGCAGGTGATCATTCGATCAGACAACACAACAGTCGTTTCCTACATAAATCACCAGGGCGGACTGCGTTCAATATCTCTGTACAAAAAAGCCCGAGATATTCTTTTATGGGCGTATGCTCGAGGGGTATTCCTGAGGGCTGTACATTTACCAGGAGCAGACAATGTAGCAGCCGACCTTCTATCCAGGGGCGGTCCCAGACCAGGAGAATGGCGACTTCATCAGGCAGTGGTGCAAGACATTTGGCATCGTTTCGGGGAAGCCAAAGTAGACCTTTTTGCCACACAAGAAAACACACATTGTCCCCTGTGGTATTCGATGGTGGGCCACAGAGGGCCCCTAGGGGTGGATGCTTTGGCGAACGAATGGCCTCCAGTCCTTCTGTATGCATTTCCTCCTTTTCCGCTTCTGCCAGCAGTCCTGGCAAAGGTAAGATTTTTGAAGGCCAAAGTCCTGCTTGTTGCACCAGACTGGCCCCAGCAGTCATGGATGCCAGATCTAATGGCTTTACTGAAAGGGTCACCATGGCAACTCCCAATCAGACGGGACATGTTGTCTCAAGCCCAGGGCCTGATCTACCACCAGAATCCAAAGAGGTACAATCTACACGTCTGGCCACTAGACGGCAATCAGACAGAAATATTGTAGAAGCTGTTCTCGCGACCCTGCAGGCAGCTAAAGCCCCATCAACAAGACGACTTTATGCTTGCAGATGGGAGAAATTTTCAAAATGGTGTCACTCCATGGACATTGACCCTATTTCATGTGAAGTGGATTCAGTCCTGACATTTCTTCAGTCCTTGCTGGAAAATAGATTGACAGAATCAACCCTGAGAGGGTATGTAGCTGCTATATCAGAGAACCATAAAGGCTATGGAGGTTGCACATTGGGGTCTCAACCTGTAGTCAGACGGTTTCTGAAAGGGGCTCGTAGACTGTGTCCATCTCGAGCACAGCTGATTCCCTCATGGGATCTGGATATTGTTTTAAAAGCTTTGACAGAACCCCCTTTTGAACCACTGGAAGAAATAGGGATAGAATTTCTCACATTGAAGACTGCATTTCTTTTGTCTGTCTCATCAGTCAAGAGGGTGAGTGAAATTCATGCCTTTTCTGTCCATCCTGCATGTCTGAGATTAGGACAGGATGGCTCATCTATTTCACTTCTCCCAAACCCCTCTTTTCTGCCCAAAGTTCTGCCTCGTTCCTTTGTTTCCAGGCCCTTGGTGCTAGAACCATTCCATCCTCCACCTCACAGTTCATCAGAAGATGCCAGGCTGCATCTGATTTGTCCAGTTAGGGCATTGAGAAAATATATTTCCTGCACACAACAGATAAGAAAAACCAATCAGCTGTTTGTCTGTTATGGTAAGTCAGTACAGGGAAAACCTGTGTCTAAGCAGAGGTTGGCTAAATGGCTGGTGAGGCTGATACAGGTAGCCTACCACAGTGCAGAGAAGACTCCACCTAAAGGAGTGGTAGCCCATTCAACTAGAGGAGTGGCTGCTTCCTGGGCATTGTTTAAAGGTGCCCCTCTGGAAGAAGTGTGTGCTGCTGCTGGATGGTCATCATCTGTGACATTTGCCAGGTTTTATCACTTGAATGTTGCTGCAACAGTTTCATCTATGGTCTTGCAAACAGCAGGCCAGGAATGATCTGCTGTATGCACACAATCCTATGGTATAATGAATTAACCATGTAAACAGCAGGGGAAAAACAAATAAAATGTTCTGGTGGCATGAACTGTTGTTTTCCTGAGTTATTGTGCCCGCTTGAAATTTATCTCCCCTCCTGACCTTATCTGGTACACTGTTGACCCATACTGTGGCGTGTTGACTGAAATGAAATAGAACGATGGGTTACAGAGGTAACCTTGTTCTGTGAATGAAGTCAACACGCCACACGGCGTGGTCACTCGGGGAGCACTTGTCGCTAGTCGGCAAAAAGAGAAAGCATGGCTGCTTCGCACCTGTATTTATAGACTGTGATTGCAAGCGGGCGTGGTTAATTTGAAATACCCTCTCCTGACAGCTCATCCATAGCAAGGCTGACCCATACTGTGGCGTGTTGACTTCATTCACAGAACAAGGTTACCTCTGTAACCCATCGTTTTGAACCACACCTTTAAATTGATGGACCTTAGAATATGTTATTTTGAATTTTTATGTTATTTAATAACTGTTATGCTTCCTGAAATGAAACAGAGGAAGCTTCTTAATGAACTGCAGCAGTCTTGTTTTCAGCAGTAAATATGTTCCTTGTAAATACTGTACAGAAGAGAATTCTGCTTTTATATCTCACAGAAAAGCCCACAGCATGTAGAAAAGATAAAAATCTCATTTATTTATATCTATAAACATGAACATTTTCTCCAAATACTGAACAGACATGATGAACATGAAACAAGCAAGCCAAGAAACATCTGATGGACCTGTTACTGACATGTGGCGCTGCAGACATTATAGTTTATTAAAAGATATAAAATCAGATTCCTAACTGTTTGTGGTTTTTCCAGAGCCAGGCGTGGTAATCATTGAGTTTATGATCGTCTGGAGTGACCTGTGGAGAGACCAGCACACTTCAGGACACTCAGAT
Source organism: Danio kyathit (assembly GCA_903798195.1). Classification (NCBI taxonomy): domain Eukaryota; kingdom Metazoa; phylum Chordata; class Actinopteri; order Cypriniformes; family Danionidae; genus Danio; species Danio kyathit. The sequence goes on from CAIGQS010000118.1 coordinate 19,889, forward strand.
ATATATATAGTAGTATATAGAGTATAGTAGAGTGCAGTACAGAAGAGTAGAGTACATTAGTGTTTTAGAGTACAGAGGAGCACAGTACAATATAGTACAGTATAGTTGAGTACAGTAGAGTAGGGCAGAGTATAGTGGAGTGCAGTAGATCAGAGTAGAGTACAGTACAGAAGAGTAGAGTATGGTAGAGAAGAGTACAGTATAGCAGAGTATAGTACAAGTGCAGTACATAAGAGACGAGTACAGTAGAGGAGAGTAAAGTACAGTACTGAAAAAAACTGAGGAGAGTAGAGTACAGTAGAGCAGAGTATAGTATTTTAGAGTACAGACAAGTACAATACAATATAGAACAGTATAGTGGAGTACAGTAAAATAGAGTAGAGTACAGTCCAGTAGGACAGAGTATAGCAGAGTGCAGTAGATCAGAGTATAGTAGAGTATAGTACAGAAGTGTTCAGTAGAGGGGAGTATAGTAAAGTAGTGTACAGAAAAGATCAGTAGAGTACAGTACAGAAGAGCAGAGTATAGTGGAGTACAGTGCAGAAGAGAACAGTAGAGCAGGGTAGATTACAGTATAGAAGAGTGGAGTAGAGCAGAGTACAGTAGAGTAGATCCACGTATAGTACCGTAAAACAGTATTGTAAAATATTGTAGAGGAGAGTATAGTACAGAGTATAGTAAAGTACTGTAAAGTAGGGGAGTGTATAGTAAAATAGAGCAGAGTATAGTTAAGTACAGCAGAGTAGAGCAGAGAAGAATACAGCAGAATATATTACAGTAGAGTACAGCAGAGCAGAGTATAGTAGCAGACAGTAAAGCAGTGTAGATCATAGCATAGTAAAGTAGAGCAGAGTGCAGTGGTGTACAAAAGGGCAGAGTATAGTGCAGTAGAGTTCAGAAGGGTATAGTCCAGTATAGTAGAGTATAGTCCAGTAGAGTATAGTAAAGTGAAGTAGAGTACAGTGCAGTACAGTATAGTGCAGTAGAGTATAGTCTAGTGGAGTATAGTAGAGTGAAGCAGAGTATAGTCTAGTGGAGTATAGTAGAGTGAAGCAGAGTATAATGCAGTAGACTATAGTTGAGTGAAGTAGAGTATAGTCTAGTATAGTCCAGTGAAGTATAGTAGAGTATAGTGCAGTAGAGTATAGTAGAGTGAAGTAGAGTATAGTCTAGTATAGTCCAGTAGAGTATAGTGCAGTAGAGTATAGTAGAGAGAAGTAGAGTATAGTGCAGTAGAGTAAAGTCTAGTAGACTATAGTAGAGTGAAGTAGAGTATAGTCTAGTAGAGTGAAGTAGAGTATAATGCAGTAGAGTATAGTACAATGAAGTAGAGTATAGTGTAGTAGAGTATAGTAGAGTGTAGTAGAGTATAGTCTAGTAGAGTATTGTAGAGTGAAGTAGAGTATAGCCTAGTAGAGTATAGTAGAATGAAGTAGAGTATAGTAGAGTGAAGTAGAGTATAGTGCAGTAGAGTATAGTCTATTAGAGTATAGTGCAGTAGAGTATAGTAGAATGAAGTAGAGTATAGTCTAGTAGAGTATAGTGCAGTAGAGTATAGTAGAATGAAGTAGAGTATAGTCTATTAGAGTATAGTGCAGTAGAGTATAGTAGAGTGAAGTAGAGTATAGTGCAGTAGAGTATAGTAGAATGAAGTAGAGTATAGTCTAGTAGAGTAAAATGCAGTAGAGTATAGTAGAATGAAGTAGAGTATAGTGCAGTAGAGTATAGTGCAGTAGAGTATAGTAGAGTGAAGTAGAGTATAGTAGAGTGAAGTAGAGTAGAGTATAGTGCAGTAGAGTGAAGTAGAGTATAGTGCAGTAGAGTATAGTAGAGTATAGTGCAGTAGAGTATAGTAGAGTATAGTGCAGTATAGTATAGTAGAGTATAGTGCAGTAGAGTATAGTAGAGTATAGTGCAGTATAGTATAGTAGAGTATAGTGCAGTAGAGTATAGTAGAATGAAGTAGAGTATAGTAGAGTGAAGTAGAGTAGAGTATAGTCTAGTAGAGTATAGTAGAGTGAAGTAGAGTATAGTGCAGTAGAGTATAGTAGAATGAAGTAGAGTATAGTAGAGTGAAGTAGAGTATAGTGCAGTAGAGTATAGTAGAATGAAGTAGAGTATAGTAGAGTGAAGTAGAGTAGAGTATAGTCTAGTAGAGTGAAGTAGAGTATAGTGCAGTAGAGTATAGTCTAGTAGAGTATTGTAGAGTGAAGTAGAGTATAGTCTAGTAGAGTATTGTAGAGTGAAGTAGAGTATAGTCTAGTAGAGTATAGTTTAGTAGAGTATTGTAGAGTGAAGTAGAGTATAGTCTAGTAGAGTATAGTAGAGTGAAGTAGAGTATAGTCTAGTAGAGTATTGTAGAGTGAAGTAGAGTATAGTCTAGTAGAGTATTGTAGAGTGAAGTAGAGTATAGTCTAGTAGAGTATAGTCTAGTAGAGTATAGTAGAGTGAAGTAGAGTATAGTCTAGTAGAGTATAGTAGAGTGGAGTAGAGTATAGTAGAGTGAAGTAGAGTATAGTCTAGTAGAGTATTGTAGAGTGAAGTAGAGTATAGTCTAGTAGAGTATAGTAGAGTGAAGTAGAGTAGAGTATAGTCTAGTAGAGTATAGTAGAGTGAAGTAGAGTATAGTGCAGTAGAGTATAGTAGAATGAAGTAGAGTATAGTAGAGTGAAGTAGAGTATAGTGCAGTAGAGTATAGTAGAATGAAGTAGAGTATAGTAGAGTGAAGTAGAGTAGAGTATAGTCTAGTAGAGTGAAGTAGAGTATAGTGCAGTATAGTCTAGTAGAGTATTGTAGAGTGAAGTAGAGTATAGTCTAGTAGAGTGAAGTAGAGTATAGTAGAGTGAAGTAGAGTATAGTCTAGTAGAGTATTGTAGAGTGAAGTAGAGTATAGTCTAGTAGAGTAGAGTGAAGTAGAGTATAGTGCAGTATAGTCTAGTAGAGTATAGTAGAGTGAAGTAGAGTATAGTAGAGTGAAGTAGAGTATAGTCTAGTAGAGTATTGTAGAGTGAAGTAGAGTATAGTCTAGTAGAGTATAGTAGAGTGAAGTAGAGTATAGTATTGTAGAGTGAAGTAGAGTATAGTCTAGTAGAGTATTGTAGAGTGAAGTAGAGTATAGTCTAGTAGAGTATAGTTTAGTAGAGTATTGTAGAGTGAAGTAGAGTATAGTCTAGTAGAGTATAGTAGAGTGAAGTAGAGTATAGTCTAGTAGAGTATTGTAGAGTGAAGTAGAGTATAGTCTAGTAGAGTATTGTAGAGTGAAGTAGAGTATAGTCTAGTAGAGTATAGTCTAGTAGAGTATAGTAGAGTGAAGTAGAGTATAGTCTAGTAGAGTATAGTAGAGTGGAGTAGAGTATAGTAGAGTGAAGTAGAGTATAGTCTAGTAGAGTATTGTAGAGTGAAGTAGAGTATAGTCTAGTAGAGTATAGTAGAGTGAAGTAGAGTATAGTCTAGTAGAGTATAGTCTAGTAGAGTATAGTAGAGTGAAGTAGAGTATAGTCTAGTAGAGTATAGTAGAGTGGAGTAGAGTATAGTCTAGTAGAGTATAGTAGAGTGAAGTAGAGTATAGTAGAGTGAAGTAGAGTATAGTCTAGTAGAGTATTGTAGAGTGAAGTAGAGTATAGTCTAGTAGAGTATAGTCTAGTAGAGTATAGTAGAGTGAAGTAGAGTATAGTGCAGTAGAGTATAGTCTAGTAGAGTATAGTAGAGTGTAGTAGAGTATAGTGCAGTAGAGTATAGTCTAGTAGAGTATAGTATAGTGTAGTAGAGTATAGTGCAGTAGAGTATAGTAGAATGAAGTAGAGTATAGTCTAGTAGAGTATAGTGCAGTAGAGTATAGTAGAGTGAAGTAGAGTATAGTCTAGTAGAGTATAGTAGAGTGAAGTAGAGTATAGTAGAGTGAAGTAGAGTATAGTCTAGTAGAGTATTGTAGAGTGAAGTAGATTATAGTCTAGTAGAGTATAGTAGAGTGAAGTAGAGTATAGTAGAGTGAAGTAGAGTATAGTCTAGTAGAGTATAGTCTAGTAGAGTATAGTAGAGTGAAGTAGAGTATAGTCTAGTAGAGTATAGTAGAGTGAAGTAGAGTATAGTCTAGTAGAGTATAGTAGAGTGAAGTAGAGTATAGTAGAGTGAAGTAGAGTATAGTCTAGTAGAGTAGAGTATAGTAGAGTGAAGTAGAGTATAGTCTAGTAGAGTATAGTTTAGTAGAGTATTGTAGAGTGAAGTAGAGTATAGTCTAGTAGAGTATAGTAGAGTGAAGTAGAGTATAGTCTAGTAGAGTATAGTAGAGTGAAGTAGAGTATAGTCTAGTAGAGTATTGTAGAGTGAAGTAGAGTATAGTCTAGTAGAGTAGAGTATAGTAGAGTGAAGTAGAGTATAGTCTAGTAGAGTAGAGTATAGTAGAGTGAAGTAGAGTATAGTCTAGTAGAGTAGAGTATAGTAGAGTGAAGTAGAGTATAGTCTAGTAGAGTATAGTAGAGTGGAGTATACTATAGTACAGTAAAGTAGAGCAGAGTGCAGTATAGTAGAGTGAAGTAGAGTATAGTGCAGTATAGTAGAGTATAGCAGTTCTCACCTCTCTCCACTCGTCCACACAGAAGATGCGGTACGAGTCGTTGCCGTATTTGCCGATGCCGTGCAGCTCGATGGGGTATCGCCATGATTTATTGATGTACTCATCTGATAAACAACAGCAGAACACACACACACACACACACACACACACACACACACACACACACACACACACACACACACACACACACACACACACACACACTAAAGCATTCATTTACACTCTGCTTCATACATTTACTCTACTCATATCAGTAAATTACCCATAATTACCTGCAGTAACCCTGAACACAAAGCCCAGTGGTGACATTACTGAGTGTGTTTACGGCTGGACAGGACTCACTGTAGGAGAGTGTGTGAGTGGAGTGTGTGTGCGCTCTAAAGTGCATGTGTATGGAGTGTGTGTGCACATACCAGAGAAGCGTATGAGTGTTTTGGCTCTCAGTTGGCTGAGCCCGAGCGGCTGCAGCAGCGCAGACAGGGGGCGCCAGTCACTCACACGGGTCACTGCAGCACTGGGGTAACACTCCAGAAACTCCCACAGCACCGGCAGAGCCACACGCCCTGAACAGGACACACACACACAGAGGAGAATCACACACACACACACACACACACACACACGCACGCACGCACGCACACACACACACACACTAAGTGCATGTACCTTTGGTCTTGTTGAAGTACAGGAGTGAGTGTGTGTGTGTGTGTGTGTACCATTGGTCTTGTTGAGGAATATAGTGGCCACCAGGAGTCTCCAGGGGTCATGGAAGAGTGTCTCCTGCACCAGCCGAAAGGGGGAGCGAGGAGGAGTCCACTTCCTGAAGACCTTACGCCTCGGCTGGCGCACAGCTGGAATACACACACACACACACACACACACACACACACACACACACACACACACACACACACACACACACACACACACACACACACACACACACACACAGAAACAACAGTGTCTCAGTCACTGTTGAAACAAAGCTGAATCCCAGCTGAAGTGTGTGTGTGTGTGTGGTGTGTGTGTGTGTGTGTGTGTGTGTGTGTGTGTGTGTGTGTGTGCTGTGTGTGTGTGTGTGCTCCTCATGATGTGGCGTACCCTCACTCCTCCTGCTGAAGTATGGACTGGTCTTCCGCTTCTCTACAGTTATCTTCAACCCTAAGAAGAGAGCAGATGATCAGAGAACACACTCTCTAGCATGGTAAACGTGTCCTCATCAGTGTGATCAGCTGGACTCAGTGGTGTACTGATCAGGCTACTGATGAAGCCAGATAACTACTAGAACAGCCAAAGAACAAAGCAGACAAAGCAGTGGCGAGTCTGTACTTCACTACTGTACTCGTTCAGTATTTTAAGAGTATTTTCATTTTACTTCACTATATTCCACAATTAAACACTGTACTTTAGTAAACTCACTGAGTCAAATGATTCATTCAGAGTGAATCTCCAGTAAACAACTCACTGATTCAAATGACTCATCTCTAATAAATGATTAACTGGATGTGCAGACTGGTCTGAATGGTGAGGTTCTGTTTAAACACTGAACGTAATGTTAAAGTGAAGTAAAGCTCGTGTGTTTTCACTGCTGTAGCTCATCACAGATACACTGATTATTAATATCTGTACGTCTCTTTGGCTCGGTGTATATCTGAAAGCACACACTGTGTATGATTATCAATGAAGACTCACGACTCTCAGAGTTTCCAGCAGGTGAAGCACAGCCAGTGTGTTTCTGCCTCTGCTCTTCTCCAGCGGAGTCATCTGGAGGCTGATCTGGGGCCAGGTGTGAGTGTGTGTCTGCTTCTGGATACTGATCTGGAGTCAGATGTGAGTGTGTGTCTGTCTCTGGAGGCTGATCTGGGGTCAGATGTGAGTGTGTGTCTGTCTCTGGATGCTGATCTGGGGTCAGATGTGAGTGTGTGTCTGCTTTTGGAGACTGATCTGGGGTCAGATGTGAATGTGTGTCTGCTTCTGGAGGCTGATCTGGGGTCAGATGTGAATGCGTGTCTGTCTCTGGATGCTGATCTGGGGTCAGATGTGAGTGTGTGTCTGCTTCTGGAGGCTGATCTGGAGTCAGATGTGAGTGTGTGTCTGCTCCTGGAGGCTGATCTGGGGTCAGGTGTGAGTGTGTGTCTGTCTCTGGATGCTGATCTGGGGTCAGGTGTGAGTGTGTGTCTGTCTCTGGATGCTGATCTGGGGTCAGATGCGAGTGTGTGTCTGCTTCTAGAGACTGATCTGGGGTCAGGTGTGAGTGTGTGTCTGCTCCTGGAGGCTGATCTGGAGTCAGATGTGAGTGTGTGTCTGCTTCTAGAGGCTGATCTGGAGTCAGATGTGAGTGTGTGTCTGTTTCTGGAGGCTGATCTGGGGTCAGATGTGAGTGTGTGTCTGTCTCTGGATGCTGATCTGGGGTCAGATGTGAATGTGTGTCTGTTTCTGGAGGCTGATCTGGGGTCAGATGTGAGTGTGTGTCTGTCTCTGGATGCTGATCTGGGGTCAGATGTGAGTGTGTGTCTGTCTCTGGATGCTGATCTGGGGTCAGGTGTGAGTGTGTGTCTGCTTCTGGAGGCTGATCTGGGGTCAGATGTGAGTGTGTGTCTGCTTCTGGAGACTGATCTGGGGTCAGATGTGAGTGTGTGTCTGCTTCTGGAGGCTGATCTGGGGTCAGATGTGAGTGTGTGTCTGCTTCTGGAGGCTGATCTGGAGTCAGATGTGAGTGTGTGTCTGCTTCTGGAGGCTGATCTGGAGTCAGATGTGAGTGTGTGTCTGCTTCTGGATACTGATCTGGAGTCAGATTTGAGTGTGTGTCTGCTTTTGGATACTGATCTGGAGTCAGATTTGAGTGTGTGTCTGCTTTTGGATACTGATCTGGAGTCAGATTTGAGTGAGTGTCTGTTTCTGGAGACTGATCTGGAGTCAGATTTGAGTGTGTGTCTGCTTTTGGATACTGATCTGGAGTCAGATGTGAGTGTGTGTCTGTCTCTGGAGACTGATCTGGGGTCAGATGTGAGTGTGTGTCTGTCTCTGGATGCTGATCTGGGGTCATGCGTGTGTGTTTGTATTTCTCTCCATTTCTTCTTCTGCTGTGGCGAGTGTGAGGCATGGCTCTGTAAAGATCTTCACACTGATGACTGCTGCTGCTAGAAGAGATACAGCTGATGATTAGTTATTGATCTATTGAATATTCTGTATGAGAAATCTTTAAATCAGTAAATGACGTCATTTATTTTAAATTATTACTCAACACTCCTCAACTAAGGCTAGAAAAAAGAATAAGAACACAAATAATTCATTAAACAACTAAAGTAATACGAAATAAAATTAATTTAATTAAATTCTGCCCCTTTTTACGAGACGTAAACTGCGTCTCTGCTGTCTCTAGAGTGAGTGTGTGTGTGTGTGTGTGTGTGTGTGTGTGTGTGTGTGTGTGTTTGAGCTGAGAATAGCACACAGATAATGTTCTCCAGCTCTCTGAAACTGACCCTTTCAGGCTTTGATCCTAAATGTTGGTGTTTTGGTGACTGTCGCTTTAAATGCAAATGAGATTGTGCTCTTTTCAGAAGAGGGCGGAGCTACAGACAGCTGTGCGTCAGCACAGTGACAGATGTAAAACAGCAGTGTGTGTGTTGTCAGTGCTGGTCAGGTGTGTGTGTGTGCTTCAGTGTGAGTGTGTGCTTCATGCTTCTGTCAGTCTATGTCGCTCCTGTCCCTGTTCATCTAAAACTCCACATCTATAATCCTCTTAGTCTATGCTGACATTATCTTCAGCAGCTCAAACACTCTAATGGCTAATGGACAGACGGCTGCTTCTCACTCAGGGCTGCTGTTTATGCTAATGAGATGGAGAGATGCACACTAGTGGGCGGGGCTTTCCCCCTCTGATGACACGTACAAAGGGAGAATTATTAAGTCTGATTATAAACAATACAATTAATACATGTTTAGAGGCTGAAGATATTTACACACTGCTGGCACACACACTTCTGGGGTTAACCCCCGTATGAAAGTCAGTTGTGCATTATATCTGCTTATTAATAGCGCTAGTCCTCCTTACATGCGGGTTCAGTAGCGGTAACAACATAGAGAGCGCGTCACAGGTTGTGATGGTTAAAAAATGAATGAATGTGCGAACCAAATTTATCTCAATCAGACACAAACACACTCAATCGCTCACTCACACACTCTATAAGCACACACACTTTCTCTCTTACACACACAGAAACACACCTGTTCGCTGCTCATGATCCTCTGGAGCTCAGGCGCTGATGGTTTCTCAGACACAGTGAGTCGTGAACGCTGAACAGAAGCGGGTTAAACACACTCAGAGGAACACGGACACTTTCACGTGTAGACCGCGTAGACTGGCTCAATGTAAACAAACATGGGCGAGAGAGACAGAGAGAGAGAGAGTGAGGGCTTGACTCGGGCTCTGTCGCCCCCTGCTGCTGCGGCGGAGAATGACAGCAAGTTCAAGTTCATTTATAAACAGACACTTCCAGTTCAGGACAGCAGCACTTGCCTTACACTGAGCTCACAATCTACTCTAACTTCATCATGAGCAAGAACAGATCAGCGCTGGGTTTTCAAATAGATTAAAACTAGACTGCTTTTTATTTGTTGAAAAATACTATAGTAATCTCTAGTAAAGTGTATTATATACATATTACAACTCTTTGTTAATGAATACTCACCCAGCACACTAGTATTGCCAATAGGGATCTGAAACTGTGATAAATACTGTAGTGTACTTTAGTTTTTACTGCAGTAAACTGTGGTGTATTGTAGTATAATATACCCTACAGCTGTAGAAAACTACAGTAATACCATAGCATTACCATAGTTACCATAGCGACTGTAGAATCACCACAACACATCAATTAGTGTAGTTGTTGTGTTACCATAGGGACTGTAGAATCACAACAACAGATCAGTTAGTGTAGTTGTGTTACCATAGCAACTGTAGAATCACCACAACAGATCAATTAGTGTAGTTGTTGTGTTACCATAGCAACTGTAGAATCACCACAACAGATTAATTAGTTGTTGTGTTTCCATAGCAACTGTAGAATCACCACAACAGATCAGTTAGTGTAGTTGTGTTACCATAGCAACTGTAGAATCACCACAACAGATCAATTAGTGTAGTTGTTGTGTTACCATAGCAACTGTAGAATCACCACAACAGATTAATTAGTTGTTGTGTTTCCATAGCAACTGTAGAATCACCACAACAGATCAGTTAGTGTAGTTGTGTTACCATAGCAACTGTAGAATCACCACAACAGATCAGTTAGTGTAGTTGTGTTACCATAGCAACTGTAGAATCGCCACAACAGATCAATTAGTGTAGTTGTGTTACCATAGCAACAGGCAGATCGCTGTAATAGATTAATTGAAGTTCTTTAATATGATTTAAAAACACTACAGTATTTCCTGTGCATTACTGTAGTCTTTTATAATAATGTTGCAGCACACTAAGTATTAAACTCTGTTGATTATGTTGTCTGAGTTGTTTAATTGTTAATAGAGATTGCTTCATATGAGTGTTTAACCTAAACCACAGCAGCATCCCTTATTAGTATACACACTGCTTGCTGTGCATAAAACCCTACCTTTTTCTTTCTTTACATTGTGTGTCCAGTGGCAGGGTAATAATCAGGATGAAGCACATCCAGACTGCTGTTTTCTCAGAATAAAGCCTTGAGTCTTCTACACCATGCTGCGCTTCACATGGAGCTGCTGATAAACCTGTCAGGCTTTACTCTGAGGTAAACACCTCCTGGAACTACTTTATCTCCAGCTTAAGCTTTGTTAAGTCGCACTTTGACTGTATACTGTACTCTTAAAGGAAAAGTTTTCACAGCTCTGCCATTAGAGAACCATTCTGGGATTGAACAGTGAGCAGGTTTGTTGTTTTTAGTTTAAGGAACATTTGATAAATCTGAAGAGCATTTTTCCACTGTAGAGAACGTTTGTGGAATGTTGTGGCTTTATGGATAATACGAGTATTCCTGGAACCAATGATGCCAAAGAAGAACCATCGTAAGGAGAGAGCTTCAGAGCAGATGAAGATAAAGGACGCCATACATTAACAGCGCACTGTAATTGTGTAACACATTTGGCATGTTTGTGTTGGTGTGTGTGTGTGTGTGTGTTGAATCTCCACCCACACCAGACACACACACAGCCTCATTAATGGACACCCCGTGGACTGAAGATTCATTGAAGTCCTGCATCAAGCAGACCATGACTGATGAAAATAGCTGATCACTCACACACACACACACACACACACACACACACACACACACACACACACACACACACACACACACACACACACACACACACACACACACACACACACACACACAGCTCACTGACTGAATGATGCAAACACACAGATCAAAACAGGCTGAAATAAGTAGATGTGTTTGTAACGCTGTCCTCTATATGCAGTTTTCTTCAGCAGCACATGTCTTTGATATATAAACACTGCACCGGCAGACCTCCAGACAGAACTCACATCACATTCATCAGCTCACACTGTTCTAGATTTACTGGACATTTCTACAGGTCAGATATATTGTGAATGAACACTGCTGTTTGACCACTAATATCTCCTCTACTGATTATAAAGTGCCTCAGTAATAACAATATTCAGTAATAAAACAGATTGCATGAGGATGAATGTGGTCTGTGAAGATCAATCCCAGCTGTGATCATTATTTTACTGTGGAGTAACGCAAACGCAATCTAATAAAACCTGTTACACAACAACAACAACACGCAGTTACATGCAGAGGATCAAAACAGTGATCTGTTTTCACAAATTAAGCTTTTAATATACATGTAACTAACCATTATTGGCTTGGTAATTAATAGTTAATTATAAAATTATGACTCTTAAATAAAAATGGGTTATCATCATAACCCAGTGTTGTGTCAAATATGAAAAAAAAAAACTTTGATTAAATTAAAATTACACTTGTCAACCCAGTGTTGTGTTAAATATGAAAATTAAATTAAATTTTAATTTAGATTAAACTTAAATTACACTTGTCAACCTAATTGTTGTGTTTGTCCAATGTGACCCAACAACCCAGCATTTTAACCCAGAGTAGACATCAGTGAAATCCTTTATACAAACTTCCACATGTGATATTTGATGTTAATGTTTTAAATCATTGGGTTTTTTTCTGATAGTAATTGCATGATATTTGTGTAAAAGTTCATGGCAGCAGTTTATTTTTCAGGAATGGGTTATTTTACATCACTCTTTTCAATCTATATTCTTTAAATATATATATTTTCGTGAAATCAGCATCAATGACAACAGTAGGATGTTTTATTTCTTTGAGTCAACACTCAAAAACGACATTTGCTGCTTGTTTATACACTCTAAGAACTTAAACTTAAATTGGGTAAAATATAGACTAACCCAAACATTGGGTTTAATTTGGTCCTATGAATGTAATTAAAATAATTAACCCAGCAGCTGGAGTTAGTCCGTATTACACCCAGAATTAAGTTGTAATAATCTAGCATTTTGTAGAGTTTACTTATTTAAAACGATTTGAAACAACACAATTCATAATTTTTTGGCAACTTAATTTGTTTATCTTCAGTCCACTTAAATGTGTAAAAACAATTAATTTAACTTAATCAGATTGTGCATTGATTGAGCTGTTTTAAAAGCATTTTACAGTGAATGACGTATTTATCGCGTTGTCAGTGAACTCTGTGAGTCTTTCTAAATAACCAACCCATTCTCACCCCGAAGGCGTCACTGCAGATATTCAGTAATGAGGTCTGCTAAAACACTTATGCTTTATGTTTAACCAGAAATAATCCATAAATCCCCCTCTGCATGACATTTCCCCTCTCTGAGTGTATTTCTGAACTCTTCACCACTGCGATTAAAAAATCAACACATTTTCTTTCATTTGTTTTATCACTTTCTTTGAATTTTTCGCTTTTTATTTATTTATTTATTTATTTATTTATTTATTTATTTATTTATTTATTTATTTATTTATGCATGTATTTAGTTTTTCAGATGGACCCGCTGTGTGTGTTTAGAACTCAAACCCAAAAGCAGACATTCGCATCGAAAGCATTTTATTGTACATCATCATCATCATCATCATCATCATTTATATGCTCTTTTATCAATCGAACAAAAATAAATCATGGGAATGTACAGGTCAACTCATGCAAGAATTAAATCACTGTAGAAAAATATCTCGGCAACCCGTTTCACTGTTTTTGCGAACCCAAATCCGATGGCATTTACACTGAGCAGAAGTGCGAGATCCGTGTTGATGACCGCAGAAATGCTTCCAGAACAGACCGACAGAGAGAGCAGATCTCCGGTCAGCTGAGGAGCATTTCGCGCCGGTGTCCGGACAAATCATGATACCCGCCATCAGACTGACAGTGTGTTTGACTGGTTATAAGGTTGGGTTTGGGGATTGGGTGACATTACAGCCTCATAACAAACTACATCAAACATTTACACTGATAGTAATCCGATGGGGCGCATATTTTCGTGCTGCCACTTTTTGAAAAAGAATAATAGGACGGCTTGACATTGGGGTAAAGCTGGTTTCATATCCACACAGTCTGTCTTTCTCTTAATATAATTTCAGAAAGGTGTTCTTTCCCAATTCTAAATACGGAAATCATATTATCAGCCAATGACTATACAATTACAACATGTCTGCCTACTTTTTGAATGGGAGGTGGGTAAATCTGACAGGGTAGATGGACACTGAGGAAAGGTTGGTTCTATGTTCACACATTCGTTCATTTAATCGTGGCACGCTCCCTATATTGTTTACTACATTACACTTTGAATATTGGGTCTGAAATGGCATGCAAGTCTGACCTCAAAACAGCACCAGCACTATTAATTAACTCTAAACAGTGTTGTACTTTGACAGGCTGATAATATGATTCCACTATTTATAATTTGCAAACAACACTTTTCTGAAATCACATCCTTAAGGAGAAAGTGTGAGTGTGCGCATATAAACCCAGCTTTACCCCAGTACAGCAGACACCGGTGGGCTCCCCGCGCAATTACGCGCGCCGGAGAAACAAAAACGCGTCACAGGTGAATGAGGATTTGAACTGTCGCTTCGAAAACCGGCACATGGAGAGACAGGTGTGTTTCCCGCGAGTCGCACCGGACACTTACTGATGCGTCCGTTCACCCGCCCGCCGAGAGTTACTCTAGCCCCGGCAGCTCGTCCTCCAGCTCCGCGCGCCGGCCCGGGTGCTGTCGCTTCTCCGGGGCTCCGCTCGTGTCCAGCAGCTCCAGCAGCCCGCAGCCCGCGTCCGCCCAGCCCTCGCACCGCCTCTTCCCAGGGTGCTGCCGCTTTTCCAGCTCCGCAGAGTCTCCATCTGCCTCCTGCAGCTCGCGCCGGCCGGGGTGCTGCCGCTTGTGGAGCAGCATCAGGTAGCGTTTCCCGGGGTGCTGCCTCTTGGAGAGCTCGCTGAGCGCGGTGGGGTCCTCTAGCATGCCCAGATCTAGAGGCGCGCGCTTCCCGGGGTGCTGCCGCCTCCAGCGCTCCATCTCCATCTCCGGCTCCAGATCCTCCTCGCGTTTTCCGGGGTGCTGCCTCTTTCCCGGGTGCTGTCGCTTCTCCATCCACTCTGGCTGATCTGCTCACACGCACACATGAAACTTCTGTGAGTCAACACACACTCCAGTACGGTGTATTCTGTCTGCCTATGTGGAGTAATGTCCAGTGCAGTGTTTAGTCTGGTGATTCTATAGTTGCTTGGATGAGTGGTAAATGAGCATATATTAAACTAGAGTACACCACCCGATTACTGTAGTGAAAATAAAGTATACTACAGCATTTATTAGTTCATCAGTTCACTGATGGAGCATTCATTAACAAAGTGTTCAACACTATAATGCAAATATATATATATATATATATATATAACACACTGCCTGTGGTTCACAAACACTATAGTGTTTACTATAAATTAATCAAATATATTCATGCACACAGCTGCACTATATAGCGACAATTACAACAATTATAAACACTTTTCTACATCCGCATTGGGTTGCGCAATAAATGCGTTTAGTTAAAGTTAATGACAATAGTTAATTAAACACGAGCCAACGTCATTTATATTAATTTCTGTTTTAGTAAACGCACTGTTAACGATAATTTACTCAATTCACCGTGTCGTTATTGTGTATTAGGCCTATAGCAATAACAGGTGATGTTGCACAATTACACGCAAATTAAGCCAAATATAATAAACTTCCTAAAGTATTAAATTACGCAGTAACCAAATAACCCTGAAACTCAGTGAAACTGACATTATTATGCGTTACAGCTTTTGTAATAAATAAGAAAAGAAGTGTACAGAAACAACCTGTAAAATGTGTCGATTTGTGTTGGGACGATATGAAGGAGTTAAGTCAGCTTATATGAGTTTTTAGACAATTAAGTTGTCCCCCGAAAATCCCAAGAGTTCTGTTGTTTCAGCTCTTTAGAACAGTAGACATCATACTTTTTTGGGTGTGTACCCGGTTTTTCTTTTACCGTTCTCGCTGTTCTGCTCCTCCATCTGTGTGAGGATGGAGCGCAGCAGCAGATCCTCCGCCCGCTGGAACAGCTCCTCTTCGGCCGGGCCGTCCTGCCCGTGGACCCCCGGAGCTCCGGACACCGCCACACAGGCCAGGACGAACACACACACCGCCCGCATGTCCTGCCGCACACACAAACACAC
The DNA here is from genome assembly GCA_903798195.1 of Danio kyathit. Lineage (NCBI taxonomy): Eukaryota > Metazoa > Chordata > Actinopteri > Cypriniformes > Danionidae > Danio > Danio kyathit. The sequence continues at coordinate 35,223 of CAIGQS010000118.1, forward strand.
ACACACAGGCTCATCATCACACACACACAGAGATCAGATCACACACACCTGGAGGCGCTCGTGCACGCAGCTCACCTGCAGAAGTGGACTCCTCAGGTGTATCTGCTGCTGAATCTGGTGCTGTGGGTCTGCAGGTCAGCAGAGTGGATGGAGCTGAGAGGCGCGCGCGCGGTTATAAAGGACGCCATGTGACGTCACACCGGGGGCTTCGGGACTCTGACGTCATCCGGACGGGGGCAGAATGACGCGTCTGAGGCTAAAAACAACAAAAAAAAAAACCCCAAAGAAAACAACCCCCCTTCATTCATAAAACTTCCTGACTCCAGTCAATCAATCATCATCCTGCAGAGCACACACACACACACACACACACACACACACACACACACACACACACACACACACACACACACACCACACACACACACACACACACACGCACACACACACACACGCACACACACACACACACACACTACGGGCCAATTTAGTTGATCAGTTCCCCTATAGCGCATGTGTTGGACTGTGGGGGAACCGGAGGAAACCCACGCCAACATGGGGAGAACATGCAAACTCCACACAGAAACACCAACTGACCCAGCCGAGACTCAAACCAGAGACCTTCTTGCAGTGAGGCCACAGTGCTAACCACTGTGCCACCGTGCCGCTGTGGTGTTTTACTGTTTGTATTCTAATCTTTAAACAGCATGACTAGTGAACTGTTGAACTGTGATAATCAGTTTTACTGCAGTATACTGTGGTGTGTTGTAGTGTAATTTACCCTATAGTACTGGGTCAAATGGGTTGGGTAGCTACTGTTTTGTAAGTTTAAGGTTGTATCACACAACTGAATGCGAAAATGATCGTCTGTAAATTTAAAATAAATTCGACTTCATGTTGAGTCAATCGCTGACACACAACGACACACTGCCTACGAGACTCTCATCTGGCATAGCTTCAGTAAACTGTGTGTTGCTGTAGTCTAATATACCTTACTGTTCTCACATTTCTGATACTGTTTTGTCAGTAAGGGATAATGTACATCCAGCCGGTGATGATCACAGAATAAAGCCGACAGGTTCATCAGCAGCTGCTGCAGAAGACTGAAGGGTTCATTCTGTGATAATCACCGGCTGGATGTACTTTATCCTGATTATTACACGACTACTGGACACAAAACTAAACTATTAGACACAAAACATTGAGCCGTAATCATTTTCTAATTCTTTAATTAAATGTAAAGCTTGCAGAAAGAAACAACAGCTAAATGCAGCTACATTAACCTACATAGTATCATTCCTAATATTACATAACATTTGTCAGCCACAAGAGGGCGCCAAACAGCTAGGAACACCAGAGAGAAGTGTAGGCATACTCAGTTCTGCTCGAAAGTTTACACACCCCTTAAAGAATCTGTTAAAATGTGAATAAAATAAGAGATCTCACAATGTTCTGCTTATTGACTTAACCAATAAGAGAGGTAAGCAGCCGCTTAGGGCCCCGGGGAACTAGGGGTCCTCGACCAATGCTAAGAAGCCTATATTAATCATGTAGCTCTATTATACATTGTCTATCATATGTTGTAAAATCTGTCTATAACCATTAAGATTTTACCATTATTACTTCTTTTTCAAAACCACGAATAGTGGAACGTTCCTTCCGTACTGCACATGCAAAAATGAAAATCTAATCAATCACAAAAATGGCTAATTAACCAAATATATAGTTAGATTGTGAATTATTTTTTATTTGTGAATTTATTTATTAGTTTTAGATTAAGAAGATAAAGGTTCCCTTTAAAATATATTTTTAACATGCAGTTTTTTTAAAAAAAAACTCAAATGAACCTACAGGGAATCTACAGTGTTTTGAGTTTTGATGCTAGGGCCCATACCTGGAGTTGCATAGGGCCGCCAAAGTCCGCTCCTGTGTGCATGATGTTTGTTTAGTATACTGTCCCGAGTACGATATTTTACAGAAGAGATGTTGACATATAGTTCACAAACAAAAGCAGGGCTGAAGATGTTACAATAACCCCCCTGCAAAAGTTTGCACACTCTTGGTTTTTTAACACTGTGAGTGTTTTCCTGATGATCAACAGCACAGGTTAGTGTATACTCCATTCAGCTGTTTCTGTCAGCTTTGCAATAATAAAGAACTATTATGGCTCAGAACAATATTTTGTGTTTAAATGTATGTTTTGTGAGAGGTAGCTGTGTAATAAGCAGGATAAAGTACATCCAGCTGGTGGTTATCACAGAATAAACCCTTCAGTTCTTAGAAAACAGCTGCTGATAAACCTGCTGCACTTTATTCTGTGATAACCACCGGCTGGATGTACATATCCCTTAAATAACATTCTGGAATTTGATGATTGACCAATCAGAAGTGAGTCTTCCAGAGAGACAGGTCATCAACTTTGTTTTGTAGTTTAGAACAGCAACACACTCTCAACACTTGCCGTGTTGGTTTGTTTCATTCGTTTTCAGTAGTTTAGCGTCAGTCTTTCTTTCTAGACGTCCTAGATTTCTGTCAGAATCCAGCGAGCCACAAAATGATCCAGGAGTTCATCTGAACCCTAAACTCATCCATTGGTGGCGCTGGTCTGGAGAGTTGATTATGCAGAAGCGCTCATACAGTCGTACAGGCGGCGTGTAATGCAGTAAATCAGGCCTCTTTATGCGCTGTCACGTCCAATACTTCAGCCGTCAATACCAATCATTTCATACGGATCACAGACAGAGGAAGAGGAATTAATAGCTGCACATTTGAGGAGAACTAAAACTCCAGCCCACAAGAGGAAATACTGTCAGAAATACTGTAATGTTTATAGTGAAGCCCCTGAATTGATCTGCTGTGGTGATTCTACAGTCACTATGGTAACACAACAACTACAGTAATTGATCTGTTATGTTGATTCTACAGTCGCTATGGTAACACAACAACTATAGTAATTGATCTGTTGTGGTGATTCTACAGTCGCTATGGTAACACAACAACTATAGTAATTGATCTGTTGTGTTGATTCTACAGTTGCTATGGTAACACAACAACTACAGTAATTGATCTGTTGTGGTGATTCTACAGTTGCTATGGTAACACAACAACTACAGTAATTGATCTGTTATGTTGATTCTACAGTCGCTATGGTAACACAACAACTATAGTAATTGATCTGTTTGTGGTGATTCTACAGTCGCTATGGTAACACAACAACTACAGTAATTGATCTGTTGTGTTGATTCTACAGTTGCTATGGTAACACAACAACTACAGTAATTGATCTGTTTGTGGTGATTCTACAGTCCGCTATGGTAACACAACAACTATAGTAATTGATCTGTTGTGGTGATTCTACAGTCGCTATGGTAACACAACAACTACAGTAATTGATCTGTTGTGTTGATTCTACAGTTGCTATATGGTAACACAACAACTACAGTAATTGATCTGTTGTGTTGATTCTACAGTCGCTATGGTAACACAACAACTATAGTAATTGATCTGTTGTGGTGATTATACAGTCGCTATGGTATACACAACAACTACAGTAATTGATCTGTTGTGTTGATTCTACAGTTGCTATGGTAACACAACAACTACAGTAATTGATCTGTTGTGGTGATTCTACAGTCGCTATGGTAAACACAACAACTACAGTAATTGATCTGTTGTGTTGATTCTACAGTTTGCTATGGTAACACAACTACTACAGTAATTGATCAGTTGTGGTGATTCTACAGTCGCTATGGTAAACACAACAACTACAGTAATTGATCAGTTGTGGTGATTTACAGTCGCCTATGGTAACCACAACAACTACAGTAATTTATCAGTTGTGGTGATTCTACAGTTGCTATGGTAACACAACTACTACAGTAATTGATCTGTTGTGGTGATTCTACAGTCGCTATGGTAACACAACACCTACACTAATTGATCTGTTGTGGTGATTCTACAGTTACTATGGTAACACAACAACTACAGTAATTGATCAGTTGTGGTGATTCTACAGTTGTTATGGTAACTATGGTAATGCTATGGTAATACTGTAGTTTTCTACAGCTACAGGGTATATTATACTACAATACACCACAGTTTACTGCAGTAAAAGCTAAAGTACACTACAGTATTTATCACAGTTGATCAGTTCACTATAGTAATACTGCAGTATGTTGGAGTATTCACTAAAGAGTTGCAAATACTATAATATAGACAGTATAATATGCTTTACTATAGTATGGTTCAGGTCACTATAGTGTTTACTGCAGTATTTTCTCATTTAGAAACATGATATAGGGGCAATATATGCTAATTACTTATGATATTGTTGCAATATTATGACATATTTTATATAAGTGAAATCCAAATCTCAATATATATATATATATGTGTGTGTGTGTGTGTGTGTGTGGTGTGTGTGTGTGTCTATATACAGCCCATTTTTGCAATATTTTGATATATGAATGATATTTTCTATATGTGACTGTAAATATGATCTTGTATGTGATATATGTAATTAGCATGTATTTGTGTGTATCAGATCTCTGTCTGTGTGTTCACATGTGAGGAATAAAGCTGAGTTCTGCAGCTCATGGCTCATCATCAGGACTCATCAGCGGTGTCCTCGAGCGCAACTCCATGACAAACTTCAGCTCCGCATGTCTGCTCGGCTGTCTACACCTACTCTTTACATCTGTGCTTTGTTCTGGGAAATAGTCATCGTATTGTGTTTACAAAGGGCCACACACACACACACACACACACACACACACACACACACACACACACACACACACTGAGAGAAACACTTATAATAGTGCAAATTAGCTGACAAGGAGATCTGACCCAAAGGGCGTGCTGTCAGCCTGTAATTACTGCATGAACGTGAACACACACACCACACACACACACACACCCACAATGGTGTACCAGAACATCACATTAATATGCAGTCTGTTTATTTGTTCAGAACTCGAAGGCGAAGCGAGCAGCACCAGAGGCTTCATGACCATAATGATCAGTGTGTGTGTGTGTGTGTGTGTGTGTGTTCTGCTGTTCAGATCACTGTGTGTGTGTGTGTGTGTGTGTGTGTCTGTGATCAATTGTTCAGATGTGGTGTGTGGTTTGTGTGTGTTCGGCTGTTTAGATTACTTTGTATGTGTGGTGTGTGTTGTGTGTGTGTTGGCTGTTCATATTACTGTGCGTGTGTGTGTGTGTGTGTGTTCGGTTGTTCAGATGTGTGTGTTAGGCTGTTCAGATTACTGCGTGTGTGTGTGTGTGTGTGTGTGTTTGGCTGTTCAGATGTGTGTGTGTTCGGTTGTTCAGATTACTCTGTGTGTGTGTGTGTGTGTGTGTGTGTGTGTGTTTATGTGTGTGTTCTGCTGTTCAGATCAGTGTGTGTGTGTGTGTGTGTTCTACTGTTCAGAATAGTGTGTGGCTGCGTCCGAAACCGCATACTTCCATACTATACAGTACGCTTTAAATCAGTATGCGAGAAGTACCCGGATGACTTACTACTTCCGGCGAGATTCTGAAGTGCGCATCCCGTGGACGCTGCGCTATCCCATGATGCCCCGCGAGAGAATTTATGAATGGACGTGAAGCGACGCAACTGACGCAGGTAGGTCACGTGACCCTGACAAAATGGCGGATGTAGTACGTCCAAATTCCATTCATACTGCTCGCATTCATACTGTATAGAACGTACTTTTCCAACGGCCGAGTAGTACGTTTAAATTCAAACGCAGTACCTACTGAATAGTAGGCGGTTTCGGATGCAGCCCGAGTGTGTGTGTTTTGTGTGTGTGTGTGTGTGTGTGTATCCTCTGGCAGGTCAGTGTTTGATGATCAGGTAAACACACTGACTCTCCTCCAGTGGTTCAGTCTATTTCAGACGTTTCTTCATAATTCTCCCTCACTTATAGACGTCGTCCTCACACTCCGTGAACATTTCCATAAGAGGACTCCAGCTATCAGAGGTGTTGTGTGTGAGAGATTCATTCACTGTCAGGATAAACATGACGGTCTTCTCACCTGTTTATTAAACTAACACAGTGCTGTATCGTCATCTGCTCAGTCCATCAGGCTTATAAAGAGACAGGCTGTCGCGCTCATGAATATTAAATGAGATCGTCCTGCTTCGGCTGAGCTGATTTGCTGATTTAAACACAGGAAGTGCCAATCATGTCTAAGATCTGCTTTTAGCCTTAGATGCGTGTGGAGAAACTCTTTTAGCTTTCTCAGACTTACAGCATGGAGAAGAGGGACACTACTGGTAACAAGATCAAGTTATGCACCGTAATATAAGTTTATGGTATTGATTATTTTGATCTTGCATGGATCATCCTGCCTTGTATCAGCGGTTCAGGCTGGTGGTGGTGGTTGTAATGGTGTGGGGGAGATTTTCTTGGCACACTTTGGGTCCATTAGTACCAATTGAGCATGGTGTCAACGCCACAGCCTACCTGAGTATTGTTGCTGACCATGTCCATCCCTTTATGACCACAGTGTCTCCATCTTCTGATGGCTACTTCCAGCAGGATACCGCACCATGTCATAAAGCTCCAATCATCTCAGACTGGTTCTTGAACATCACGATGACTTCACTAGTACTCAAATGGCCTCCACAGTCACCAGAGCTCAATCCAATAGAGCACCTTTGGGATGTGGTGGAACGGGAGATTGGCATCATGGATGTGCAGCCCGACAAATCTGCAGCAACTGTGTGATGCTATCATGACAATATGGAGCAAAATCTCTGAGGAATATTTCCCAGTAGCTTGTTGAATCTCTGACATGAAGGATTAAAGCAGTTCTGAAGGCAAAAGGGGTCCGAACCCGGTACTAGTGAGGTGTACCTAATAAAGTGGCCGGTGAGTAGTCAACAAACACAATTTTAGTGGCATTTTTCCTTTAAATCACTTCTTTATATGCAATAAAAGGATAATTGTTGTGAGTGTACGTTAATGTAATGTTGAAGATGTTTAAAGTAATGTTGACTGTTTCCACAGCACATTTCTGTTCCTATAAAAAGTGTCACAATATTGAACTGGAAAGTTTATATATGTTTTTCGCCTGAAACTTTCCAGATGTCACTCCACATGGAAACGACACAAAGACAAGAGCAGACAGCCTGGACTAAAACAGCCCCAGCTGACTGACAGAGCGTGCGGCTGACACACACTCTTAGCCTAAAATGCTTGTTATCCAAGAGATTTCCTCCAGGTGAGACGCAAACACTGCAGAAATAAATAAAGCCTCTGCTTGTGTAACACTGAGTCCAGATACACGCTGGTGACTGATACACACCCTCCCCCACTGCTCTGCTGCCTGACACTGGGCTGACAGGGGTCACCATGGCGATGTGTGTGATTGACAGCTGCAAGGCGGAGGTCCGGATGCTGCTGCTTCTGCAGGGGTCAGCGGGTGATGCTTGGGACACGAGTCCAGTCACACACATGCACACACCCTCACACACACAAACACACACCACACACACACACACCACACACACATGCACACACACTCACACATGAGTCATAAAAAAACATTTCACACATTTTCCATTCATTTTCCTGTAAATTGAATGATATAGAACAAATGTATGAGCATTTGATTCTGTAACTAAGTGTGATTAAGTTATCATTAAACTATAAATAACTGACAGAGTTGAAAATAACAGAGTTGACGATAACGATAATAGAACTAAAGGTAACAGAGCTGACAATAACAGAGTTTAAGGTAACAGAATTGACAAATAACAGAGTCGACGCTAAGAGTTACTGTTAGAGTTGACGGTAAGAGAGTTGATGGTAACAGAGTCAACGGTAACAGTGTTAAAGGAACAGAGTGAAGCAAACAGGTTTGATGATAACAGAGCTGACGGTAACGAGTGATGATAGAGTCACGGTAACAGAGTGTTGGCGGGGTAACAGAGCTGACAATACAGATTCGACGGTAACAGAGTTGTCACTAACAGAGTTAATGGTAACAGAGATGACGATAGAGTCGAGGGGTAGCAGAGTTGAAAAGAGAGTTGACGATAACAGAGTCGACAATAACAGAGTTGATGGTAACAAAAGTCGACGGTAACAGAGTCGACAGTAACAGAGTTGACGGTAACAGAGCTGACGATAGAGCCAATAATAACAGAGTGGAGGTAACAGAGCTGACATAACAGAGTCAACCAGTAAAAGAGTCGACGGTAACAGAGTCAAACTGTAACAGTGTTGGCGGTTGGGCGGTAACAGAGTCGACAGTAACAGAGTTGATGATAGAGTCAACGGCAACAGAGTTAAAGGTAACAGAGTTGATGGTAACAGAGAGTTTACGATAGTCAACGGTAACAGAGTCAACGGTAACAGAGTTGACGGTAACAGAGTTGGAAGGTAACAGATGTTGACGGATAGAGTAATGGTAACAGAGTTGACGGTAACAGAGTTGACAATAACAGAGTCGACAGTAACAGAGTTGACGGTAACAGAGTTGACAAACAGATCGACAGTAACAGAGTCGACGGTTAAACAGAGTCGACGGTAACGAGTCAACGGTAACAGTGTTGGCGGTAACAGAGTTGACAATAACAGATTCAACAGTAACAGAGTTGATGATAGAGTCAACGGTAACA
>CAIGQS010000118.1:44351-51851 GCA_903798195.1 Danio kyathit
CCCAGAGTAGACATCAGTGAAAACCGTATATTTTCAAAGTTTATACAGACTTCCACATGTGATATTTGATGTTAATGTTTTAAATCATTGGGTTTTTTCTGATAGTAATTGCATGATATTTGTGTAAACTTTCATGGCAGCAGTTTATTTTTCTGGAATGGGTTATTTTACATCACTCTTTTCAATCTATATTCTTTAAATATATATATTTTCCTGAAATCAGCATCAATGACAACAGTAGGATGTTTTATTTCTTTGAGTCAACACTCAAAAATGACATTTGCTGCTTGTTTATACACTCTAATAAATGCTGGGTCATTTAAATTGAGGTAAAATACTTAAATTGGGTAAAATATAGACTAACCCAAACATTGGGTTTAATTTGGTCCTATTAATGTAATTAAAATAATTAACCCAGCAGCTGGAGTTAGTCCATATTACACCAAGAATTAAGTTGTAATAATCTAGCATAGTTTACTTATTTAAAACGAGTTGAAACAACACAATTCGTAATTTTTTGGCAACTTAATTTGTTTATCTTCAGTCCACTTAAATGTGTAAAAACAATTAATTTAACTTAATCAGATTGTGCATTGATTGAGCTGTTTTAAACGCATTTTTACAGTGAATCCCCTATTTATCGCGTTGTCAGTGAACTCTGTGAGTCTTTCTAAATAACAGCACTGCAGATATTCAGTAATGAGGTCTGCTAAAAACACTTATGCTTTATGTTTAACCAGAAATAATCCTTAAATCCCCCTCTGCATGACATTTCCCCTCTCTGAGTGTATTTCTGAACTCTTCACCACTGCGATTAAAAAATCAACACATTTTCTTTCATTTGTTTTATCAGTTTCTTTGAATTTTTCGCTTTTTATTTATTTATTTATGCATTTATTTATGCATGTATTTAGTTTTTCAGATGGACCCGCTGTGTATGTTTAGAACTCAAACCCAAAAGCAGACATTCGCATCGAAAGCATTTTATTGTACATCATCATCATCATCATCATCATCATCATCATCATCATCATCATCATTTATATGCTCTTTTATCAATCGAACAAAAATAAATCATGGGAATGTACAGGTCAACTCATGCAAGAATTAAATCACTGTAGAAAAATATCTCGGCAACCCGTTTCACTGTTTTTGCGAACCCAAATCCGATGGCATTTACACTGAGCAGAAGTGCGAGCTCCGTGTTGATGACCGCAGAAATGCTTCCAGAACAGACCGACAGAGAGAGCAGATCTCCGGTCAGCTGAGGAGCATTTCGCGCCGGTGGTCCGGACAAATCATGATACCCGCCATCAGACTGACAGTGTGTTTGACTGGTTATAAGGTGGGTTTGGGATTGGGTGACATTACAGCCTCATAACAAACTACATCAAACATTTACACTGATAGTATAATCCGATGGGGCGCATATTTTCGCGCTGCCCACTTTTTGAAAAAGAATAATAGGACGGCTTGACATTGGGGTAAAGCTGGTTTCATATCCACACATTCTGTCTTTCTCCTTAATATAATTTCAGAAAGGTGTTCTTTACCAATTCTAAATACGGAAATCATATTATCAGCCAATGACTATACAATTAGGCTACAACATGTCTGCCTACTTTTTGAATGGGAGGTGGGTAAATCTGACAGGGTAGATGGACACTGAGGAAAGGTTGGTTCTATGTTCGCACATTCGTTCATTTAATCGTGGCACGCTCCCTATATTGTTTACCACATTACACTTTGAATATTGGGTCTGAAATGGCATGCAAGTCTGACCTCAAAACAGCACCAGCACTATTAATTAACTCTGAACAGTGTTGTACTTTGACAGGCTGATAATATGATTCCACTATTTAGAATTTGCAAACAACACTTTTCTGAAATCCCATCATTAAGGAGAAAGAGTGAGTGTGCGCATATAACCCCAGCTTTACCCCATGCAGTACAGCAGACACCGGTGGGCTCCCCGCGCAATTACGCGCGCCGGAGAAACAAAAACGCGTCACAGGTGAATGAGGATTTGAACTGTCGCTTCGAAAACCGGCACATGGAGAGACAGGTGTGTTTCCCGCGAGTCGCACCGGACACTTACTGATGCGTCCGTTCACCCGCCCGCCGAGAGTTACTCTAGCCCCGGCAGCTCGTCCTCCAGCTCCGCGCGCCGGCCCGGGTGCCTGTCGCTTCTTCCGGGGCTCCGCTCGTGTCCAGCAGCTCCAGCAGCCCGCAGGCCCGCGTCCGCCCAGCCCTCGCACCGCCTCTTCCCAGGGTGCTGCCGCTTTTCCAGCTCCGCAGAGTCTCCATCTGCCTCCTGCAGCTCGCGCCGGCCGGGGTGCTGCCGCTTGTGGGAGCAGCATCAGGTAGCGTTTCCCGGGGGTGCTGCCTCTTGGAGAGCTCGCTGAGCGCGGTGGGGTCCTCTAGCATGCCCAGATCTAGAGGCGCGCGCTTCCCGGGGTGCTGCCGCCTCCAGCGCTCCATCTCCATCTCCGGCTCCAGATCCTCCTCGCGTTTTCCGGGGTGCTGCCTCTTTCCCGGGTGCTGTCGCTTCTCCATCCACTCTGGCTGATCTGCTCACACGCACACATGAAACTTCTGTGAGTCAACACACACTCCAGTACGGTGTATTCTGTCTGCCTATGTGGAGTAATGTCCAGTGCAGTGTTTAGTCTGGTGATTCTTTAGTTGCTTGGATGAGTGGTAAATGAGCATATATTATACTAGAGTACACCACCCGATTACTGTAGAGCAAATAAAGTATACTACAGCATTTATTAGTTCATCAGTTCACTAATGGAGCATTCATTAACAAAGTGTTCAACACTATAATGCATATATATATATATATATATATATATATATATATATATATATATATATATATATATATATAACACACTGCCTGTGGTTCACAAACACTATAGTGTTTACTATAAATTAATCAAATATATTCATGCACACAGCTGCACTATATAGCGACAATCACAACAATTATAAACACTTTTCTACATCCGCATTGGGTTGCGCAATAAATGCGTTTAGTTAAAGTTTAATGACAATAGTTAATTAAACACGAGCCAACGTCATTTGTATTAATTTCTGTTTTAGTAAACGCACTGTTAACGATAATTTACTCAATTCACCGTGTCGTTATTGTGTATAAGGCCTATAGCAATAACAGGTCATGTTGCACAATTACACGCAAATTAAGCCAAATATAATAAACTTCCTAAAGTATTAATTACGCAGTAACCCAAATAACCCTGAACTCAGTGAAACTGACATTATTATGCGTCACAGCTTTTGTAATAAATAAGAAAAGAAGTGCACAGAAACAACCTGTAAAATGTGTCGATTTGTGTTGGGAGGTTATGAAGGAGTTAAGTCAGCTTATATGAGTTTTTAGACAATTAAGTTGTCCCCCGAAAATCCCAAGAGTTGTGTTGTTTCAGCTCTTTAGAGCAGTAGACATCATACTTTTTTGGGTGTGTACCCGGTTTTTCTTTTACCGTTCTCGCTGTTCTGCTCCTCCATCTGTGTGAGGATGGAGCGCAGCAGCAGATCCTCCGCCCGCTGGAACAGCTCCTCTTCGGCCGGGCCGTCCTGCCCGCGGACCCCCGGAGCTCCGGACACCGCCACACAGGCCAGGACGAACACACACACCGCCCGCATGTCCTGCCGCACACACAAACACACACAGGCTCATCATGATCACACACACAGAGATCAGATCACACACACCTGGAGGCGCTCGTGCACGCAGCTCACCTGCAGAAGTGGACTCCTCAGGTGTATCTGCTGCTGAATCTGGTGCTGTGGGTCTGCAGGTCAGCAGAGTGGATGGAGCTGAGAGGCGCGCGCGCGGTTATAAAGGACGCCCTGTGACGTCACACCGGGGGCTTCGGGACTCTGACGTCATCCGGACGGGGGCAGAATGACGCGTCTGAGGCTAAAAACAAAAAAAAAAAACCCCAAAGAAAAACACCCCCTTCATTCATAAAACTTCCTGACTCCAGTCAATCAATCATCATCCTGCAGAGCACGCGCACACACACACACACACACACACACACACACACACACACACACACACACACACACACACACACACACACACACACACACACACACACACACACACACACACACACACCAATATACTACTGGAGTCATTCACTGCGCTACGGTGTTTATGTACTATGGTAAAGTGTGTTATACTGTTCATTCATTCACTCATTCATTTTCATTTTCCTTCAGCTTAGTCCCTTTATTCATCAGGGGTCACCACAGCGGAATGAACCGCCAACTATTCCAGCATATGTTTTACACAGCGGACGCCCATCCAGCTGCAAACCCAGTACTGGGAAACACCCATACACACTCATTCACACACACACACACACACACACACACACACACACACACACACACACACACACACACACACACACACACACACACACACACACACACACACACTCATACACTACGGCCAGTTTAGTTGATCAATTCCCCTATACCGCATGTGTTTGGACTGTGGGGGAAACCGGAGCACCCGGAGGAAACCCACACCAACACGGGGAGAACATGCAAACTCCACACAGAAACACCAACTGACCCAGCCGAGACTCAAACCAGAGACCTTCTTGCTGTGAGGCCACAGTGCTGACCACTGAGCCACCGTGCCGCTGTGGTGTTTTACTGTTTGTATTCTAATCTTTAAACAGCATGACTAGTGAACTGTTGAACTGTGATAATCAGTTTTACTGCAGTATACTGTGGTGTGTTGTAGTGTAATTTACCCTATAGTACTGGGTCAAATGGGTTGGGTAGCTACTGTTTTGTAAGTTTAAGGTTGTATCACACAACTGAATGCGAAAATGATCGTCTGTAAAATTTAAAATAAGTTCGACTTCATGTTGAGTCAATCGCTGACACACAACGACACACTGCCTACGACACTCTCATCTGGCATAGCTTCAGTAAACTGTGGTGTGCTGTAGTCTAATATACCTTACTGTTCTCACATTTCTGATACTGTTTTGTCAGTAAGGGATAATGTACATCCAGCCGGTGATTATCACAGAATAAAGCTCTACATGTTCATCAGCAGCTGCTGCAGAAGACTGAAGGGTTCATTCTGTCATAACCACCAGCTGGATGTACTTTATCCTGATTATTACACGACTACTGGACACAAAACTAAACTATTAGACACAAAACATTGATCTGAGCCGTAATCATTTTCTAATTCTTTAATTAAATGTAAAGCTTGCAGAAAGAAACAACAGCTAAATGCAGCTACATTAACCTACATAGCATCATTACTAATATTACATAACATTTGTCAGTCACAAGAGGGCGCCAAACAGCTAGGAACACCAGAGAGAAGTGTAAGCATACTCAGTTGTGCTCGAAAGTTTACACACCCCTTAAAGAATCTGTTAAAATGTGAATAAAATAAGAGATCTCACAATGTTCTGCTTATTGACTTAACCAATAAGAGAGGTAAGCAGCCGCTTAGGGCCCCGGGGAATTAGGGGTCCTCGACCAATGCTAAGAAGCCTATATTAATCATGTAGCTCTATTATACATTGTCTATCATATGTTGTAAAATCTGTCTATAACCATTAAGATTTTAACATTATTACTTCTTTTTCAAAACCACGAATAGTGGAATGTTCCTTCCGTACTGCACATGCAAAAATGAAAATCTAATCAATCACAAAAATGGCTAATTAACCAAATATATAGTTAGATTGCGAATTATTTTTTATTTGTGAATTTATTTATTAGTTTTAGATTAAGAAGATAAAGGTTCCCTTTAAAATATATTTTTAACATGCAGTTTATTAAAAAAAAAACTCAAATGAACCTACAGGGAATCTACAGTGTTTTGAGTTTTGATGCTAGGGCCCATACCTGGAGTTGCATTGGGCCGCCAAAGTCCGCTCCTGTGTGCATGATGTTTGTTTAGTATACTGTCCCGAGTACGATATTTTACAGAAGAGATGTTGACATATAGTTCACAAAACAAAAGCAGGGCTGAAGATGTTACAATAACCCCCTGCAAAAGTTTGCACACTCTTGGTTTTTAACACTGTGAGTGTTTTCCTGATGATCAACAGCACAGGTTAGTGTATACTCCATTCAGCTGTTTCTGTCAGCTTTGCAATAATAAAGAACTATTATGGCTCAGAACAATATTTTGTATTTAAATGTATGTTTTGTGAGAAGTAGCTGTGTAATAAGCAGGATAAAGTAGATCCAGCTGGTGGTTATCACAGAATAAACCCTTCAGTCTTAGAAAACAGCTGCTGATAAACCTGTTGCACTTTATTCTGTGATAACCACCGGCTGGATGTACATTATCCCTTAAATAACATTCTGGAATTTGATGATTGACCAATCAGAAATGAGTCTTCCAGAGAGACAGGTCATCAACTTTGTTTTGTAGTTTAGAACAGCAACACACTGTTTGTTTCATTCGTTTTCAGTAGTTTAGCATCAGTCTTTCTTTCTAGACGTCCTAGATTTTCTGTCAGAATCCCAGCGAGCCACAAAATGATCCAGGAGTTCATCTGAACCCTAAACTCAACCATGGTGGCGCTGGTCTGGAGAGTTGATTATGCAGAAGCGCTCGTACAGTCGTACAGGCGGCGTGTAATGCAGTAAATCAGGCCTTTTTATGCGCTGTCACGTCCAATACTTCAGCCGTCAATACCAATCATTTCATACGGATCACAGACAGAGGAAGAGGAATTAATAGCTGCACATTTGAGGAGAACTAAAACTCCAGCCCACAAGAGGAAATACTGTCAGAAATACTGTAATGTTTATAGTGAAGCCCCTGAATTGATCTGCTGTGGTGATTCTACAGTCACTATGGTAACACAACAGCTATACTAATTGATCTGTTGTGTTGATTCTACAGTTGCTATGGTAACACAACAACTATACTAATTGATCTGTTGTGGTGATTCTACAGTTGCCATGGTAACACAACAACTATACTAATTGATCTGTTGTGGTGATTCTACAGTTGCCATGGTAACACAACAACTATACTAATTGATCTGTTGTGGTGATTCTACAGTTGCCATGGTAACACAACAACTATACTAATTGATCTGTTGTGGTGATTCTACAGTTGCTATGGTGACACAACAACCACAGTAATTGATCTGTTGTGGTGATTCTACAGTTGCTATGGTAACACAACAACTATACTAATTGATCTGTTGTGGTGATTCTACAGTTGCTATGATAACACAACAACTATACTAATTGATCTGTTGTGGTGATTCTACAGTCGCTATGGAAACACAACAACTATACTAATTGATCTGTTGTGGTGATTCTACAGTTGCTATGGTAACACAACAACCACAGTAATTGATCTGTTGTGGTGATTCTACAGTTGCTATGGTAACACAACAACTATACTAATTGATCTGTTGTGGTGATTCTACAGTTGCTATGGTAACACAACAACTACAG
>CAIGQS010000118.1:54351-94351 GCA_903798195.1 Danio kyathit
GGCTGTTTAGATCAGTGTGTGTGTTTGTGTGCGTTACTTTGTATGTGTGTGTGTGTGTGTGTGTGTGTGTGTGTGTGTCTGTGATCAATTGTTCAGATGTGTGTGTGTGTTTGTGTGTGTTCTGCTGTTCAGATCACTGTGTGTGTGTTTGGCTGTTCAGATGTGTGTGTGTTCAGTTGTTTAGATGTGTGTGTGTGTGTGTGTGTGTTTGGCTGTTCAGATTACTGTGTGTGTGTGTGTGTGTTCTGCTGTTCAGATCACTGCGTGTGTGTGTGTTTGGCTGTTCAGATGTGTGTGTGTTCGGTTGTTCAGATTACTCTGTGTGTGTGTTTGTGTGTGTGTGTTCTACTGTTCAGATCACTGTGTGTGTGTGTGTGTGTGTGTGTTTGGCTGTTCATATTACTGTGTGTGTGTGTGTGTGTTCGGTTGTTCAGATGTGTGTGTTAGGCTGTTCAGATTACTGCGTGTGTGTGTGTGTGTCTACGTTTGGTTGTTCGGATGTGTGTGTGTATTTGGCTGTTCACATGTGTGTGTATGTGTGTGTTCTGCTGTTCAGATCAGTGTATGTGTGTGTGTGTGTTCGTGTGTGTGTTCTACTGTTCAGAATAGTGTGTGTGTGTTTGTGTGTGTGTGTGTGTGTGTGTGTATCCTCTGGCAGGTCATGTTTGATGATCATGTAAACACACTGACTCTCCTCCAGTGGTTCAGTCTATTTCAGACGTTTCTTCATAATTCTCCCTCATTATAGACGTCGTCCTCACACCCGTGAACATTTCCATAAGAGGACTCAGCTATCAGAGGTGTTGTGTGTGAGAGATTCATTCACTGTCAGGATAAACATGACGGTCTTCTCACCTGTTTATTAAACTAACACAGTGCATGTATCGTCATCTGCTCAGTCCATCAGGCTTATAAAGGACAGGCTGTCGCACTCATGAATATTAATGAGATCGTCCTGCTTCGGCTGAGCTGATTTGCTGATTTAAACACAGGAAGTGCCAATCATGTCTAAGATCTGCTTTTAGCCTTAAGATGCGTGTGGAGAAACTCTTTTAGCTTTCTCAGACTTACAGCATGGAGAAGCGAATTATTCAAGTTATGCACCGTAATATAAGTTTATGGTATTGATTATTTTGATCTTGCATGGATCATCCTGCCTTGTATCAGCGGTTCAGGCTGGGTGGTGGTGGTGTAATGGTGTGGGGGAGATTTTCTTGGCACACTTTGGGTCCATTAGTACCATTTGAGCATGGTGTCAACGCCACAGCCTACCTGAGTATTGTTGCTGACCATGTCCATCCCTTTATGACCACAGTGTCTCCATCTTCTGATGGCTACTTCCAGCAGGATAACGCACCATGTCATAAAGCGCCAATCATCTCAGACTGGTTTCTTGAACATGACGATGAGTTCACTGTACTCAAATGGCCTCCACAGTCCCCAGAGCTCAATCCAATAGAGCACCTTTGGGATGTGGTGGAACGGGAGATTGGCATCATGGATGTGCAGCCGACAAATCTGCAGCAACTGTGTGATGCTATCATGACAATATGGAGCAAAATCTCTGAGGAATATTTCCAGCAGCTTGTTGAATCTCTGACATGAAGGATTAAGGCAGTTCTGAAGGCAAAAGGGGTCCAACCCGGTACTAGTGAGGTGTACCTAATAAAGTGGCCGGTGAGTAGTCAACAAACATAATTTTAGTGGCATTTTTCCTTTAAATCACTTCTTTTATATGCATAAAAAGGATAATTGTTGTGAGTGCACCGTTAATGTAATGTTGAAGATGTTTAAAGTAATGTTGACTGTTTTCACAGCACATTTCTGTTCCTATAAAAGTGTCACAATATTGAACTGGAAAGTTTATATATTTTTTTCACCTGAAACTTTCCAGATGTCACTCCACATGGAAACGACACAAAGACAAGAGCAGACAGCCTGGACTAAAACAGCCCCAGCTGACTGACAGAGCGTGCGGCTGACACACACTCTTAGCCTAAACTGCTTGTTATCCAAGAGATTTCTCTCCAGGTGAGACGCAAACACTGCAGAAATAAATAAAGCCTCTGCTTGTGTTAACACTGAGTCCAGATACACGCTGGTGACTGATACACACCCTCCCCACTGCTCTGCTGCCTGACACTGGGCTGACAGGGGTCACCATGGCGATGTGTGTGATTGACAGCTGCAAGGCGGAGTCCGGATGCTGCTTCTGCAGGGGTCAGCGGGTGATGCTTTGGGACACGAGTCCAGTCACACACACACACACACACACACACACACACACACACACACACACACACACACACACACACACACACACACACATGAGTCATAAAAAAAACATTTCACACATTTTGCATTCATTTTCCGTAAATTTGAATGATATAGAACAAATGTATGAGCATTTGATCCTGTAACTAAGTGTTGATTAAGTTATCATTAAACTTTATAAATAACTGACAGAGTTGAAAATAACAGAGTTGACGATAACGGTAACAGAACTAAAGGTAACAGAGCTGACAATAACAGAGTTGACGGTAACAACATTGACTGTAACAGAGTCGACAGTAACAGAGTTGACGGTAACAAAGCTGACGATAGAGCCAATAATAACAGAGTCGACAGTAACAGAGTTGATGATAGAGTCAACGGTAACAGAGTTAACGGTATCAGAGTCGACGGTAACAGAGTCGACAATAATAGAGTCGACAGTTACAGAGTTTACGATAGTCAACGGTAACAGAGTCGACGGTTACAGAGTCGACAATAATAGAGTCGACGGTACCAGTGTTGGCGGTAACAGAGTTGACAATAACAGAGTCGACAGTAACAGAGTCAACGGTAACAGAGTCAACGGTAACAGTGTTGGCGGTAACAGAGTTGACAATAACAGAGTCGACAGTAACAGAGTTGACGATAGAGTCAACGGTAACAGAGTTAACGGTAACAGAGTTGATGATAGAGTCAACAGTAACAGAGTTAAGGGTAACAGAGTTGATGGTAACAGAGTTTACGATAGTCAACGGTAACAGAGTTGACAATAACAGAGTCGACAGTTACAGAGTTTACGATAGCCAACGGTAACAGAGTTGACAATAACAGAGTCGACAGTTACAGAGTTTACGATAGTCAACGGTAACAGAGTCGACGGTAACAGAGTCGACAATAATAGAGTCGACGGTACCAGTGTTGGCGGTAACAGAGTTGACAATAATAGAGTCGACAGTAACAGAGTCGACGGTAACAGAGTCAACGGTAACAGTGTTGGCGGTAACAGAGTTGACAATAACAGAGTCAACAGTAACAGAGTCGACGATAACAGAGTCAACGGTAACAGAGTCAACGGTATCAGAGTCAACGGTAACAGAGTTAACGGTATCAGAGTCGACGGTAACAGAGTCGACAATAATAGAGTCGACAGTTACAGAGTTTACGATAGTCAACGGTAACAGAGTCGACGGTTACAGAGTCGACAATAATAGAGTCGACGGTACCAGTGTTGGCGGTAACAGAGTTGACAATAACAGAGTCGACAGTAACAGAGTCAACGGTAACAGAGTCAACGGTAACAGAGTCAACGGTAACAGTGTTGGCGGTTGGAACAAGGATTGGACAATAACAGAGTCGACAGTAACAGAGTTGATGATAGAGTCAACAGTAACAGAGTTAAGGGTAACAGAGTTGATGGTAACAGAGTTTACGATAGTCAACGGTAACAGAGTTGACAATAACAGAGTCGACAGTTACAGAGTTTACGATAGCCAACGGTAACAGAGTTGACGGTAACAGAGTCGACAGTAACAGAGTTGACGATAGAGTCAACGGTAACAGAGTTGACGGTAACAGAGTTGACAATAATAGAGTCGACGGTACCAGTGTTGGCGGTAACAGAGTTGACAATAATAGAGTCGACAGTAACAGAGTCGACGGTACCAGTGTTGGCGGTAACAGAGTTGACAATAATAGAGTCGACAGTAACAGAGTCGACGGTAACAGAGTCAACGGTAACAGTGTTGGCGGTAACAGAGTTGACAATAACAGAGTCAACAGTAACAGAGTCGACGATAACAGAGTCAACGGTAACAGTGTTGGCGGTAACAGAGTTGACAATAACAGAGTCGACAGTAACAGAGTTGATGATAGAGTCAACAGTAACAGAGTTAAGGGTAACAGAGTTGATGGTAACAGAGTTTACGATAGTCAACGGTAACAGAGTTGACAATAACAGAGTCGACAGTTACAGAGTTTACGATAGCCAACGGTAACAGAGTTGACGGTAACAGAGTCGACAGTAACAGAGTTGACGATAGAGTCAACGGTAACAGAGTTAACGGTAACAGAGTTGATGATAGAGTCAACAGTAACAGAGTTAAGGGTAACAGAGTTAATGGTAACAGAGTTTACGATAGTCAACGGTAACAGAGTTGACAATAACAGAGTCGACAGTTACAGAGTTTACGATAGCCAACGGTAACAGAGTTGACAATAACAGAGTCGACAGTTACAGAGTTTACGATAGTCAACGGTAACAGAGTCGACGGTAACAGAGTCGACAATAATAGAGTCGACGGTACCAGTGTTGGCGGTAACAGAGTTGACAATAATAGAGTCGACAGTAACAGAGTCGACGGTAACAGAGTTGACAATAACAGAGTCGACAGTTACAGAGTTTACGATAGCCAACGGTAACAGAGTTGACGGTAACAGAGTCGACAGTAACAGAGTTGACGATAGAGTCAACGGTAACAGAGTTAACGGTAACAGAGTTGAAGGTAACAGAGTTGACGATAGAGTCAATGGTAACAGAGTTGACAATAGAGTCAATGGTAACAGAGTTGACAATAACAGAGTCGACAGTAACAGAGTTGACAATAGAGTCAATGGTAACAGAGTTAATGGTAACAGAGTTAATGGTAACAGAGTTAATGGTAACAGAGTTGAAGGTAACAGAGTTGACAATAACAGAGTCGACAGTAACAGAGTTGACAATAGAGTCAACGGTAACAGAGTTAATGGTAACAGAGTTAATGGTAACAGAGTTGAAGGTAACAGAGTTGAAGGTAACAGAGTTGACAATAACAGAGTCGACAGTAACAGAGTTGACAATAGAGTCAATGGTAACAGAGTTAATGGTAACAGAGTTAATGGTAACAGAGTTGAAGGTAACAGAGTTGAAGGTAACAGAGTTGACAATAACAGAGTCGACAGTAACAGAGTTGACAATAGAGTCAATGGTAACAGAGTTAATGGTAACAGAGTTAATGGTAACAGAGTTAATGGTAACAGAGTTGAAGGTAACAGAGTTGAAGGTAACAGAGTTGACAATAACAGAGTCGACAGTCACAGAGTTTACAATAGAGTTAACGGTAACAGAGTTGACGGTAACAGAGTCGATGGTAACAGAGATGACGATAGAGTCGAGGGTAGCAGAGTTGATAACAGAGTTGACAGTAACAGAGTATTTTCAAGACAATAACTGATCTGATGTTAACAGTATAATCACAGTGTGATGATGAGAGCTGTACATTTGTCATTCTGTCCCATTCATTCTCAGTACTGTAGCGTACTGTCACTTTATGAAAGCCAGTGACTAATGCTCTGTTTATCCTCATATTATATAATGTTTTAGTGTTTTATTTTCTCTCTGGGTAATTTTATCCTCCACCGTGTCCTCGGAGGGAAAACCCCTGTAGTAACGTATGAAGCACATCATGAGTAATGCATGCTGTAACAGCGGCTTTAAGGAGGAGTGGATCTAAAACACTGTAAAGAGTTTCAAATGCTTTCTGGGCTCAATCTCATCTGGTTTTCTGTTTGATCCTAATTGATTTATTTTGTTCATTTTAATGTATTAGTTAGGACAAGACCAGTCCACTGCTTAAACCAGAATTTATTCATCATAGTTCAACATTTACTAATGCACTAAAGTCATGTGTGTTCACATTAGTTAATGCACCGTGAGTTAACATGAACTGACAATAATGACTTTACTTTCCTTAACTTACATGAACTAATACTGTTATCAATGCACTGTTTATTGTTTATTTAAATACATTAACCAACATTAACTAATACAAATCTATTGTTCAGCATAATATACAGGAATGCCAGATTAAATGAAGATCATTCTGAGTCTACATCTCAGTTCAGCTCATCTCTATTTCCTTTATAAAGCGTGTTTGACTACACCATGACTGAATCCTGTACAGGCCAAGTTAAGAAATAAACATAAAGCACACTAACTGGATATAAAGCAAGATGAAGAAAATAACACAATATAAGGACAGTTCAACAAATACCGCATCTGTTTCCTTTGTTATGTTCGCCGGCGGTCTGATTAGTTAATTAATTTACACACACACTGACTAAACTCCTCAAGCTGCTGTTTTGCTGAATGTCCATCCTTTGTTTACATGATTTAAAAAGGCATCATGTAGTCTTTGTTACACAATTAAATTAGAATTGAATTACAGCATCAATGTCCATAATGCAGGGATATTCAGCAGTGGAGGAGGACGGAAACACAGTCACACTGTAGAATTACTCTGGTTCTTTAACAGGTGAGCATATTACC
Source organism: Danio kyathit (assembly GCA_903798195.1). Lineage (NCBI taxonomy): Eukaryota > Metazoa > Chordata > Actinopteri > Cypriniformes > Danionidae > Danio > Danio kyathit. Next base: position 60,929 of record CAIGQS010000118.1, read on the forward strand.
CAGCATACTGAGGTAAAGCCGGTGTAATATCCACACATTCAGACTTTCTCCTTAATAATGTAAGAAAAGTGTTGCTTACAAATTATAAACAGTGAAATCACATGATCAGCCAATGACTATCAGAGTACAACATTGTCAATGAACTGCTGCTGATGTTGTTTTAAAGTCAGACTTACACTGTTAAACTGTGTTAATGAACAGTTTTGTGTTTATTTTGTGAGGTGAACTGCATTATGTTGATGTTAATCTCTGTTCTGTTCACGTCTGATGCTGAAAATTCAACTCTACAGTTTAACAAAGTGACTTTTACTGACATTTTAGTAATAATATAACGTATAAGAAATAATATCTAGAGAAATGCGTCTGTAAAATTACAGAAAACGTGCTGTAGTTCATTCTTTCATTTTCCTTCAGCTTAGTCCCTTTATTCATCAGGGCTCGCCACAGCGGAATGAACCACCAACTATTCCAGCATATGTTTTACACAGCGGATACCCTTCCAGCTGCAACCCAGTACTGGGAAACACCCATACACATTCATTTACACAGACTCAAACAGTACGGCCAGTTTAGTTGATCAGTTCCCCTATAGCGCATGTGTTTGGACTGTGGGGGAAACCGGAGCACCCGGAGGAAACCCACACCAACACGGGGAGAACATGCAAACTCCACACAGAAACACCAACTCAACATCACTCACCCGGTACTCAAACCAGAGACCTTCGACAGAGCTACCCACTGCACCACCGCTCCGCCACTTTAGTAAATGTGTAAATAAATGAGTGTGTGTTGTGTGTCAGTGTCAGGTGTAGTGCTGGACGGAGCGTTGCAGAGGCAGAGCTGCTGTCCTTCTGATGAAGCTGATCAGGATGATTTGCTCTCAGTCACAGAGAGCCGCGCTACAGCCGTGTTTATTTCTGGAGCTGCTGAGGGTGAAGTGTGTGTGTGTGTGTGTGTGTGTGTGTGAGTGTGTGTGTATGTGTGAGTGTGTGTTTGTGTTCCTGTATAGATAGTGCTGTGTGTGTTTGTGATCAATGCTCATTTGTGCTGGTTATCCTCACACGTGAGCTGAGAGAGTTCTGTTCTGTGTGTGTGAGAGTGTGTGTGTGAGAGAAAGTGTCTGTGTGATAGAGTGTGTGTTACAGTGTGTGTCTGTCTGTGAGTGTGTTTGTTAGAGCGTGCGACTGTCAGTCTGTGAGTGTGAGAGAGTGTGTGTCTGAATGTCTCTCTACCTGTGCGTGCGTGTGTGTCTGTGTCTGAGTGTATCTCTCTCTCTGTGTGTGTGTCTCTGCAGGTCTTCTCCTGGTCTGCGTCCTCCTCATCGATTGCTCAGTATCTGCTCGCTCATCTTTAACTCAGCTCTTGCGCTTGGACACACACACCTCTTCAATCTGTGAGTGTGTCCCGCAGAGGTGTGTATGTGTGTCTGATTGCTGCAGCGCGGGCTCACACACTCCTGCCTGCAGATCAGAGCCTGTTTTTCTTATTCACGGCCTATCAGACGATTTACATCGAGATCACATCTGAAAAGTGGCCGAGCGACGGGGAAACAACAAACTACACACACACACACACACACACACACACACACACACACACACACACACACACACACACACACACACACACACACACACACACACACACACACACACACACACACACCACACTGCATCACGCATGTGTGCAGATAAAGCACAACCCACAACTCTGATGTTTTTGTGGAATATTGTGGCATTTTTTCATGACAAATCAATAAAATGTGAGAAATTTTTGGCTTAAATTTGAGATTTTCTAATGGATTTTGTTTTTGAAGAAAAACAAACAGTAAAAGTCTGAATTTAAAATGATCATAAAATTAATTTTAAATAGAAATATCACGATCAATGACAAACTCAAGAAAGCTAACAGCAGTTACTGAAAAACTGAATGACAATAAAATAATATTAAGAAAAAAATATTTCTAAAACTCTATTTCTGAATTAATCAGGCCTGATCCCAGGAGGAGACAGAAAAATGGCTAATATACACAAAACCATATGATTTCACTTACAGGAGAGTGTATGATGTACTGCAGTATAATATAGCCCACAGAAAAACACAGTGTTGGGTCATTTACTTATATTACTGTTGATGTTGTGTTACCATAGCAACTGTAGAATCACCACAACAGATCAATTAGTGTAGTTGTTGCGTTACCATAGCAACTGTAGAATCACCACAACAGATCAATTAGTGTAGTTGTTGTGTTACCATAGCAACTGTAGAATCACCACAACAGATCAATTACTGTAGTTGTTGTGTTACCATAGTAACTGCAGAATCGCCACAACAGATCAATTAGTGTAGTTGTTGTGTTACCATAGCAACTGTAGAATCGCCACAACAGATCAATTAGTGTAGTTGTTGTGTTTCCATAGCAACTGTAGAATCGCCACAACAGATCAGTTAGTGTAGTTGTTGTGTTACCATAGCAACTGTAGAATCACCACAACAGATCAATTAGTGTAGTTGTTGTGTTACCATAGTAACTGTAGAATCACCACAACAGATCAATTAGTGTAGTGGTTGTGTTACCATAGCAACTGTAGAATCACCACAACAGATCAATTAGTGTAGTTGTTGTGTTACCATAGCAACTGCAGAATCACCACAATAGATCAATTACTGTAGTTGTTGCGTTACCATAGCAACTGTAGAATCACCACAACAGATCAATTACTATAGTTGTTGCGTTACCATAGCAACTGCAGAATCACCACAATAGATCAATTACTGTAGTTGTTGCGTTACCATAGCAACTGTAGAATCACCACAACAGATCAATTAGTGTAGTTGTTGTGTTACCATAGTAACTGTAGAATCACCACAACAGATCAATTAGTGTAGTGGTTGTGTTACCATAGCAACTGTAGAATCACCACAACAGATCAATTAGTGTAGTTGTTGTGTTACCATAGCAACTGCAGAATCACCACAACAGATCAATTACTGTAGTTGTTGTGTTACCATAGCAACGATAGAATCACCACAACAGATTAATTAGTGTAGTTGTTGTGTTTCCATAGCAACTGTAGAATCCCCACAACAGATCAATTACTATAGTTGTTGCGTTACCATAGCAACTGTAGAATCACCACAACAGATCAATTAGTGTAGTTGTTGTGTTACCATAGCAACTGTAGAATCACCACAACAGATTAATTAGCACAGTTGTTGTGTTACCATAGCAACTGTAGAATCCCAGATTAATTCAGGTCCTTTACTGAAGTATGGTTCAAACTCTACAGTATCTTCTATAAATGACTGTGGTTTGTGTTTAATATGGGCTACATCCATTGTTTTCAGCAGGGCATGTGAGACACAGGCAGATGTGTAATGTGAGTGACAGATGACAGCATTACTCAGACACACAGACGTCTGCAGTCCAGTGATGAAGGTGAAGCTGCTGTTCATTCACACACTGATGCTCTTGATGGAAACGCAGCCAGTCAAACGTCCTGTTTTACCCAACAAACCGCAGACTGTCTGAAATCAACAAAAGCAAAGCGGACGGGTGAACGGAGGACAGACGAGACCAGAGCTGACAGACGGACGGGTTTCAGGACAGTGTTCCTGTAGTCTGTCATCAGCACTCAGCCTGCTGCGATGTAGGAGCCGCGCTGACATTACAGCCTCTTCTTCCTTCAGCTGTTAGTCACTAGTTCAGCTGCTCAGTCAGTCCTGAGAGAACACACTTGGCTTGATGTTCTCACTCAACGCTGGAGATCAAACCCCTATGAGTGTGTGCTTCTGATGGGAAGAGGAGAATATACTGTAGGAAACTGGTCAACTAGGACAGGGCAGCGGCAGCCACTTCTATATGCACATGATTGACACCTCTGGATGTTTAGACTCCTGCATTTAAACTATTATATATAGCCAATATACAGCCTATGTATGGTCTTATGCAGATATACACCCACCATAGCCCCGCCCCCTCACCTATATGCTCTCCTGGATAAAACTCTTCTGTACTGCTGCTTGTGTACAGTCGTGTGTGTGTGTGTGTCTCTCTCTTCCTCAGTCTCAGAGTCTGTAATGTCGGAACCGTCTGTATCTTCACACTATTATCTCCCAGTATCCTCTATGGAGCGCTGTTTGCTCCGGCTGCAGGAGGACATGATTACAGTGTGTGTGACCTTACATCACCGCGCTCGTGGCACACATTACAACACCCACACAAGAGTACACACACACACACATAGCCTCCCTATGCACATCACTTACACTAGACTGTGTTAACTCCCACACACACATCCATGGATCCATTCACTCACACACACACACACACACACACACACACACACACACACACACACACACACACACACACACACACACACACACACACCTATACAGGGTTTACAAGGACTCTCCTTAGGCGTAATGTATGTTATACAGTAAAAACACTTATTAAGGGCGTCACGGTGGCTCAGTGGTTAGCACTGTGGCCTCAAACCAAGAAGGTCGCTGGTTCGAGTCTCGGCTGGGTCAGTTGGTGTTTCTGTGTAGAGTTTGCATGTTCTCCCCGTGTTGGTGTGGGTTTCCTCCGGGTGCTCCGGTTTCCCCCACAGTCCAAACACATGTGCTATAGGGGAATTGATCAACTAAACTGACCGTAGTGTATGAGAGTGTGTGTGTGTATGAGTGTTTATGGGTGTTTCCCAGTACTGGGTTGCAGCTGGAAGGTCATCCGCTGTGTAAAACATATGCTGGAATAGTTGGCGCTTCATTCCGCTGTGGTGAACCCTGATGAATAAAGGGACTAAGCTGAAGGAAAATGACCCCTACCCCCACCCCACCCCTCACAGCTGTGGTAAATTTTGATCTACATTAATTTTGAATTACTATTAAGTATGAATTTTAAACATGTTGAATTAGAAGGACACAAGCATGTCCTCATAAAACACCTCAGTAGAGTCCAACTAGGTTATCCTGATCTCATTATACACATTTGTGTCCTCATAAACCACATAAACATGTACACACACACACACACATGCAAGCTCACGCACACACCCATTAACACACACACACACACACACACACACACACACACACACACACACACACACACACACACACACACACACACACACACACACACACACACACACACACACACACACACACGCGCGCGCCCACACGCTGCCGGGCGTGCTGGTGTGTGTCTGTGTGCTCAGCTCAGTGCTCAGTGCTGATGATGATCTGCTCCATCAGTGATGCTCAGATTGATCTGATCTTCTGCTCTCGGCCGCTGGACTCAACCATTACTGAGGCAGAATTAAAGTCCTCTCGCTCCACTGCACATCATCAGCGCTCTCTCTCAGAGATCACACAGACACCACGCTCACACAGATACGCTTAACATCTGCAGAAAAGCAGAAGAATACACACATACACACACACTCTTTAGAGGAACACACTCTTCATCACACACCTCTTTATAACACACATTAGGAATAAACCACTTGTGGCAAATCAGCTGAAAACAAAACCCTACACAGATGAGTGTGTGTGTGTGTGTGTGTGTGTGTGTGTGTGTGTGTGTGTGTATGGAAGTGTGTGTGTAAATGTGTGCGCATGTGTGGATGTAAGTGTGTGTGCATGTGTGTGCATAGATATGTGTGTATATGTATGCAAGTGTGTGTGTGTGAGCACGTGTGTACATTGATGCAAGTGTGTATGCATGCGTGTGTATGTAAGTGTGTGTACGCATGTGTGTACATTGATATGTGTGTAAGCGTATGCAAGTGTGTATACGTGTGTGTGTGTGTGTGTGTAAGTTTGTGTGCATGTGTATGTAAGTGTGTGTGTGTGCAAGTGTGTACATTGATATGTGTGTATGTGTATGTAAGTGTATGGATGTGTGTGTGTGTGTGTGTGTATGTAAATGTGTGTGTGTGTATGTAAGCGTGTATGCATGGATGTGTGTGTATGTATATGTGAGTGCGTGTGTGTGCATGTAAGTGTGTTTGTGCAAGTTTGTACATTGATGTGTGTGTGTGTGTGTGTGTGTGTGTGTATGTAAGTGTGTATGTGTGCAAGTGTGTACACTGATATGTGTGTATGTAAGTGTGTATGCATGTGTGTGTATGTGTATGTAAGTGTGTATGCATGTGTGTGTGTGTATGTAAATGTGTGTATGTGCATGTAATTGTGTTTGTGCAAGTGTGTACACTGATATGTGTGTGTGGGTATGTAAGTGTGTATGGATGTGTGTGTGTGTGTGTGTATGTAAATGTGTGTATGTGTATGTAAGTGTGTATGCATGCATGTGTGTATGCATATGTGAGTGTGTGAATGTGCATGTAAGTGTTTGTACAAGTTTGTACATTGATATGTGTGTGTGTGTGTGTGAATGTAAGTGTGTATGGATGTGTGTGTGTATGTGTACACTGATATGTGTGTATGTGTATGTAAGTGTGTATGCATGTGTGTGTGCATGTAAATTTGTATGCATGTGTGTGTGTATGTAAATGTGTGTATGTGCATGTAAGTGTGTTTGTGCAAGCTTGTACATTGATATGTGTGTGTGTGTGTGTATGTAAGTGTGTATGGATGTGTGTGTATGTGTGTGTGTAAGAGCGCACGGCCTGCTGGAGTCAGCTAGTGTTACGGTCACAAACAGAACACAGACGTATCTAAACTACACGTGTGTTACGGTGATCGCTCCACACTGAAGAGTATAGCTCAGTCCTACACTACACACGTATGTCCCAGCCCACTGCTCACTCAGTCACTTGAACCCTGCAGAGTGAACGCAGCCTAGAACAGAGCCCTTGAGTGTGTGTTTTCCTCTGTGGGTCTGAATGTGGTGCTGCGCACAGGTGAAGCTCATTAACACCCAGATGCAGAACTGGTGTGTGTGTGTGTGTGTGTAATTGAGCAGTGTGTGTTTCATATGGCATGATTAGGAGGTGATGTGTTTACTCGCACACTCCCCTCGGGCAGGACAGCGGGGCTCTTCTCAAGATGCTCCCTGAAGAAAAGAGTATCAGCAACTTTACTGCAACCGCTAGCCCTGAGTCCATGCGGTCGCCATAGCAACAACCCCAGAGTTCTGGCGGGAACCGAGAGAAGAGCTGATGGGTGAGATGCTGACGCACACTGACCAGCTCCTTCAGCAGTGTGTGTGTGCGTGTGTTTATGTGTGTGTGTGTGTGTTCTGCAGGGCTAGAGATCAGGCAGTGTGAGTGTGTGTGGGAGGGTTGTGTGTTTACCTCTGTACCATGGTGTGTATTCAGGCAGCTGTTCTCTCAGATAACTCGATATCCGCTGTGAGGAGAATCATTTAGGGCTGGAAAACTGCGAGCGGAGAGATTTACTCAGATTTGTAGTTCAGCATTACTGCTGGAACCCCCGAGGCTGTTTCATACCTGATTAATCTGAGATGATCTGAAGAATTCAGGCCACACAGAAGAGTTCACCGCTGGCAGAGCCGCACATTATAGAGTCCCCAAAACAGCCCTTAATCTTCATGGAGAACTGTCCTATTAGGGATAATGCACATCCAGCCGGGTGTTCTCGCAGAATGCACTGCAAATGAATGCCTTTCTGGCTGGAAACTGATGAGCTTATAAATGTGTTTCCGTCTTGGTTCAGTCCAAATATCTAATCATTCTTAAATCAAGAAGCATTTTCTGGACAAGCACAAAACATTTCAACTCGGGCTCATTCTGATGATGTACCCCTGTATACATGTCTGGAGAGCGCCAAATACATCCCAGGAGCTGCGTTTTTTTGCAGTTTTTGTTTTCGTGAATCCACCAGTGGGCGCTGTGTACGCTTTTTAGATCTCAAATTTCTCTCGCGAGTGCCATTCACGCCTGCTGTTCTCACGTAAATCCACCAGAGGCCGCTGTCGACTGATTAACTGACCCAATCTCCTTCCCTAAACCCAACCAATTGTACTGATTGATCCACTCACCCACTTCCCTAAACCCAACCAACAATTTTCAAAAGCAATCCAAAAAGAAGGAACGTCCTCGGCTGAGTTTTACCACATTTTCAAATTTTACCACACTCTCACCCTGTTATTTACTTGTTTATTTTTTTATTTTTTGGCTTTTGTATTTGTTTTACCTGCTTTATGGAATCGTTCTTCACCGGATTTGAACCCTGTCGTTGTGGTCAACTCCTTTTTCCATCTCAAGTCCAATGACATACATGGCGAGCTAACAGGACAAACTGGTAACAGTGGGAAAGCCGTCCACACGGAGGTAAACAGCTGATGAGTGCGAAAACGAACAGCGTCATACTGCCCTCTAGCGTTTGTTTTAAAGACCAAATGCAGCCACACGCACCTCTGGCTACATAATTCACGATCTCCAGAAACACATACAGGGCTACGTTTTCAGAATGAGCCTGTGTTGAAATATTGTCTTGTTTTCAAAAACAATGAGTCAAAATCAAGATTTAAGAGTGTTTCCTTAAAACAAGCAAAAATATATCAAGTCAAACAAAAACAAGATTCTTTTGCTTCCCCTATTGGGAGATTATTTAACACACTTCATATTTTAACTGTTGGTGCTCTCATGAGCCCTGCCACTGAGTACATGCACATGGACACCATTCATTCATTCATTCGTTTTCTTTTCGGCTTAGTCTTTTCGGATGCCCTTCCAGCTGCAACCCAGTACTGGGAAACACCCATGCACACTCATTCACACACAGGACAGTGGAGACAGTGGAGGAACAAACTTCACCAACTGACCAAAGTGAAGGAGAGAAACCAGGCTCAGTTGGGCTCCACCATTTCTCCTCTGGCCAAACGTCTTGTGCAGAGCTGCAGTCTAGGCGCCGGAGGCTGGAGAATGCTGGACGTCCATCATGGAGAACTGCAGGTGTGAGAGGTCACCGGCTGGTGTTCAGGCTAACCCACAGGATCAATGCAGAGACTCTTCTATCACTGGGGTCTTACAGGGATCAGTCTCATGCTCTCCAGTCCTCCATGACCACCACAGCATCTGCTCAGGATACGGCCTGGTCCAGGATTATGGAGACCATGGCATAATTTCTTTGCATTTATACCGAACTGATCTAAACCAGTTTATATTTACTAGAACTACAGCATCTACAGTGCTGTCCTGCTGCCTGAACTGCTGGACTGTCCCACCATCTGAAATATGATGGCTTTCACTCTTTTTTCTTCATCTGTGTTTGACACCATCTATATTATGAAAAGCACTATTGAAAGAAAGATCAGTGTTCATCTTCCTGGTCAGACCCTGTGATAGTTATTTAACCCTTGGCCGGCTGTCTATTAGCAATGAAACACATCATTTTAATTTCTGCCAACCAGTGCCTAATTTGGGAATTGCGAAGTCTCGGAACAGATCGGGGTAACGGATCCAACACGAAAGTGAAGAGGCTTGGGGAGTCGTGGAAGAAAGTGAAAGTGAACAGCGGATGGGGGAGGAGGGCGGTTAAGGAGGGGGATCTGTAAAATCAGGTGCTGGATTAGATTTCAGAGGTGCAGGATACGGCGTGTTCCGGCACAAATTAAGCCCTGCTGCCAATGTTATATGAATATATTAATCATTTAGTTACACCCATATGATTCCACTGTGGATGCCACCTTGTGGTCAGACAAGTAAATTCAAAGTTCTCACAATGCATTATGGGTATTCTTTAGCTGTTGCCTGTACATAGGTTGTAGACTTGTTTTTGTGGTGCATTGTGGGATTGACTGAGTGCCCTTCAGAGAGTACACTATGGTTTCAGACACCACAGCAAAAGGCTGCTCTCTCAAGTAGTCCACTATTTAAGGGCAGGGGGTATTTTCAGACACAGCCTATAAGAAATGCAGGGTATCACACAATGTTGTCCCAACACAAATCGAATGAGTTAACCTGAGGTTAAGTGGTTTAAACATAAAATAATTAAGTTGTCCCCCAAAAAACTTTAAGAATGCTGTTGTTTCAACTCATTTTAAATAAGTAGTTTAAACACGCAGCAAAAGTTGTTGTTTTTTTGAGTGAGGGCTGTGTGCCAAATGCCATACTTCCCTACTATACTGTATAGTGTGCAGGAAACAGGCTGCATTCCAGTCCAACATTTATGCCTTTCACTCACTAACTTCCCTTCGTCTCGTTCCCTTGGATGTACGTCATTGATTACATCACACAAGTGTGCACTACTGGTGCAGCATCTGAATGGGTTTAAATCAGGGGTGTCAAACTCAGCTCCTTTAGTTCCAGCCCTGCTCCAACACACTCACCTGTAGGCTTCAAACAAGCCTGACGGGCTCCATTAGTCTGATCAGGTGTGTTTAATGAGGGTTGAGACTAAACTGTGCAGAGCTGCGGCCCTCTAGGAACTGGGTTTGACACCCCTGGTTTACATGGAGTGCCCTAATCTGGACTTCACTAGAACTTCTATGTGAAGCTGCTTTGACACAATCTACATTGTAAAAGCGCTAGAGAAATAAACATGAATTGAATTGAATTAAATTAAACCAGTGTTTCTCAACCATGCTCCTGGAGGTGCACCAGCACTGCATGTTTTGGATGTCTCCTCTGTCTTTCAGTCTCCGCTAATGAGTTGCTCATCTGAATCAGGTGTGTTTGGTGAAGGAGACATGTGGTCCTGGCTGCTGCTCCTCCAGGAGTGTGGTTGAGAAACACTGCCCTAACCCCTTGAGTACTTGAGAACTACACTGAGGTGAGGTCACAACCGCATTGCATTCTGGGACATGTAGGTGCTGGAGTGGACATATGACACCAACATCAAGGGATCAAGTGTAAGTCCATATAAACTTCCCTCATTTACTTGATGAAGTGGAACACACTTTAAAAGGGCAGTGGGGACTCCTCTGAGGGAAAAAGGCAGGGATGTTCATGAGTCTGTGTTCATAGGTGAGGTGGAACGCAGCCATGATTTCTGACAACACTACAAATGGCTGAATAGTGCACTATTAAGGGTATAGGGCACAGGTGTCAAACCCTGCCGCAGCTCTGCACAGTTTAGATCCAACCCTAATTAAACACCGCTGATCAAACTAATGGAGTCCTTCAGGCTTGTTTGAACACACAGGTGAGTGTGTTGGAGTTAAACTGTGCAGAGCAGTGGCCCTCCAGGAACTGAGTGTGACACCCCTGGTATAGGAGGTGATTTCACACACAGCCTACATATCTGAATGCACTGAATATCCCTTTGTGTTTTCCTCTTGATAGCATACACTTCTCCTTCTTTATTGCTGCTCCACAGTTTCTGATGATCTTTCTGGGCTCCTGTCCTGTTTTCATTGGTGGTTTTGGATGGTGTGTGTCTGTGTATATCTGTGTGTTTGCTCCGTGAGTGTGTTCAGGACACATTAAGAGCTCTTATCTCTCCTATTTGTAGTGTTTTTGAATGAAGAGTGTCAGGAGGGCTTTCTGAGTGATGTTTTCTGAAGGTAAGAGCTCTCCTCCGGCCATTAATTATCAACAGATATCTGCCTAATTCACAACATTCATTCACACTATTGCTCAAAACACACACACACACACACACGCGGCACATGTGCAGCGTCTGAAAGGGGCTTGGGTTAAGTGCACTTCAGAGTATTGCTCATATAGACTGCAAAACATGCTGCTCTTACTCTGAGTTTCTGTCTAGTTTCTAGAACAAATATCTAAACATTCCTGAATCAGTCAGCATTTTCTGGACTAGTAATAAATATAGTGTTGTTTTCAGAAATGATGAGTCAAAATGAAGAGAGTTTCTCCTTAAGAATATTCTGACAATGAGGAGAATAAAATAATCTTGTTTTCACTTTTAAATAATGTTATTTCTCTCCTCATTGTCAGATTATTCTGCCTGTTTTAAGGAGAAACTCTCTTCATTTTGACTCATCATTTCTGAAAACAACACTATATTTATTACTTGTCCAGAAAATGCTGACTGATTTAAGAATCTGTAGATATTTGTTCTGGAAACACGACAGAAACATGACAGTGTGTTTCTATAATGCATGTGTCATTTGCAATAACACGTTGAATGTTTCCATCAGAGACAGACAGTACTGCAATTCCTCTCTTTGCTTTCTAACAGTTTCTTCAATTTCATAAGTGATCCGTGTCTTTATTCCAGCTCCCCACACAATCCCACAGGCCAGCCGTTTTGTAAAAATCAGCCGACAGCTTGTTATTTTCCAGTGATTGTAAACGGCTGATGAATGCTCCAGCAGTATGAGGGACGTCAGCGCTGGAAAAGGTTAACAGACAGTCGAGGATCTGATGTTTTTTTGATAATGTAATTCTGCTGTATTTGTGTAGTGCTCTACAAAAGATGATCAGTGGCTTCCAAACCCCCCCAGAGAGCAAAACAGCACACACACAATGAGGAGAGACTCGCTGAGATGCGCACACACACGCTGCAAAACATGCTTCTCTTGCTCAGAGTTTATGTCTTGTTTTTGGTCTAAATTTCTCAAAATCAAGAAGCATTTCCTTGACAAGCAAAACATATTTGATATATCAAAACTTAGTGATGTTTTTGCCTTAAAACAAGCAGAATAATCTGCCAATGGGGAAGCTAAACAATCTTGTTTTTCCTTCTGGCATAAGATTGTTTTGCTTCCCCCATTGGCAGATTATTCTGCTTGTTTTAAGGAAAAACTCATTTTGGCATATTATTTCTTAAAATGAAGTGTGGTTTATTTATAAACTAATTTTGAGAGGATCACGTGCTTATGATCAACACGGCTGGCACCTTATCAGCTCTGTAATCTGCCCTATTAGATGATGATGGACACACTATAAATAACCAGAGATTTCACTCCAGTTATCTTCGTCTCGACGTTCCCCCTCCTTCCACCCTTTCCTATAGGGCGACACGGCGGCCCAGTGAATAGCACTGTTGCCTCACAGCAAGAACGCCACCAGTTCAACCTCGCATTGAGCCGGTTGGCGTTTCTATGCGGAGTTTTCATGTTCTCCCCGTGTTCGCGTGGGTTTCCCCCGGGTTCCCCCAATTCCTCCCACCGTCTAAAAACATACACCATAGCCAATCGACTAAACCAGATTATTGCCTAAGACAACTTTAGTTTACACTTTTCACACGGCGATAAGCGGGGGAGTTCTCGAGACCTTCCTGAGCTCTAACTTCCCTCTCGCCCTTCTAACGGGAGGGAGCCCCGTGCTCGAGGATATACGAGCTCAGGGCTCTCTCCCGGGACAGCATGCCAATTACGCTTTATTGATCATCAGCTAAGTGTGAACTCTTGAAACTATGTTTTTACTTGTCTAGTCATTACATTTTTTGCAGTGTACTGCTAATAATAATCTCATTATACAGATGCAGATGGTCATGAATAAACTGAAAAAGCCCCCCGAGGTGAAGAAGGCATGGAGGCAGTGGTGTTTATATTGATGTAGAGAATCCTCATTTCTGGATCAGTTTAATCTTTAAGTGTGTTCATCTGTACAGATATGTGTGTGTTGCTGATCGTCCTGTGTGTGTTCAGCAGTGTGTGAGTGTGTAAGGTGTATAACTAACACACTCTGCTGGACTTTAGAGCAGCTTTTAGTTGGTCAGTGGTGCTGTTGGTCTATTTCAGCTCCATCAATGCGCCTTAACACACCTCCTCTATAGACCAGCACACACACACACGAGTCCACAGAGCGCCGCAGATGGAGTGACTACTTAAACAACGAGGAGCAAAACAGGAGAATTACAGTTGCTCTGGTCTGAAAACAGCAATAAATCACACCAAACACGTCTGAGCCTTACTGCGCCGGGTGAATGATAGAGCCTATAGATATTGCGCCTAGATGGTTAAAATGGAGCCCAATATGTTTTGACTGTCTATAAATGCTTCTTGATTCAAGAATTTATATTATTTGGACTAGAAACAAGACAGAAACTCTGAGTAGGAAAAGCTTTTCTTGCAGTGAGTATAATAGTATCTTTAATAAGACAGAAAATGATTCTTGCACATGAAGGACGAGAGTGTGGGACAGGAGCTATTGGCTGTCTTGTTGAAATCATTCAGTTTATGATACTCGACATTTCTTCTTTTGAAAAACAACAACAAACAAAAAACAACAGCAAACACAACAAGAAGAACAATGGACTCTAATGACGCTTTTCATGTCATAAGCTAGTGGAGGTTATTCAGTTGTCCATTGTGACTCTGTGGTATTAAGTTAAAGAACCGCTGAGGAGCTCTTCTGCGTGCAGCTGCTCGTCTTGTGCTCTCCTCATCATCAGAAGCGTGCGGAGTGTGTGGTGAAGGTGTGCTGATTGGCCTTTGTTGCTCCGCATTGATCCGCTGTGTTTCCTCCAGAAAGTGTGTGTTCATTGTGAGACGGAGACAGCGGTGTGGCAGATGGCTGCACATCTGTCTGTGTGTTTGTTCTGAATAGAGCATTACATTAGATCCGTCGGGGTTTTGTCTCTGCTACTGCAGTATTGAGCTGGACTGAAGGTAAGCTGATTTGGCCGCAGTGCAGCGCGAGCACGGAGACGCTAATGACAGGATGGCAGAATCACTGAGAAACAACCGGAGCTTTTGTTGAACCTTCGGCCGCTCACGGACTTAAAGGCAGACAAACACCATCATCAGAGCAGACAGCAGAGAGCCAGAGCGGGTTACAGGTGGTTGCTAGGGCATCATTATGTGTCATGGTGGTTGCTATGGCATTACTAGGTGGTTGCTAGGGCATTGTTATGTGTCATGCTGGTTGCTAGGGCATTGTTATGTGTCATGGTGGTTGCTAGGGCATTGTTATGTGTCATGGTGGTTGCTATGGCATTACTAGGTGGTTGCTAGGCCATTGTTATGTGTCATGCTGGTTGCTAGGGCATCGTTATGTGTCATAGTGGTTGCTAGGGCATTGTTATGTGTCATGGTGGTTGCTAGGGCATTGTTATGTGTCATGGTGGTTGCTAGGGCATCGTTATGTGTCATGCTGGTTGCTATGGCATTACTAGGTGGTTGCTAGGGCATTGTTATGTGTCATGCTGGTTGCTAGGGCATTGTTATTTGTCATGGTGGTTAATATGGCATTACTAGGTGGTTGCTAGGGCATTGTTAAATGTCATGCTGGTTGCTAGGGCATTGTTATGTGTCATGGTGGTTAATATGGCATTACTAGGTGGTTGCTAGGGCATTGTTATGCGTCATGCAGGTTGCTTGGCATTATAGGTGATCTCTAGGTCATCATTTCTAGGTGGTCTCTAGGGTGGTTGCTATGGCATTACTAGTTGGTCTCTACCGCATCGTTATGTGTCAGGCTGGTTGCTTTGGCATTACTCTGTGGTTGCTAGGGCATTGTTATGTCAGGCTAGTAGTTATAGCATTAATAGGTGGTTGCTAGGGCATTGTTACGTGTCCTACTGGTTCCTAGGACATTACTAGGTGGTTGCTAGGGCATCGTTATGTGTCATGCTGGGTCCTATAGCATTTTTAGGTGGTTGCTAGAGCATTGTTATGTGTCATGCTGGTTGCTGTGGCATTACTAGGTGGTTGCTAGGGCACTATTATGTGTCAGGCTGGTTGTATGGCATTATTAGGTGGTTGCTAGTGCATTGTTAGGTGTCAGGCTGGTTGCTATAGCATTACTAGATGGTTGCTAGGGCATCTTTATGTGCCAGGCTGGTTGATATGCCATTACTAGGTGGTTACTAGGCATTGTAATGTGTTAGGCTGGTTCCTATAGGACATTACTAGGTGGTTGCTAAGGCGTTGTTATGTGTCAGGCTGGTTCCTATGGCATTTTAGGTGGTTGCTATGGGCGTCGTTATGTGTCATGCTGGTTCCTAGGACATTACTAGGTGGTTGCTATAGGCATCGTTATGTGTCATGCTGGCTCCTATGGCATTTTTAGGTGGTTGCTAGGGCATCTTTATGTGCCAGGCTGGTTGATATGGCATTAAGTGGTTGTTAGGGCATCTGGTTGATGTGTGCACACACACACACACACACACACACACACACACACACACACACACACACACACACACACACACACACACACACACACACACACACACACACACACACACACATTTATTTACCAATCTAGGCTCATTTACATTAAAGACATTGCTCTGGGTGTGTTTTGTTACACATTTCAGATGACAGATCCACTAGAGGGCGCTGTACAGTGACTCCAGAAAGTAATCATACCTCTTGAATGTTTCAACATCTGCAAATGTAAATGTATTTTATTGGGATTTAATATTTTATTTTATTTCATATGCAAATACTGTGAGTCTCGATTATGTCATTGGCTGTACTTTATGGCAGTGGGCGGAGCTACAGATATGATGGCTACAGTGACTCTCTATTCTTGGGTAGGTTTTCTGCTCAAATTCAGTTTTAAGCTATTTTAATAAGCTGGAATATGAACAGATGTGTTCAATTAAGTACATTTATAACCTCAGCTGCTCTGTCAGGGTTAGCAGCAGTTTCAGGGTGAGTTTTTGCTCTGTTTCTTCCCTCCAGATGATCGTATGGTCCAGATTTAGCACTGCAGGCTGAAGGTCGGAGCGTTTCTGTCATTATGATTCGTGTGTTTGGGAAATTCAGTGTAAGTGAGTTGGAGAGTCTGACATTTGAGAATCTGATATGAATCATTTAAAACCAATCTGCTGGAGTTCAGGTCTAAACGGCTGAAATATCGGAGGAATCACGTTGATTCAATCAGGTGCGATTGACTGATTTCACAGAAGACTGCATCCAGCATGAATGAGGTTTGCGTGAGAGATGTGAAGTGGAGGTATGCTGATTTACTCAAAGGTTACAGGCTTTAATGTGATTCTCTGAGTCTCTGACATCCCTCAGCCCGTCGTGTATCTCAGCTAGCTGATAAAAACACCAGACACATCTAACACAGCTTTCATTTCTGGACAAAACAATAGCTGAGTGATACTGTAAACTGTCAAAACTTCACATGAAGAACAGATGTTCAGCTTAAGTGAACGCTATTCTTCAACGTGCTTAGTCTCATTTAAAAGAAGACACTCGTCAGAGAGCTGAGGTCAAAGAAGAAAAGTTCAATAAAACTAAAGTTATATATATTTTACAAAACCTGTTTTAACCCAAATTTGACAAAATCAAAGCAAAATATCTGCACAAATGATATTCCACATGTTGAAGCATGCTTCAGTAAGACTTTATTTGGCTGCAGTACCAGACATGACCACCGGGCGACCTTCAGTGACGATAGAAGAGCGCCCCCTATATCTGTGTTTGTTTTGAGGAATATAAACCATATTTATTCATACTTTTGACAATATTAGTAAAGTAGACATCAATTTCCAAAGTATTATGTGAAGTTTGGTGGTATTTGATTAGAACTTAGCCTCTAAAAACATCTAAACTAATTTATCTAAATTAATTCTTCACATACTCCTATACGCACCCCACATTCTCAGTTTGAGACATGTCATGATTTTCCATTTGGGAAACCTGTCACTGATGTCTCAGTGGTTAGCACAGTGGTCTCACAGCAAGAAGGTCTCTGGTTCGAGTCCCGGCTGGGTCAGTTGGTGTTTCTTTGTGGAGTTTGCATGTTCTCCACGTGTTGGCGTGGGTTTCCTCTGGGTGGGCAATTGATCAACTACAGAGTGGGCCATTTATATGGATACACCTTAATAAAATGGGAATGGTTGGTGATATTAACGTCCTGTTTTTGGCACATTAGTATATGTGAGGGAGCAAACTTTTGAAGATGGATGGTGACCATGGTGGCCATTTTGAAGTCGGCCATCTTGGATCCAACTTTTGTTTTTTTCAATAGGAAGAGGGTCATGTGACACATCAAACTTATTGGGAATTTGACAAGGAAAACAATGGTGTGCTTGTTCTTAACATAACTTTATTCTTTTATGAGTTATTCACAAGTTTATGACCACTTGTGTTCAGTGTGCTGCCCATTGTGTTGGATTGTCGATGCAACCCTCTTCTCCCACTCTTCTCACACTGATAGCAAAACCGCAGGAGAAATGCCAGCACAGGCCTCCAGTATCCAGAGTTTCAGGTGCTGCACATCTTGTATTTTCACACTGAAGACAATTGCCTTCAGATGACCCCAAAGATAAAAGTCTAAGGGGGTCAGATCGGGAGACCTTGGAGGCCATTCAGCTGGCCCATGACGACCAATCCACTTTTCAGGAAACTGTATTCAGGAAACCATTCCCATTTTATTAAGGTGTATCCATAGAAATGGCCCACCATGTAAACCGGCCGTAGTGTATGTGTGTGTGTGTGTGTGTGTGTGAGAGAGAGAATGAGTATGTATGGGTGTTTCCCAGTACTAAGTTGCAGCTGGAAGGGTATTCGCTGTGAAAAACATATGCTGGAATAGTTGGTGATTCATTTCGCTGTGGCGACCCCTGATGAAGAAGCCGAAGGAAAATGAATGAATGAATGAAACCCTCATCACTACAGCGCTCACTTCTCAAACAATCATCATACTGTGGTCGTTCAGTCGAGTGTTACGGTGTTGTTTGGGAAGCACACCCTGCTCATCTGAAGTGTTCATCGCTAATAGTGTAGCGAGTGTTCTCTGTTCTCTTCAAGTATTGAGCTGGTCAGACCCTGGAGAGCCGCTCTCCTCAGGACACACACACGGCTCAGAATCGCTTTAATATCCCTGAGGGGAGAGGATCTGTCCTATATAGAGCACACCTGACCATCTGTGCGTCTCTGAATACTCACTAATTCAGTCAAAAATCGTCCATTCTATGTGTACAGCAAGGGAATACATCTAGGGTCCTTGTGGACATATTCATGAGAACACTTAATTAAATGTAATAGAACACACACATTTTAGTCTCAGAGGCCTTAGTAGTCTGAGTGAGGGAGATTCTAGAATTGGACTGGGAAATATATATATATTTTAAACTTTAACAAACTTTAACACTTTTCTCCAAAAGTAATGCATGTGTGTGTATTTAGGGACATTTAGTCTTTTAAATATGAACTAAAAGACTCCACTATCACTTCTCCACCTCCTGAATCACACATTCAGCTTCAGTTATCATCTACACTACCTGAGAGCAGCACATAATAACTGCACTTCTAGTTGATGATGTGTGAAAGTGTCAGAAGGTGGATTTCTCCATGGATCATCTGTTGATCTGCATCAATCATCACCAATACTGCAGAAGACCTACTGGAACCAGCATGGAGCCAAGATTCTCACAGAAATCAGTCAAGTTTGGTGAAGGAGACATCGTGGTTTGGGGTTCATTCAGTATGGGGGCGTGCGAGAGATCTGCAGAGTGGATGATCAACATCAACAGCCTGAGGTATCAAGACATTTGTGCTGCCCATTACATTACAAACCACAGGAGAGGGACAATTCTCCAGCAGGATAGCGCTCCTTCTCATACTTCAGCCTCCACATCAAAGCTCCTGAAAGCAGAGAAGGTCAAGCTGCTGCAGGATTGGCCAGCCCAGTCACCAACATGAACATTATTGAGCTAATGAAGGAGGAGGCGTTGAAGATGAACACAAAGACTCTTGATGAACTCTGGGAGTCCTGCAGGAACACTTTCTTTGCCATTCCAGATGACTTTATTAATGCGTGATTTGAGTCATTCAGAGATGTATGATGCAGTCCTCCAAGCTCATGATGGAGTCAGACACAATATTCATTCTGTTTCCACTGCAGCAGGACTTTATATTCTATACTGGACATTATTGAAGGTTCAGTGATGAGACTTTAGTCTAAACAGAGTCAGACCGCACTGTCCTAATGAAATCATTCAACATCAAGACATGATCATATTTTATTGTGCTTAAATAAGCTAAATCTAGAGGCCTTTGCCTTTCATAGAGACACTTCTGACACCAAATCATCAACTAGAAGACCAGTTATTGTTTGTGTTCCTAAAACTTGGATAGGCCACAAGACTTGTGTATGGTAGTGTATTAAGTCTGATTTTCTTCTTGTTTGTGTGTTTACTCTACTAAATTAAAGAAATATTAGCATGACACATCTATTTTCTGTATTTAAAGCAATAAAATGATGAAAATACAGCAAACTGTGTTAGACATGAGGTGTCTGCTCTGAGGGCAGCTAAAGCACAACATGATGGAAACATCCGACACTGGATTTAAAGACAAATGATGTTGTGTAGTATTGTGTTATGTCCATGATGTTGTTGTTTTTGTCTGGATAATACCTCATGCTTCTGTTGTGTGTGAACTGAAAAGGTAAATAGCAGCCATTCAGATGCACTATGGTAACTCGTCTGCCATTGTTTTCCACACACAACC
The DNA here is from genome assembly GCA_903798195.1 of Danio kyathit. Classification (NCBI taxonomy): domain Eukaryota; kingdom Metazoa; phylum Chordata; class Actinopteri; order Cypriniformes; family Danionidae; genus Danio; species Danio kyathit. The sequence goes on from CAIGQS010000118.1 coordinate 81,189, forward strand.
ACCGACAGCATCCGTGATGATTAGTGTTACAGCCTGTGATATACTCAGAGTTTGTGTCACGTTTCTAGTCTAAATATCTAAAAACTCTCAAGAAGCATTTTCTAGAAAAACAAAAAATATTGTGTTATTTTCAGAAATAATGAGTCAAAATAAACAAGCTAAATAATCTCATCTCAAAGCAAACACTAGCTGATTCTGCTTCCCCCATTGGCAGATTATTTTACTTGTTTAAAGGTAAACACTTCACAATAAGGGTGTATAGGTGATGCATGAAATAACAGTGAAAACACATCTGCTAAGCATTACTTAATCTTTGTTAATGTTAACTAAACATATATTAATGTGTTCATTATCACACAGTATATTATTTAAGCCTAATGACTTCATGTTAACTAATAGACCCTTATTTTAAAGTGTTTAAACTCATCATTCATTCATTTTCCCTCAGCTTAGTCTCTTATTCATCAGGGGTCACCACAGTGGAATGAACCGCCAACTATTCCAGCATATGTTTTACACTGCGGATGCCCTTTCAGCTGCAACCCAGTACTGGGAAACACCCATACACACTCATTCACACACACACTCATACACTACGGCCAGTTTAGTTGATCAGTTCCCCTATAGCGCATGTGTTTGGACTGTGGGGGAAACCGGAGCACCCGGAGGAAACCCACGCCAACACGAGGAGAACATGCAAACTCCACACAGAAACACCAACTGACCCAGTCGAGACTCAAACCAGAGACCTTCTTACTGTGAGGCCACAGTGCGACACCACTGAGCCACCGTGTCACCCCCCATTTATAGTCATCATGCCTCATTCACATTAGCAGCGAGTTTGTAGCTGCCTGTGGCTCTGGGTGGTGACCTGCTGCAAACGCAGGCCTGTGTTGATCTACAGCACGGAGAAAATGTGTTTGAGAGCATTAGAATAATAATGCAAATACTATTAAACCGACAACCGCACACTATCATAAATAACTCTGCCTGATTCATTTAAATGCTTTAATACTGCCAAACATGTTTCTCCTGAATGCAGATACAATAAGAGCAGCGTCATGAATCAGTCTGTCTGAGTCTCTCAGCCCTAATGTTCCTCTTCAGTAAATCCTGACAGTAGATTCTAATGCTTTAATAAAGCAGGAGCTGTTTATTAGTGTGTGTGTGTGTATTAATAAAACAGCCGGCTCATTCATCTTCCTTCCAAACAAGACAAACAACAGCAAATCTGCACTTCAGCGGCTGTTTCTCATCTCCTGCTGTACCTTTGGGACAGGTAAAAGCAAGAGTACAAGACATTTACTGGATGGAGGTCAATAACCCCATTAGGTGTAACACAAACACACACACACACACACACACACACACACACACACACACACACACACACACACACACACACACACACACACACACACACACACACACACACACACACACACTGTTTTCACATGAAGGGCTTCAACACACTAGTTCAGTGTGCTTGACACTCTTATATTTGGACAGACTGAAGCTTGTTTTCTCAGCACCTACACCACACTGTAGGAATATCTGATAATGATCAGTTTCTGTGTTTTGTGTGTATTAGCGGTGGTGAACTGCATTATGGGATGTTGATCTCTGCTCTGTCCATCTCTGATATTGTATATTCATCTCTACAGTTTAACAAAGTGACTTTTATTGACATTTTAGTTTGAGATGATATAATGTATAATAAATAATATGTAGAGAAATGAGAAATGAGTGTGTAAAACAACAGGAAATGTGCTGCAGTTTATTACAAGGTTTCTTCAAGGTTTTCTCAAAACTGATAACCCCACCCTAAATTACTAATAGCCCCGCCCTAAAAGCATTTATAGACCCGCCCTAAAGGCACTGATAGCCCTACCCTAAAGGTTCTTATAACCCCACCCTAAAAGCACTGATAGCCCCACTTTATCAAGGTACCGATAGCTCTGCCCTAAAATACTGATAACCCCGCCCTTAAGGCACTGATGGCCCCACCCTAAAGGACTGATAGCCGCACCCTAAAGGCAATGATGGCGCTACCCTAAAGGACTGATAGCCCCACCCTAAAGGCACTGATGGCCCCACCTTAAAGGACTGATAACCCCGCCCTAAAGGCACTGATGGCCTCACCCTAAAGGCACTGAAGGCCCCACCTTAAAGGACTGATAACCCCGCCCTAAAGGCACTGATGGCCTCACCCTAAAGGACTGATAGCCTCACCTTAAAGGACTGATAACCCTGCCCTAAAGGCACTGATGGCCCCACCCTAAAGGACGGATAGCCCCACCCTAAAGGCACTGATGGCCTACCCTAAAGGTTCTTATAACCCCACCCTAAAAGCACTGATAGCCCCACTTTATCAAGGTACCGATAGCCCTGCCCTAAAATACTGATAACCCCGCCCTTAAGGCACTGATGGCCCCACCCTAAAGGACGGATAGCCCCACCCTAAAGGCACTGATGGCCCCACCTTAAAGGACTGATAACCCTGCCCTAAAGGCACTGATGGCCCCACCCTAAAGGACTGATAGCCCCACCCTAAAGGCACTGATGGCCCCACCTTAAAGGACTGGTAACCCCGCCCTAAAGGCACTGATGGCCCCACCCTAAAGGACTGATAGCCCCACCCTAAAGGCACTGATGGCCCCACCTTAAAGGACTGATAACCCCACCCTAAAGGCACTGATAGCCCCACTCTAAAGGACTGATAACCCCACACTAAAGGCACTGATAGCCCCACTCTAAAGGACTGATAAACCCGCTCTAAAAAACTGAGGGCCCCATCCTAAAGGACTGATAGCTCCACCCTAAAGGCACTGATAGCCCCACCTTAAAGGACTGATAACCTCGCCCTAAAGGTACTGATGGCCCGACCCTAAAGGACTGATAGCCCCACCCTAAAGGCACTGATAGCCCCACCCTAAAGGACTGATAGCCCCACCCTAAAGGACTGATAACCCCACCCTAAAAGACTGATAACCTCACCTTAAAGGACTGATAACCCTGCCCTAAAGGACTGATAACCCTGCCCTAAAGGACTGATAACCCTGCCCTAAAGGACCGATAACCCTGCCCTAAAGGCACTGATGGCCCCATCCTAAAGGACTGATAACCCTGCCCTAAAGGCACTGATAGCCCCATCCTAAAGGACTGATAACCCCACCCTAAAGGCATTGATAGCCCCACCTTAAAGGTTCTTACAGCCCTGCTCTAAAGGCATTGAAAGCCTCAGTCTAAAGGACTGATAACCCCACCCTAAATGACTGATAGCCCCACCCTAAATGACTGATAGCCCCACCCTAAATGACTGATAGCCCCACCCTAAATGACTGATAGCCCCATCCTAGGGAACTGATAGCTCCGCCCTAAAGGCATTCCATGTGACCAGAAATTGTCCAGGTTGACCAGGTTATGATATTTGATGAATGATTTTCAGGGCAAATTAATTTTTACAAAGTAATGAAGTGCACACAGACACATGATTTATAACAAGCACTGCTGTATACATATACAAATAAGCAGAGTCATTTTTGATTTCATGGCAACTTTAAAGCCTCAGTATTCTCACAATAATGATTTGGTTAAAGGGTAAATAGTTCAGAATATCTCTGCAATGGCGGCCGTCAGAGAGAATTAGGCTTCATTTGCGTCTGTAAATCTGCTCTCCGGTGTTTGATTTTAATCATCAGGAGCTGCTGAAGGTGTCCAGATCAAAGCAGCCGCAGCCAGAGCCAGTTCAAAGAGCTTTACAGACCCCTTCTACAGTCTGGGCTCCTCGTGTCAATGCAAAACTAATGTCTGAAGCTCTGTCTGGTGGGAATATGGACCCTTATCACTGTTATGAAGCATTTAATGGTCAACAGCATCTTAAACCCTTGAAAGATTTTATTATTTAGATTTTAAAGCAACGTATGGACATTTATAAGTATTTGTGTATAATATCATCTTTGCATCAAACTGCAAACAATGAGTGACTGCTGATAGGATGCATATGAAATGCAGCATCTACGGGTGCAGGACAGTGAGTCTGGCATTATTCCCTCCTCTGGCTGCCGTTATCAGTCTCACACTATTGTTTTCCTCTTCTGAAAGTCTTGAGAACACCATCCTGGAGTTTATCCTTTGTTATTTAAGCCAATAGGATTGTAGAATAATGATTTGTTGTGCTCTCACCACGCTCTGAGTTTACCATGAGCACTTCTGCTGTGGAGAAACACGCACATGTGGAAAGGCTGCATGGTTTCTCAGGGGAATTTCAGCATGTACAGGTGACTGTGTGTGTTTCTCTCCCCAGTGAATAACCCACTGTTTTCCCACAAACACACAGCTCTTGTGGTGATTTAATTGCTGTCCAAATCCAGTTTCTAATGGAGTTCAATCCAAAAGTCATTTGGTAAATCCTTTTTGGCCACCAAAATGCACCGTATGGTTGTCCTTCATGGTTATTTGCATCAGAAAAGCAGCATATCCTATATTAAATATAGACACACTGCTAAATAATGAGAGTTTGTGTCTTGTTTCTAGTGCAAATATCTACAAACTCTTAAATCAAGAAGTATTTTCTAGACAAGCAATATTATTGTCTCGTAAAATAATCTGTGAATGAGGGAAGAAAAATAATCTGATGTCAAAGTGAAAACTAGATTATTCTGCTTCCCATTGTCAGATTATTCTGCTTGTTTTAATGAGAAACTCTCCTTATTCTGACTGATTATTTCTGAACACAACACTATATTCAGTGCTTGTCTAGATAATGCTTCTTGGTTTCAGAACTTTTAGCTATATGAACTATAAAGCCGTCAGAAACTCAGAGTTGAGCAGCATGTGTTGCAGTGCTCAGGCATGTTATGTGGAGCTCAGGTGTGTTATAAATGTCAGAGGTGAGCGATACCTGCAGCGCTGCGTTCACATCTCTCACACACTTCATCCTCAGGTGTCAGTGAAGCGTCAGGTGTTTCCATCATCAGGCCTGCAGAAACACCTGCCCTCATCCACACCTGCTGCAGGTGTAGAAGGAGGAGGAGTCTCAGGTGCACCCGCGCCTACAGTGACCTTCTGTTCTCTGAGCTTGCTGTGCACAGTTTCTGCAGTCGGTCAGCTATTGTTGGTAATATTTATGGATTTTGGCAACTTTTACTTTTGGATACTCACTGCTTACTGTCCCTCTGGTGTTTACAAACATTTATGAGTTTATTCTTCTGCTGAACACTAAAGAAGATATTCTGAAGAATGTTGGAAACCTGTAACCATTGACTTCCATAGTAGGAAAAACAAACACTTGTAAAGTCAATGGTTACAGGTTTCCAACATTCTTCAGAATATCTACTTTTAGTGTCCAACAGAAGAAAGAAACTTTGAGACAAGTAAAGGGAGAGTAAATGATGACAGAATTGACATTTCTGGGTGAGCTGTGTCTTTAATTGAATATATTCTCACTTCTTTATCGTAAACATTACTAGTAACAGTTCTGTGACAAGATCTTTGGACAGGGACACCACTGTTACACTTTACACACCTAAAATACTATAGTAATGTATAGTAAATACTGTAGTGTTTTAATCCATATTATAGTAAAGCACTTGAATTGATCTGTTGTGATGATTCTACAGTTGCTATGGCAAAACAACTACAGTGATTAATCTGTTGTGGTGATTCTACAGTTGCTATGGCAACACAACTACAGTGATTGATCTGTTGTGGTGATTCTACAGTTGCTATGGTAACACAACAACTACACTAATTGATCTGTTGTGGTGATTCTACAGTTGCTATGGTAACACAACAACTATACTAATTGATCTGTTGTGGTGATTCTACAGTTGCTATGGTAACACAACAACTATACTAATTGATCTGTTGTGGTGATTTCACAGTTGCTTTGGTAACACAACAACTATACTAATTGATCTGTTGTGGTGATTCTACAGTTGCTATGGCAACACAACTACAGTGATTAATCTATTGTGGTGATTCTACAGTTGCTATGGTAACACAACTACAGTGATTGATCTGTTGTGGTGATTCTACAGTTGCTATGGTAACACAACTACAGTGATTAATCTGTTGTGGTGATTCTACAGTTGCTATGGCAACACAACTACAGTGATTAATCTGTTGTGGTGATTCTACAGTTGCTATGGCAACACAACTACAGTGATTGATCTGTTGTGGTGATTCTACAGTTGCTATGGTAACACAACAACTACACTAATTGATCTGTTGTGGTGATTCTACAGTTGCTATGGCAAAACAACTACAGTGATTAATCTATTGTGGTGATTCTACAGTTGCTATGGTAACACAACTACAGTGATTGATCTGTTGTGGTGATTCTACAGTTGCTATGGTAACACAACTACAGAGATTAATCTGTTGTGGTGATTCTACAGTTGCTATGGCAACACAACTACAGTGATTAATCTATTGTGGTGATTCTACAGTTGCTATGGTAACACAACTACAGTGATTGATCTGTTGTGGTGATTCTACAGTTGCTATGGTAACACAACTACAGTGATTAATCTGTTGTGGTGATTCTACAGTTGCTATGGCAACACAACTACAGTGATTAATCTGTTGTGGTGATTCTACAGTTGCTATGGCAACACAACTACAGTGATTGATCTGTTGTGGTGATTCTACAGTTGCTATGGTAACACAACAACTATACTAATTGATCTGTTGTGGTGATTCTACAGTCACTATGGTAACACAACGACTATACTAATGCAAACAAATTAGCCAATACTGTAGTTTTCTATAACTGTAGGGCTATTATACTGCAACAGACCACAGTTTACTGTAGTAAAAGCTAAAGTATACTACAGTATTTATCACAGTTAATCAGTTCACTACTACAGTATGTCTTTAAGGCTAACTCTGGCTTATTTACAGTTTCACTGTTGATTAAGGTGCACTGTCCTTGTTAAAGTAATAAATACAATTATTTAATAATGTGATCTCTCTCTCTCTCACTGTTATTGTTTTGATGAAAAAAGGAAAACACAGCACCACTTGAAGTGTTCTAGAAAACCCTTTCTGCAATAATATTTGATGCGGTTGACGTCTCACTATAATAGTAGGCTGTAATCCAGCAATTAATGGAGGCATGTTTGAGTAAGGAGACAGGAATCCATTCATCATTGGAGCGATAGCTGTTTACAGATGAGCAGCTCCAGATGAAGAGTGTTTTAATTGGCCAGGCTGATGGAGGACGTGTTTAAACGACACTGATGATGGAATTAGACGGGGAATTCAGCCAATGTGGCAGAGCTGAAGGTCAGATGCTCTCATTCTGCTTATTAGCACATCTCACAACAGTCAATTACCACTGCAGCGCGGGGAGCACATTTCATTACACAACTAACAAAGACATCATCACACCGCCGTTCATCGCCATTTGAAGAGATACTCATGACTGACATTTCTGTAATGTATATATTTAGAATGTGCAACAAGATTGTTTTTGCCCACTATTTACACAAGGGTGTTTGAATATGATTGTCTCACCATACTAATGTAATGAGTGTGCAAGTATTGGGATATTCAAAGTTGTCGCCCACACTTTTTTAACATGGACATGTTCTTGTAAGGTCACCAATGTAAACTGGAGATCACCTGGTGGTCATGTCTGGTACTGCAGCCAAACAAATCTCACTGAAAGCTCATTTTTGAGATATCAAGTTCAAATTCGCAATATAATTAGTTCAGCTGTTCAGCTTCTCCTAGCCCACACTTTTTTAACATAGACATGAATATTACCTGTTCAAGTTAAATTATTGCTATAATCTTCAATGCTTTGGTGCAGATTTTTTAAGCTCATTTTAAAGAAGACAGACGTCAGATTAAGGCTGAAGTAAAAAAAAGTTAGTTTAGTTGAATAAAACAAAAGATATGTGCCTTTATGTTTATCACAACAATAAATGAATAATGTATACTGGCACAATGGATGATTTTGTCATTAACAGGGGAAATAGGCTTCTCTGAAACTCAATATTTCCCTTTATTTTATATAGGCTAGATTATTATTTTATTTGACAATCCAGTTTTGGCACTGAAGCAAATGTTATTTGTTCTTCTATTTTATCTAGTTGATATCTGACCCACAAATATATATATATATATAAACGAATTATATCATAATGAATGTCCTTAAATAATGTAGCTTTTGACAGCAAGCATCAGTGTTTCTTGAGATTGAAATAAGAATAAAGGATGATGAGGCGGGCAGTGCTGGATATGTGCGTAACTTGGAATAAAATCCTGCAGTCGTGCATTGTGCATAACCAGTTGGCTCATCATTTAAAGTTGTCACTATTTGAGAAGTTGACCAGAAGTTTGCCTTTCCTCTAGTGTTTTCCACAGTTCGCCATTGGCAATTTTTCTCTTTATGTTCTCCATTGCACTTGGAAATCTCTATGCTCAAGGCATCACTGGTGCTTCCGGACCTTATGCATTAGGTCTCATTAAACTTTAAAAAGAAAAAAAAATTCTAAAGCCGGCCAAAAGCCCGATATGCGTGCTAGCTATGACATAAAAAATCCCTAAAACACCTGGCCCTAAGGGCACAAAAAAGTCAGGGCTCAAATGCAGGGCTCTAACTTGACATCTCAAAAAAGAGCTTTCAGTGAGATTTAGTTGGGCTGCAATACCAGACATGACCACCAGGTGATCTCCAGTTTACATTGGTGACCATACAAGAGCACCGCTATGTTTAAAGGAATATTAACCATATTTTTTCATACTTTTGACAGTATTTGTAAAGTAGACATAACATTCTACAGTAATGTGTGCAGTTTGGTAATAAATGATTTGATTTAGCCTCTAAAAAACTTTTAAAAACTATTTTTACATGTGGATTGCTGTAGCAAAGTAATACTTTAAGGGTGCTTTCACATCTGTAGTTCGCTTTATTTGGTCCGGACCAAGGGCAATAAACGATACATTGTAGCATTTTCTGCCGTCTTTGGGTCGCTTTCACACCACACTGATTGCTTTGGTCCGAACCAGTTGAAAAGAACCAAAATGCATTCATGTGACAAAACCCACATCACTCATTGGCCAGATGTTGTTGAACGTATTTCCTTAACTGCTTATAGATTGGTCAGAATTCACGTGCGGGAAAATGCCAATGGAACTGCAAATAAACTGCAAATAAACTGCTGAACTGAACTGCAAATAAACAAACCAGCAGATACAAAATGTGGCTTTTCACTATGGAGGGACGACTGCGCTGGCTGATTGTATCCCTGCTCATAGTATACTATATAGTGTGTATACATCACTTTAAACAAACTATTACATTTCGAGAATGAAGCACGGCTTTGGGTGGAAAACAATGTTTTAAGGCATTGCAAACGGCGAAGGTGCATCGCACGTCACTTCAGTAGGAGGCGTGAATTCATTTAGCTAAACTGCAACATGGTCATCTTCCGGAAATATAACCAACGATCCATCAGGTAATGTTTTTCCCCTCTCTCTCTCTTTTGGTAAAGCGCTGTCAACAAATACTTCTCCTCCACATAACATAATGCACATTGCATCGGCCTACGGCAGCTGGATTAGTCCAAAAAGACGCAGTACTTTTTGCGGTTGGGTCTGTTTTAGTACGGATCATGTTCTCACCACAAACGATCCGCTCCAGGGTTCGTTTGAAAGCGTACCGAGACCACCTCTTCAAGGAGGTCTCGATAGGCTTTTTTGGTCCGCTTTTGGTGCGCACTCGAGTACGATTGCTACATTCACACCTGCCCAAATGAACAGCACCAAGAGAGAAAACCAAATCTAGTGCGATTCAACCCAACTAAATAAGGCAGGTGTGAAAGCACCCTAAGAATCTGATGATGAGTACCCCTGTTGCAAATTAATTAATAACAGTTGCTTAGTAATATCTATCAAAATCAGTCACCAGAAATAAAAACTAGACATGTTAAACTTTGAAATGATGTATAGTTTGTCATGATTGCTTTACATTTAGTCTACAATATTATGGTTTAAATATGTAAGCGTAAACACTCCCACAGGCTGTAGGGGGACAGTAAATCTGTTATAATCTACTACTCTTCCCACATAACAAAAACACTAGTTAAATATTCAGAAGTCTTAGACCTTTCCAACGGTATATAGTTTGTCAGAATAGCAAAAACATGAAGTGTGTGGCGAGTCGTGACAGTTCAGGGTTAATCGGCATCTGTTGTGCACATATTGAGACAGAAAGAGTTGATGAGCTCCTGTGAGATAATCAGAGCAGAACTAAGCAGAGTTCAGTCAGTTTAATCTCATATATACACCTCATATGAATGAGTTTATCTTGTAGAGCGCTGCAGCTTTAGGACAGAGACGGTGACAGTCTGAAGGCTTTTCAGAAAACAATAATCAGGACGCTTAATAAACGGAGAGGGCGGGGCATAGAGTAGCTCCTCCCCATTATAAAAACAGCCAATAGCGTTGTGTTTTTCTCACAGCTCTGCCAGTGAGAGCGGTTCAGCCAAAGCGCATCAATTGAACAGCCAATGAGAAGAAAGGGGTGGGACATGTCAGACATCTGATTGGTCAGAAGATTTGATGAGAAACTGAAGTATGAAGAGACGACAGAAAAATCACTGATGCATTTAGGAGGAAGAGACAAGCTGCAGACTGCTTATATCAGCTTTATATCTTCTACATGTGAGTATTGTCAGTTTTGGAGACTGTATAGATGTCCTGAAGACTAACACACTGATACCAACATCTAAAAAAATGGCCATGTCCCAGCTGGAGACAGTGCTGATCTCCATAATAGATGTGAGCCGCAACACAACAGTAGTTAGTGTGGATCCCGCGCTGCAGTATGTAAATGAGTCCCGTCCTCTGACTCTGAGTGGCTGTCGTCAGATATGCTAATGAGGAGCGCTGGACTCATTAACATGCAGGTCTTCATGGTGAAGTCACGACGAGCCGATGGAGGAGGCCCTGACCTTTCCATCCACAGTCTGCAATCCTGAGCTGAATACTGAGGTAAGACTTTAGCAGAAACTAAACCAGAGAGACTAATGAAGGAGGACACACAGCGCTGCCACACAACAGCTGAATATAGCACACTGAAACTAAAACTGTGGCGGCACGGTGGCTCAGTGGTCAGCACTGTCACCTCACAGCAAGAAGGTCGCTGGTTTGAGCCTGGACTGGGTCAGTTGGTGTTTCTGTGTGGAGTTTGCATGTTCTCCCCGTGTTGGTGTGGGTTTCCTCCGGGTGCTCCGGTTTCCCCCACAGTCCAAACACATGTGCTGGGTAAGTTGGTGGTTCATTCCACTGTGGCGACCCCTGATTAATAAAGGAACTAATAAATGAATGAATGAGTGACTGGCTTTGTTATTTTGGGGGTCACAGGCTGAACAGTTTGGGAACCCCTGTGATAGACGATGAAGACTATAGAGCAGGGGTGCCCAAACTCTGTCCTGGAGGTCTGGTGTCCTGCAAAGTTTAGTTCAAACCCCAATCAGACACACCCGGACTAGCTAATCAAGCTTTTATAGCAGTAGTGGGCAAACTTTTTAGACCCGAGGGCCACATCAAGTTTTGCAAACCAAGTGAAGGGCCACATGTCAAATCCTTCAAAAAATTACTTTTATTTATAGTGGCAGTATGCATCGAACATGTAATATCGGACAGAAACACGTCACATTAACACAAAACAGATTTTTTAATAGTTATTATTGAGCCAAATTTACAAGTCAAATTAATTTGCACTGCTATTTATATTTACTTATCATCATAAAACAATAAAAGAATCCCTTATAAAATATAATAATAATAATGTAATATTTTTTACAGTGGAGAATAGAAAGGGTATTGTCTAATAGAAAAAATCTTATATTAATACAGTAAAAATAATTCTTAAAGTTTACTATTCAGTCAAATGTATAATAATCTACTTTGCACTGCTTTTAGAATATACAGATCAATGATCATAAAACTTAATGAAACCACAAATCCTTAATAAAAGAACTTTTTTTGGTGGATGTATGCATGGAAAACATATTATGACAAAAATTAACACACTTAACCAGCATTTTAAAAACTTCCTCGCGGGCCGGATGAAAGTGCTCAGCGGGCCGCATATGGCCCGTGGGCCGTATTTTGCCCACCTCTGTCTTGTAGGCTTTCTAGAAACATCCTTGCAGGTGTGTTGAGGTAAGCTGGAGCTAAAATCTGCAGGAGACCGGCCCTCCAGGACCGAGTTTGGACACCCCTGCTATAGAGTGTTATTTTATATTTGATTAATCAGTTTGTATACCAGAATATCACTGTTTATTTACCAGAATATCACTGTTTATTTTGCTTTTAGCTCATGTGTGTGTGTGTGTGTGTGTGTGTCCTCTGCTGTATTTATCAATGCTTGTGATTGGGTTAATGTATTTAATCCAGCTGCCATTCCCACACACAATCATCTCCCACACACACTGGGGGGGGGGGGGGGGGGGGGGGGGGGGGGGGGGGGGGGGGGGCGGGGGGGTAATTACGTCATACGCTAATTTGCATATTACTGACGTCATCGCGTTCTACCATTTCTGTTTGTTTAACAGCCTATGGTAAATAAATGGGGTATTTTATATTTGCACTACGCTTTATGTAAGCTTGTCAATTTAACTAAAGTTATTGCTGTTTGAATACAGTATATCATTATAGATGAGTAGGGAATTTGCAGTAATCTCTCAGACGTAATATACTCAGACAAGTTCTGAAACTCTCACTTAAAACATCTCTGATTGTGCAACAAGAATAAACGGTCAAATTAAATTGTTAAAACAAAGGAGAAGCAGACCGGGTTGACTGTACAAGGGAAATACCTTCACACTGCCGCCTGTTCTAAATCATTTGCCGTCGGTACGCAGAGAGGTGCTCTGCTCTCAGGCTGCAGGGGAGGCTCATTGAGAAGAGTAGGGACGGTACAGTAATGGACAAACGACAGTATATAAAAATCGGCAGTAAGACACAAAAAAGTCGCTAGATTTGTCGCTAGTCGCTTTTTTGAAAATTTGTCGCTAAGTTGGCAACACTAGCGCAAACTGAAGAGCGGGGAGCGGGAGGGGTGAGAGGTTTAGGGAGATGGGGGCGCGCAAACTGTAGCGCACGACCGTCACCGGAAGAACACAAGCGCCAAGTTTCAGCCC
>CAIGQS010000118.1:99351-111559 GCA_903798195.1 Danio kyathit
AGAATGAGACAGAACTACAGCTGAAACTCTTCATCACTGCTGTCTTCAGTCCCTGAGCGCCTTTAAGAAATGCTTTACTGATAATAATTTTTTGAAATGTGTTGCAGGAACCAAAACGGGAATATGTGTTTATTTACAAAACAAATAATAAAAATCACGAGGAACACATTAGTAATGTGTGTTGTGTTGTCTGCAATGAAAAAGACAAAGTAAATTTAGAAATCAGAACTTTTTCTGTGTATGTGTGTGTATATATATATAGGGGCAGCACAGTGGCTTAGGGGTTAGCACTGTCACCTTACAGCAAGAAGGTCACTGGTTCAAGTCCTGTGTGGAGCTGCACCTGGAAGGTCATCGTTGTGTAAAACATATGCTGAATAAGTTGCCGGTTCATTCCGCTGTGGAGACCTCTGATAAATAAGGGACCAAGCCGACGTGTGTGTGTGTGCACGTGTTTGCATATGTGTGTGTGTGTATATGTATGAATGTGTCTGTATGTGAAAATGTGTGTATGTGTGTGTGTTGTCCTGCAGGTCTTCAGCATCAGGCTGTGTATGACGCAGTGTTTACCTGCTGTAATGGACAGGTGTGTGTGTGGGGGTGTGTGTGAGACACTTTCAGCTAAAACTGAACACAAATACTGACACGAAGAGCAGAGCGGAAAAACAACAAGAGGAAAACAGCCAAAGCTTTGACTCCAGCAGAGACCCGCAGCAGAAGAGGCTGAACGTTTGGAGGACAGGAGTTTCATGTGTGCTGTGAAAGCTCTAATTGATCTTAAGATAGTGATTAATGAATGAAGCTGAGACTGATCGGCTGATCACTGCTCAGGAAATGCATCAGTCATGCTTTCATTTCATTTGCCGTCTAAACAAAATATTGACTATGAATGAAGAAGAAACCTTAACTGCTGCCCCACCATGCCCACACAGCAGCCCCCAGACTGAGATATATGAGGAATCAATCCAGTGGAACACTTCTGATGTGTACGGTAATAATCTGCACCTTCTGTGAAGCTGCTGAGTGTGGTTTATTTATAAACTAATTTCAAGAGGATCACGTGCTTATGATCAACACGGCTGGCACCTTATCAGCTCCGTAATCTGCCCTATTAGATGATGACGGACACACTATAAATAACCAGAGATTTCACTCCAGTTATCTTCGTCTCGAAGTTCCCCCTCCTTCCACCCTTTCCTATAGGGTGACACGGCGGCCCAGTGAATAGCACTGTTGCCTCACAGCAAGAACGCCACCAGTTCAACCTCCCATTGAGCCGGTTGGCGTTTCTGAGTTTTCATGTTCTCCCCGTGTTCGCGTGGGTTTCCCCCGGGTTCCCCGGTTTCCTCCCACCGTCCAAAAACAAACACCATAGCCAATCGACTAAACCAGATTATTGCCTAAGACAACTTTAGTTTACACTTTTCACACGGCAATAAGCGGGGGAGTTCTCGAGACCTTCCTGAGCTCGAACTTCCCTCTCGCCCTTCTAATGGGAGGGAGCCCCGGGCTCGAGGATATACGAGCTCAGGGCTCTCTCCCGGGACAGCATGCCAATTACGCTTTATTGATCATCAGCTAAGTGTGAACTCTTGAAATGATAATTATTGTAAAGCTCTATGCTAAACTAAACAGAATTTTCATCTATTTACACAAACGTCAAAAACACATTTAAACATTGGATTTTGACCCTTTTTTCACACTTTTGTTTGCTTCTGATGTCCATAAATATTCTACGGTCATATATATGCATTACAACAGCTGTGTGAATAAGTGTTTGCCCCCTATTTGTTGCATGTTTTCACACTTTAATGTTTCAGATCACTTCTAAATGGCTAAAGAAATACAAAATGAAGACTTTGGAGTGGCCTAGTCAAAGCCCTGACCTGAATCCAATTGAGATTCTGTGGTGTGATCTTAAAAAGGCGGTTCATGCTGGAAAACCCTGAAATAATGGTTGAATTACAGCAAATCTGCAGAGACGAGTGGGACAGAATTGTTCTTATTGTTAATGGGTTTAAGAGGCCAACACTGTCACACAGAGCTATACAGTTTTCTTCCCTTAATAATATAGTAAAAACCTTCATTTATAATGTTCACTTGCTAATATTACTATTGTTTATCACTATAACAACAATATTACTATTATTGCCTAATATTGACATTAGTTTGTTGATCTGAAACATTAAAGTGTGACAAACCTGCAGAAATAATAAGTGAGTAAGGGGGCAAACACTTTTCCACACCACTGTGTTTATACATGCGACATGAAGATATGTGTTTTACCTAGGAACATGTGTGCATTTGGACAATATGTTATATGAATGGGTATCACATGTTTAAAGCACATTATTCAGAGGAATGTGCACAGAGGAATATAGGGCAACGTATAGAGCATCAACACACATGTACCTGCCTTCTCCAGCTGTATTGGTGTTCATTGTGATGGCCTGAGCTGAGGGTTATCAGTTGACAGTGTTTATATCTGAAATCCTGCAAGCCTAAAGAGATCATGAGCCTGCTGTTTTATTGGATCTGATGCTTTAAATACCTTCTCCTCTTCGTCTTCCTCTTCTTCTTCTCCTCGGTTTGACTTGTCCTGTGTACAAACACACACGCTTGAGTTCTTCACTGGGTTTTTACTGCCATCTGCTGGACAATGATGCGTTAGTGCACACCAAAACCTGCAGAATACACAGACTACTATATAATGCAGCGAGAGCTGTGTGCGGGGCTGCACGATGGTGCAGTGGGTAGCACGTTCGCCTCACAGCAAGAAGGTCGCTGGTTCAAGCTTTGGTGTTTCTGTGTGGAGCTTGCATGTTCTCCCCGTGTTGGTGTGGGTTTCCTCCGGGTGCTCCGGTTTCCCCCACAGTCCAAACACATGCGCTATAGGGGAACTGATCAACTAAACTTACTGTAGTGTGTGTGTGTGTGTGTGTGTGTGTGTGTGTGTGTGAATGAGTGTGTATGGGTGTTTCCCAGTGATGGGTTGCAGCTGGAAGGGCATCCACTATGTAAAACATATGCTGGAATAGTTGGCAGTTCATTCTGCTGTGGCACTCCAGATTAATTAAGGGACTAAGCCAAAAATGAATGAATGACACACGCACGCACACACGCACACACACACACTGATGTTATTCAGCTTCACACAATGAGACTTTCACGGCTGCAGGTTTACACAACGCTGAATACAATCCACACAATACACTGCAGAACACACACTCCACACACACACAGCTGACTGACCGGCACAGCAGAAGAGAAGAATAAAGCAGGAGCACACACACACACACACACACACACACATCATCACACTCACAGAAAACACACACACACACATCAGATCTTTATTCTGAGCTCTTCTGTGTGCTGATGACGGTAAGCAGATTCATCTTTCTTCTTTTCTGCTGTGTGTGTGTGTGTGTGTGTGTGTGTGTGTGTGTGTGTGTGTGTGTGTGTGGTTTCTGTGATGTGTATTAGTGTGTGTTGATGTATTGTGAGACACTTTTACACCGTGTGGATAAAGTAAAGGCTCAGTCTGGTCTGTTCAGCTTCAGTCGACATGTCTCCATCAAACTGATCACGTCCACCAAAACATCCAAACATTCTGAAATCAAGCAGCAGACAAATAGTGCAGTGTTCAGAAATAAAGAGTCCGAATGAAGAGAGTTTACATTAACAGCAGAATAATCTGACAATGTCCTCCTCATTTGTTTTAGGGAAAACTCTCTTCATTCTGACCCATTATTTCTGAACACTACACTATATTCAGTGCTGGTCCAGAAAACGCTTCTGGATTTTAGAGTTTGTGGATATTTTGGACTGGAAACAGACACAAACTCCAAGAAAAGTGTTTGGTCAAATATGGACAAACCCAACCATTAGGTTACAAATGTAGCTTAAATTAAATTTAAAAACGAACCCAAAGGTTGGCTGTGCTCATATTTGACCCAACGTTGGGTTACAACAACCCAGCATTTTATGTGTGCACTTTATATCAGTCATCTTCTGATCTCTTCATGGTTCATCTGCAATTATTCACTGGATTAAAAAGAGAAACACACACACACACACACGCACGCACGCACGCACGCACACACACACACACACACACACACACACACACACACACACACACACACACACACACACACACACA
This sequence comes from Danio kyathit, assembly GCA_903798195.1. NCBI lineage: Eukaryota > Metazoa > Chordata > Actinopteri > Cypriniformes > Danionidae > Danio > Danio kyathit. Next base: position 103,517 of record CAIGQS010000118.1, read on the forward strand.
CACACACTTCAGCTAGGTTGCTAGGCTGCTGCTGGAAGTTGTGTTAGTGAGGCCAGCAGGGGGCGCTCACCCTGCGGTCTGTGTGTGTCCTAATGCCCCAGTATAGTGACGGGGACTCTATACTGCTCAGTGAGCGCCGTCTTTCAGATCAGATGTTAAACTGAGCTCCTGACTCTCTGTGCTCATTAATAATCCCAGGATGTTCTTGGTGAAAGAGTAGGGGTTTAACCCCGGCATCCTGCCCAAATCTGCCCACTGGCCTCTGTCTATCATGGCCTCCTGACCATCCCCATATCATAACTGGCTTCATCACCATGTCTCCTCTCCACCAATCAGCTGCTGTGTGGTCTGGTGCAATATGGCTGCTGTCTCCTCATCCAGGTGGATGCTGCACACTGGTGCTGGATGAGGAGATTCCCCCAAACATGTGTGAAGTGCTTTGAGTGTCCAGACATGAATGTGAGGAATTATTATTATTATTATTATTAAATGACGTGCTGTGCAATCCTTGTAAATAAACCCATTAAAGCTTAGTGAAGTGAGTTTGTCTGTGTGTGAAGAAGCTGTTATTTTAGCAGAAGCTGACTGTATGGAGAATGTTCCGCATCACTGAGTTCACAGATCTCCCATGTCTTATACAGGATGCTTCACAGTGATGTATGTGTGCAGATACATTAGATTAGTCAGTACCAAAGACAACACTTATCTATTAATCTAACAAACAAAGCAGATAACAGTCCAAAACTAATACTTTATCCTCTAAAGGTTTTTATTTTTTATTTCTCTTTGCTATTTGGGCTTATTGGAACCTAATTAGAGTCCAATATAAGCATCATCTTTTGATATGATGTACTTTAAGAGAATAATGACGTCCATATATGTGGACTCGTGCTCTGAATTTACATGAAAGACTTTTTCCTGAAGGTTTTCTTTTATGCACATTTCAAGAGTTCGCACTTAGATATTGTTTGACAAATGTTAGCTGGTTTGGCATGCTGTCCCGGGAGAGAACCCTGAGCTCGGAGATAGTTGAGCCCAGGGCTCCCGCCTGGTCGATAGAGCATATAAGGGGAGAACGAGATCAGGTGGTTCTCGAGAGCTCCCCGTTATAAAGGGAGAAAAAAGGGGGGAGAAGGGGTGGATGGGGGTTTCTTTGAAAATGAAGATAAGGGAGTAATTTTTGCTAGGCTACTTATAGTGAGTTTGAATTGATCTGATTGGCTAGCTAATGATTGTAGATGAGAGACCAGCTGCGGTCAGTCATATCACGTGCTCCTCTCGAAATTAGTTTGTGAAACTTCACTTAACATAGACGTTTTTTTTTAACTTGCTTTGACTATCAGAGAGTAAAAACAACATTTTTTCCCATTTCGGACCGTTAAATATAGGGTTTGGGACATTTCATATGCTGCAGAACAGCTGCAGGATGACACTGTATGTCTGAAACAAAATATAAAACATTTAAAGTGTTTTAAATAGACACTTAAGACCTAAAATGTGCTGTCCACATATGTGCACACTCGGGCCCTAAGAGGTTACAAATTAAACAGGAAACATCTTTAGGAACAGATATGTACCAATGAAGTCAGAATTATTCACCCCTCTTTGAATTTATTTTCTTCTTCCAATATTTCCCAGATGATGTTGAACAGATTCAGGAATTTCTCACAGTATTTCCTCTAATATTTGTTCCTCTGGAGAAAGTCTTATTTGTTTTATTTCAGCTAGAATAAAAGCAGATTTTAATCCAGAACAAACCACTGTTACACAAGAGCCCCTTTCACATACAGACCTTTCTGGAAAATACCGGCAGTTTTCTGGAAAGGTCTGCATGTGTGAACGGGCCCAGAAAGAGAAAGACAGGGTTTCCAGAAAGAGATGTTGTGAGATTAGCCAGAATCCTGAGTGTGAACGCAGAAGGAAGATTGCTGGACAGAGCGCGTTCACATCTAGAACATGCTGACGTGAGACGTCTACTCCAGCCAATCAGAACACTCAGACTCATCCACATCCGAGCTGTTTATGAAGATGAAGCCTTCGAATGTTTTCCAGACACATTTAGCTGCTAGATGTTAGTCAGACCACGTGTCTATCTTCCTTCTTAATGCCAACTGTGTTAATAATTATCCATAAGACACACAAACACCAAAGCTAAAACTGGTGCGGCACAGCTGGTTCACTGTGGCCTCACAGCAAGAAGGTCACTGGTTCGAGTCTCGGCTGGGTCAGTTGGTGTTTCTGTGTGGAGTTTGCATGTTCTCCCCATGTTGGCGTGGGTTTCAGAGTGCTTTACATTAACAAGAAATTAAGAGGACAGTAAAATAACCATCATTTGCATATTAAATAAGAGTAGTGTGAGTCTGTGTTTGAGCAGCAGAGGGCGCTGCTGCACACTGTAAACACACACACCACTGTCTGTGCTAATCACCAAATCCACCACTTCAGCAGTAAACACACACACACACACACACACACACACACACACACACTGAACATGTTACCATTAATGAATGTGAGCTGCACTGCTGTCAAACACACTGAGAGCAGATATACAGCGTTTGTACAGTATGTGTCTCCTTTAAAATAAGTAAACGTGAACACTAGTGTGTGTGTGTGTGTGTGTGTGTGTGTGTGCAGGAGAAAGAGAGAGATGCGTGTGTGAGTGTGTGTGGTTGAGGGAGTGGGTGTGTATGTGTGAAACGGAGAGAGAGAGAGATGTATGTGTGTGTGTGTGTGTCTGTGTCTGCAAGTGTTTCTCTTGTACTCGCTCAATGTGTTGGTCAAGATGGTCCAGAGATTCAGTCTGCGCAGACAATACTCACAGGTAACACGTGTAGATGTGTGTGTGTGTGTGTGTGTGTGTGTAAGAGTGAGGGAGAGAGCATATGTTCTACAGCCAGTGTTTTAAATGGCTGCTGTCCTGCAGATGTGTGTGTGTGTGTGTGTGTGTGTGTGTGTGTGTGCGTGTGTGTGTGTGTTATTATGCTGCTGTTTTGACAGAGTTTGTACAGATTATATCCTGATCCTCATCGTGTTCCTCTTGATGAATGTGATCTCCTCAGCAGGAAACTCTCCACACTTCTTTATTGATTTGCTGCTTCTCATAAAGTTTTGACACACATGAAAGAAAAGCAAACAAACAAAATATTGTGCTGGCGGCACGGTGGCTCAGTGGTTAGCACTGTGGCCTCACAGTAAAAAGGTCTCTGGTTTGAGTCTCGGCTGGGTCAGTTGGTGTTTCTGTGTGGAGTTTGCATGTTCTCCCCGTGTTGGTGTGGGTTTCCTCCTGGTGCTCCGGTTTCCCCCACAGTCCAGACACATGCGCTATAGGGGAACTGATCAACTCTGGATCTACTCTCACTGTATTTGTTAAACGTGATATTTACTTATCTTGTTGTCTGTAACTACATTTTCCCAGACTTTGGTCTTCTGAATCTATGACTTGTTCTCAGGTAACATGTTTTGGCTGAGCGCAAAGATCAGGTAATAATTAATGTAACCGCGTTCATTCTGCACATTGACTGACGGCTCGCCTTTATTTCCTATAGTGTATAAGCGTATTGTAGGTTATCCTGTTATAATGGCCATTATTGATCATTAAACTGATATTCAGCTAGAGAGGGCGTGTTTCATATTTTCAGTGATAACCAGAGCAGGCTGTGATGTTAAAGGCTTCGTGTTGTTCTAAATACGCACCCAGTGAAAATGACGCTCATATAAATATGCAGCTACACGACGCCTCAACATTTCTGCTGTCTGTTCAGCTAATATCAGAATGAAAACAGCAGTTCCTCACATCATGCTTTCATTGTTAAGATAGTGAAACAGCAGAGCCAGGGTGATGTGAATGAGCTTATACAGTACACTGTTCCCTGAAGATTTACCTGACGTGTCCTCGGGAGTTTGTTTTTTTGGTAACACTTTATAATAACAGTACATGAATAATGATGTATTAATGTGCAAACTAAACATTACTTTATTATGAATTAATGATGAGTTAATGTATGCACTAATCATGAACTAACTTCAACTACAACATGAGTCACATGAGTTCATGTGTGAATAACGGCTACCTTAATTACTTGTTAGTTCATGTTGTTAATTAATGTGTTAATTAACATTTAAGTTTAAGCTAAATGTAACCAACATGAACTCATGAGCTGTTAATGTATGATTATTCAGCCTGATCTCTTGAGGAAACGTAAGTATTTTACGTTTTGTCAGTTTAGTGGCTAATTGGTACGAGTTCAGTCGTACGAAAATGTACGATTTTAAAAAGGAGGCGTGGCACCTAACCCCACCCCTAACCCCAACCGTCATTGGGTGATGGGCAAATCGTACTACTTTGTACGAATTAGATCGTACGAATTCATACGAATTAGCCACTAATCAAAAAGTTACGAATTGGCCGTGAGATAGCGTTGGATTATGTCATGACTTTACTTGGAGGGGCACATCATCATTAACTCATCCTTAACTACTCATGAACTCCTGTTCATGCTGATGTTGACTGAACACTTTTCTATTGTTATTCAGTGTAAACTCACTAGTTGGATGAGCATAGGCAGTTCATGAGTAGTTCAGAATGGGTTAATGATGATGTGCCCCTTCAAGTAAAGTCACAACATAATTATAAATTAACATATCATGAGTTCATGATGGTTAAATTAAGCATAAACTAATGTGGTAATTAATACATTAATTAACAAACAATCATGTACTAACAAGTAATTTAGGTAGCCGTAATTCACACATGAACTCATGTGACTCATGTTGTAGTTCAAGTTAGTTCATGATTAGTGCATACCTTAACTCCTCATTAATTCATAATAAAGTGATGTTTAGTTTACTTATTAGTACATCATTATTCATGTGCTGTTATTGTAAAGTGTTACCGTTTTTTTTAATCAAACTTGCGAAGTCTGAACTAACACAGAGAGGATGCAGGACTGAACTGTGTGTGGGCTACTTAATATTGAGGGAAAAGCCCCAATCAGAGAGGAGAATGTCTGCAGCCCCGCCTCCGTTTTCAGATGTCTTCGTTTTCCACCATCCACACTGAGACGGAGCAGCAGCGCTTCAGAATGAAAACAGCCTCTTCAGTGTTTCCAAAACGCTTCGTTTTCGACGCTCCAAATCTCCAGCGGAGTGTGGACGGATGGCGTAACCGTAGCAAAACCTATGCGTTTTAAAACTATTAGTGTAAACAAGGTCTCAGAGAGTTAGAGAACATTATCTGTGTGCTATTCTCAGCTCAAACACACACACACACACACACACACACACACACACACACACACACACACACACACACACACACACACACACACACACACACACACACACACACACACACACACACACACACACTAGAATAGCTCTCCTTTTAAACAGCAGGTATGCGGTGTAAAGCAGGTGGCGATGCGTCGTGATGTAAGAATGTTTAGATATCTGGACTGGAAACCAGACCAATGACCCAGCAGTGAAACGGACATTACAGGAGGTCTGAAACGGCTGCTGCTGTACTTGAGGCTCTGTGCTCTACCCCCAACCTGATCTGACCAAGCAGGACATGTTCTGGATCAGGGGTGTCCACACTCGGTCCTGGAGGGCCGTGTCCTGTAAAGTTTAGCTCCAACCCTAATCAAACACACCTGAACCAGCTAATCAAGCTCCTACTAGATCAGGGATGTCAAACTCAATTCCTGGAGGGCCGCAGCCCTGCAAAGTTTAGTTCCAACCCTGCTTCAACACACTTACTGGTAGGTTTCAAACAAGCCTGAAGGACTCAATTAGTTTGACCAGGTGTGTTTAATTAGGGTTGGAACTAAACTGTGCAGGGCTGCGGCCCTCCAGGAATGGAGTTTGACATCCTTGTACTAGATATACTAGAAACTTCCAGGCAGGTGTGTTGAAGCAAGTTGGAGCTAAACTCAGCAGGACAGCGGCCCTCCAGGAGTGAGTTTGGACACCCCAGTTCTGGATGAATATCTATGTCAATCCTGGAACAAAATTCCAATCAGCCAATCAGAATTAAGGGATGCGTTTACTGTTTATGTTTACATATTAACGTCTTGAAAATAATTCTTGATTTAAGAATGTCGAGATATTTAATGCAAAACTTGAGTTATGGGCTCATATTCTGACTGAAACACTCCTCATCAGTCCGTCAGTGTGTTGATGTTGGTGTGGTATAATGATGAAGCAGCGATGGCCGCATTACTGCAGATGATGACGATGACAATGCAATAATAATTATGCACTAGTGTGTGTGTGTGTGTGTTTGTGTGTGTCTTCAGTGAGTTTTGTAACTGCAGCTGAAACCTCATCAGTGACTGAAGGCGTGAGAATTGTGTGATCTGAGAGAGAAACCGCCGCCTGTTTCCTGTTTCCTGTTTAAAGGCTGCTGTCACTGCCAACACCCTGAAGTCATCTCTGACCTGAGCGAGTGTGAACACATCTCTGCTGAGAAAGAGAGAGAGAGAGAGAGAGAGAGAGAGAGAGATTGGGCATGTGTGTGTGTGTTCTGCATCAGTGTGTCTCCCTCTGCTGTTGTTCAGAGTGTACTGCAGCTGTGTTTCTCCACAGGCTTCAGCTCGTGCTGCTCTGCTAGTGTTCTGCAGGTGTAGTCTGTGTATATACAGTGTCCTGATGATGACCTGTGTGTACATTACTCTATATCCTGTGTGCATATATTTAGCAGCAGAATATCTGGAGTCTCTTCATCTCTCAGCAGTAAGTGTTCTGTTCTGCTGCTGATGTTATGTTGAAGTGTTCTACATGTTTACAGCACACACACACACAGATAGCTCTACTCTGCTCTGATTGGTCAGATAGCTCTACTCTGCTCTGATTGGTCAGATAGCTCTACTCTGCTCTGATTGGTCGGATAGCTCTACTCTGCTCTGATTGGTCGGATAGCTCTACTCTGCTCTGATTGGTCGGATAGCTCTACTCTGCTCTGATTGGTCAGATAGCTCTACTCTGCTCTGATTGGTCAGATAGCTCTACTCTGCTCTGATTGGTCAGATAGCTCTACTCTGCTCTGATTGGTCAGATAGCTCTGCTCTGCTCTGATTGGTTAGATAGCTCTACTCTGCTCTGATTGGTTAGATAGCTCTGCTCTGATTGGTCAGATAGCTCTGCTCTGATTGGTCAGATAGCTCTACTCTGCTCTAATTGGTTAGATAACTCTGCTCTGATTGGTCGGATAGCTCTACTATGCTCTGATTGGTCAGATAGCTCTACTCTGCTCTGATTGGTCGGATAGCTCTACTCTGCTCTGATTGGTCAGATAGCTCTACTCTGCTCTGATTGGTCAGATAGCTCTACTCTGCTCTGATTGGTCAGATAGCTCTACTCTGCTCTGATTGGTCGGATAGCTCTACTCTGCTCTGATTGGTCAGATAGCTCTACTCTGCTCTGATTGGTCAGATAGCTCTACTCTGCTCTGATTGGTCGGATAGCTCTACTCTGCTCTAATTGGTCAGATAGCTCTACTCTGCTCTGATTGGTCGGATAGCTCTACTCTGCTCTGATTGGTCAGATAGCTCTACTCTGCTCTGATTGGTCAGATAGCTCTACTCTGCTCTGATTGGTCGGATAGCTCTACTCTGCTCTGATTGGTCAGATAGCTCTACTCTGCTCTGATTGGTCGGATAGCTCTACTCTGCTCTAATTGGTCAGATAGCTCTACTCTGCTCTGATTGCTCAGATAGCTCTACTCTGCTCTAATTGGTCAGATAGCTCTACTCTGCTCTGATTGGTCAGATAGCTCTACTCTGCTCTGATTGGTCGGATAGCTCTACTCTGCTCTGATTGGTCAGATAGCTCTACTCTGCTCTGATTGGTCGGATAGCTCTACTCTGCTCTAATTGGTCAGATAGCTCTACTCTGCTCTGATTGGTCAGATAGCTCTACTCTGCTCTGATTGGTCGGATAGCTCTACTCTGCTCTGATTAGTCAGATAGCCCTACTCTGCTCTGATTGGTCAGATAGCTCTACTCTGCTCTGATTGGTCGGATAGCTCTACTCTGCTCTAAT
>CAIGQS010000118.1:112059-114559 GCA_903798195.1 Danio kyathit
TTAGATAGATCCAGCTAACGCTGCTCGGCGCTGCTGTTGTTTTCATTTGACTTCATGAACAGAATTTGACTTGTCAGTCCAGTAAAGGCTCTGCTACTCAGTGAATTCAGTGTTTATCTGTCATTATATTGGCCATGTGAGATCAAATGCCTCTGATTATTCTCTTTATAATAGTGTGATTATCATATTTCCAGCACATCACCGATAACAGCAGATAACACCTCGAGTCGTCCTCATTTTACTGAAATGTGTGTCCAACAGCTTATGAAGCGGAATGATATCTGCGGTGTGACCCGAGCACTGAAGCCGACAGGTTTCTGCCCCGGTCCTGCACTATCTGCTCTGGCCAACAGGGGGAGCCGCTCTCCTGAGCCCATACATGCTTCGCTAGCACTTGTAGTCTTCGGCTAGATTTTTGGGCTTCTTTTGTCAGGTTTGAGCACAGTGCTGACTACAACACTGTACAGTTTATACAGATAACCTAGTATGAAATGCTCAGTCCTGGAGGGCCGGTGTCCTGCAGAGTTTAGCTCCAACTCTAATCAAACACACCTGAGCCAGCAAATCAAGGCTTGGTAGAAATGTCCTGGCAGGTGTGTTGAGGCAAGTTGGAGCTAAACTCTGCAGGACACCGGCCCACCGGGACCGAGTTTGGGCACCTCTGCTAGTTCATCACATTATTGCAGTTAGCTTAGCCTTGGTTCAGGTTTTAGTTCAACACAGTTCATGAAGTAAACACACTATTTCTGTAAGGATGATGAGTTTGTGAGCCAAACATACCTATAGGAGTGCTAGTCCAGCCAGATGGGATATAGTTATGCCTCATCTGTGCTGGACTGTGAATGTTGGCAAAGAGGTGGAAGATAGAACAGAAATATGGTTCACGGCGGTGTGATGAACACAAGTTTCTCTTCTGAGCGGTGACTGTATAGTTCAGGGGTGTTGAAACTCCGGCCGGTGTCCCGCAGAGTTTACCTCTAACACACCTGAACCAGCTAATCAAGCTCTTACCGCGTGCACTAGAAACCTCCAGACAGGTGTGTTGAGGCAGGTTGGAGCCAACTCTGCAGGACGGCGGCCCTCCAGGACGAGTGTGGGATCCCTGTTATTGAGGATTTCTGCATGACTGCAGCAGAAGCTGGACACACCTGCTCCAGAGAAGATCTCTGTGATCCATTATATGTCTAGCATCATTTAAAGCACAGGTCTCAAACTCAACTCCTGGAGGGCCGCAGCTCTGCACAGTTCTGCTCCAGCCCTAATCAAACTCAGCTGATCAACTAATCAAAGTGTTCGAGACGACTGTAGACTATTCAGCAGGTGTGAGTTGGAGGACGTTGGAGCTAAACTATGCAGAGCTGCGGCCCTCCAGGAATTGAGTTTAGGACCACTGATTTAAAGGGTTGATTCACCAAATAAAGGAGTTTATCACATGGTTTACTCACCCTCAAGGCATCAAGGAACTTTTTGATGGATGAATGAATGAATGAATGGATGGATGGATGGATGGATGGATGGATGGATGGATGGATGGATGGATGATTGATTTATGGATGGATGGATGGATGGATGGATGATTGATGGATGGATGGATGATTGATGGATGGATGATTGATGGATGGATGGATGGATGGATGGATGGATGGATGGATGGATGGATGGATGATGGATGGATGGATGGATGGATGGATGGATGATGGTTGGATGGATGGTTGGATGGATAGATGGATGGATGGATGGATGGATGGATGATTGATTTATGGATGGATGGATGGATGGATGGATGATTGATGGATGGATGGATGATTGATGGATGGATGATTGATGGATGGATGGATGGATGGATGGATGGATGGATGATGGATGGATGGATGGATGGATTGATGGATGATTGATGGATGGATTGATGGATGATGGATGGATGATGGATGGATGATGGATGGATGATGGATGGATGATGGATGGATGGATGATGGATGGATGATGGATGGATGATGGATGGATGATTGATGGATGATTGATGGATGGATTGATGGATGATGGATGGATGATGGATGGATGATGGATGGATGGATAGATGGATGATGGATTGATGGATGATGGATGGATGATGGATGGATGATGGATGGATGATGGATGGATGAATGGATGGATGAATGGATGGATGGATTAATGGATGGATTGATGGATGGATAGATGGAGGGATGGATGGATGGATGGATGATGGATGGATGATAGATGAATGGATGAATGGATGATGGATGGATGGATGGATGGATGGATGCGCTTTATTGGATTTGTTTAGCATTTTTCAGTTTTGGGGACACTAACCCTCCAATAAAACTGTGACAGTGAGGTTATAATATCACTGTGAAATAATAATAATGATAATAATAATAGTGATGATGATGATGATGATGATGATGATGATGATGATGATGATGAATCAGTCTGGGCTATTTTAAAGTTCAGCTCTGTAGTTTCCAGAAGCTGATTGTTT
>CAIGQS010000118.1:119559-140428 GCA_903798195.1 Danio kyathit
AGTATAGAGTGTGTGTACAGTATGTTTAGAGTGTGTGTACAGTATGTTTAGAGTGTGTGTACAGTATAGAGTGTGTGTACAGTATGTTTTCATCATCTGAGTGCTGTTTGTCTGTTGATTTGATGTATTTGCAGTAGTTCAGTGTTTAGTCTGAAGTTTCCTCCAATCACAGAGCTCTGAGAAATGAAGACGTACACTGTAAATATCCTAATAGAGGATGAATCACGCTTCTGTCTAAAATAGACCAGCTTCATTCATTTAGACTGGCAGTGTGTGTGTGAGTGTGTGTGTGTGTGAGTGTGTGTGTGTGTGTGTGTGTGTGTGTGTGTGTGTGTGTGTGTGTGTGTGTGTGTGTGTGTGTGTGTGTGTGTGTGTGTGTGTGTGTGCGTGCGTGCATGCGTGCGTGCATGTGTGTATGTGTGTGTGTGTGTGACCTATTTCATAAGATGTTTGATAAATGTGTGTGTGTGTGTGTGTGATCTGATATGGCACACTGTGAGCTGTGTGATGTCAATTTAGAGTGGTGTGTCTGTACTGAATGTGTGTTGTAACAGAAGCAAGAGCTCACAGTATTGTTCAGTGTTCAGCAGCGGTTCCCAACAGGTGGGTCCCGGCCCACAAGGGGGCCTTAGCGAGCTCTGTGGGGGGTCGCGTCATATTTAAAAAATACTAATTTAGCAGTGGACAATTAGGAGAACGGTCATGTTGCCTTAGTTCATTTCGCAGTGGACACTTTTATAATTCGTCCTTCACAAAAAAAGAGTCTGATTGGCCTTCAGCAGCTGATAGTAATGACCCCAGCATACTGGACCCAGGTGAGGAAGCGGGTCACAGAACTAGCAATACTGGAAACACGAAGTGCAGGAAATACCAGGAGAGTTACCTGCACTATGGTTTTATTCCCTTTACTCAAAGCAAAGAGTCCCTGACCCAGCCACAGTGCGTTGTCTGACTAAAGCTCTTGTGAACGAGTGCATGAGGCCGTCTAAATGAATCCGACATTTGCAGACGACTCCCCGATACTGCAAGATGTACCCAACACAAATGGCCGACTGATGTTTTGTTTCTGCTTTGACATTAGGCTATTATTTGTGCTTAAACATTTCTAGATATAGTAGTAAACACACCGTTTCTTTATCATACAGTACCTACTGCAAACCTATATGAGCGATCATATCATTTAATGTGGATCGTGTCATTAAATTTAACACACAGCATTATATTGGCGTCCCAGCAGAGTTCAGGTGTGTGTATATCTGCACTAGTATCATTCCGTGTTCAGGTTGTGAATGTTTGATCAGGGCAGTTGTTGATTTCAGATCTGGTATTACTGATTAGTCTTGAAGTGAAGTTGTGTTTTGTGATGTGCTGGTTTGTCCAGTGTGTATAGTGGGGATGTTCTGATGAAAATGATGGAGGATATGCAGCATCAGCAGCACTGAGCTCCACCAGTACAGTACAGTGTAAGACCTGTGTTTTTCACCTCATTATAGACTAATATCTACCTGCCCCAGCAGAGGGATGACTGAAACTAAAACATTATTCATTGTGGAAATGCATTTTAGTTCTGTATGTTGCTTTTTGACATGTGTGTTAATGAAAGACTGCGTACCCTTGAGTTATAACACTTCCATATAAGTATGTTCTCTAACAGTACACATGCTTTATGGGTCAATAACATACCTTCAGTTCGCGCGCAACCCACCCCCACCCGCTCTTCAGTTTAAGAGCAGCAAAAATCCCTCTCAAAAATCACCCTCCAGAAACAGAACAGGAGCAGTTCAGGACAGTGATCAGGTCACCTGCTGAATAATGATGTGATGTGACACAGGTGATGTCCACAGGTGAGACTAGTCTTTTAGGAGCAGAGATGGGCCGAGGATCTCCAGTTTGACCACAAATAGGAGAGAAAATGACTGAGCTGTGTAAACACAATGTACCTCAGAGAAAGAGAGGAAGACATGAGGATATTTCACCTTCAACAGTGCAGAACATCATTAAAGACTGAAGGAGTCTGGAGGAGTTTCAGTGCGTAAAGGACAAGAGCGCAAGCCTGAACAACCGTGACCTCCGAGCCCTCAGGGGGCGCTGCATCAAGAATCCTCATTCATCTATAAGCCAGATCACCACATGGGCTCAGGACTACTGCGGTAAACCTTTGTCAAGTACCACAATACAGAGTAACATCCACAAACGCCAGTCACAACTGTACTGCGCCAAAAGGAAGCCCTATGTTAACAGTGTCCAGAAGCGCCGTCCACTTCTCTGGGCTCGGAGGCATCTGGGATGGAGCATCACACAGTGGAGACGTGTACTGTGCTCAGATGAAGCAGTGTTTCAGGTGTTTCTGGGAGAAATGGACGCCGTGTGCTCCAGAGCAAAGCAGAAAAGGATCATCCAGACTGATACAGCCACACGTCCAGAAGCCAGGCTCTGTCATGGTCTGGGGTTGTGTCAGTGCTCTTCAATGTCAGGGCACTATTAACCCTTTGACTGCCGCTCTACCAAACAGTTGACCATGTTTTTACTGTTTTAAATAATGGCTTACACACACAGCATTGTTGGTTTACAAAAAAATCAATCAAACATAATCCTTTATAAATCTGAGTTTTTAAAATAAATTGGTCTTACACTTCATATTTTCAGATTCTTTATAGTGTATGTATTAATTCTGGTACTTTTACCATAAACTGACCATATATACTGAAAGTGTGTTAACTAGTTAAAGAGTTAATGCTGAACAGCACAGAGAGATTCTGGAGCACAACATGCTGCCTTCTTCTCCAGAGACGCCCTGCAGAGTTCAACAAGACAATGCAGAACCACATTCTGCTCACATTACTGAGTCCTGCTGCGGAGGAAGAGGAGACAGACACTGGACTGGCCTGCCTGCAGTCCCGACTTGTCTCCAATAGAGAGTGTGTGGTGCATTCTGAAGCACAGAATGTGACAGCAAAGAGCCCGTACTGTTGCCCAGCTCAAGACTTGTTTGCAGGAAGAATGGGACAGAACTACAGCTGAAACTCTTCATCACTGCTGTCTTCAGTCCCTGAGCGTCTTTAAGAAATGCTTTACTGATACAACTTTTTGGAAATGTGTTGCAGGAACCAAAATGGGAATATGTGTTTATTTTGAAAACAACAACACCAATAATAATCCTGAGGAACACATCAGTAACGTTTGTTGTATCGTCTGCAATCAAACACAGGCCAGAGTACATCTGGAAATCACTACTGTCTTGTTTATCTGTGTTGTCCATACTGACCCGACTTCCTCTGGTTTGGGGTTGTAGTTGTGAATATAGTGCTATGGTGATGGCTGTGCTCATTGATTATTCACTGAACTGATGATATAAGGCTCCAATCTCAGTGTTCACTCTATAATCTCTGGCTGTGTCTGAAATCGCCCCCTATATCCTTAATAGTGCACTATTTGAAGGAGCAGCCATTGTTTAAGTGTTGTTCATAATCATAGTGGACATTCTGAAGTGCACTCAATCAATCCCACAATGCACTGCTTTTACAAGTCTACAACCCATGCACACTCAACAGCTAGAAAATACCCATAATGCACTGCGAGAATTTACGGCCCGAATGAATTTACATGTGTGTCGAAAACACAACCCTACTGGTGTAAGATTCAGAACATCAAGTGCGGCACGGTGGCTCAGTGGTTAGCACTGTGGCCTCACAGAACTCAGGTCACTGGTTTGAGTCTCGGCTGGGTCAGTTGGTGTTTCTGTGTGGAGTTTGCATGTTCTCCCCGTGTTGGTGTGGGTTTCCTCCGGGTGCTCCGGTTTCCCCCACAGTCCAAACACATGCGCTATAGGGGAACTGATCAACTAAACTAGCCGTAGTGTATGAGTGTGAGTGTGTGTGTGTGTGAATGAGTGTGTATGGGTGTTTCCCAGTGCTGGGTTGCAGCTGGAAGGGCATCTGCTGTGTATAACATGCTGGAATAGTTGATATTAGCACAGGTGACATGCTAATACACAGCTCAGTGAGTGTTCGATAACTACAGCAGCGTCTGAGTGAGAAGATGAACATGTAATCATCTGAGGGGTTCAGCAAAACACAAACACAACACACCCCTCCAGTGCCCTCAGTAGTGCTCCAGTTTACTCACTCGCCTCATTCACTCCTTCAAGTAGACTATACTAGTGGACTACTGTAGTGAACAAGGGTATAGGGATGATTTTGGACACAGTATCTGCTCAGCACTGCTCCTGGATCAGTCTTTAACCTGTCTGTGCTGCGGAGTGTGATGAGGACTTTTATTGTGAAGTGTTTTCTCTGCACTTGTGTTGTTGTTTGACTGTGTGTGTTTAGATGTGTGTGTTTAGATGTGTGTGTTTGGCTGTGTGTGTTTCAGTGTGTGCATTTGGATGTGTGTGTTTGAATGTGTGTGTTTGACTGTGTGTGTTTAGATGTGCGTTTGGCTGTGTGTGTTTCAATGTGTGCATTTCAATGTGTGTGTTTGGGTGTGTGTGTTTGAGTGTGTGTGTTTAGATGTGTGTGTTTGACTGTGTGTGTTTAGATGTGCGTTTGGCTGTGTGTGTTTCAATGTGTGCATTTGGATGTGTGTGTTTGAATGTGTGCATTTCAATGTGTGTGTTTGGGTGTGTGTGTTTAGATGTGTGTGTTTGACTGTGTGTGTTGGATGTGTGTGTGTGTGTGTGTGTTTGTGTGTGTGTGTGTGTGTGTGTGTGTGTGTGTGTGTGTGTGTGTGTGTGTGTGTGTGTGTGTGTGTGTGTGTGTGTGTGTGTGTGTGCTCGGCTGTGTTCTGGCCTCCTGGATTATGTGTGTTTTGTCCTGCTCGTTCTCTACAGATGCACACAGAGTGTGTTGTTTGCATGGTGTTTGTCGTGGGTTTATGGTGGATGGACTGATGTGTGTGTAGAGCTAAAGCTGAACACACTCCGCTGTACCGAGTGTAATTTCACTAAAGGCCTCTGATTGGCTAATGCATTCCAACTCACCCAACAAAGATGAGTCTGATTGGCTAGACTGCTCAACATGCTGTGAAGACAAATCTCTGGTGTTTTATGTGCTCACACACACACACACACACACACACACACACACACACACACACACACACACACACACACACACACACACACACACGGGTGTATCAGACAGACAGTGCTGACGGGGTTAACTGTGGCAGATGTTCAGCTGTGTTTGTGCAGACAATGAGAGCGACAGCAGGCAGACGCAGCTCTCACATATCAGATATCAGTCACTGACACCAACATCATCATCATCATCATCATCATCATCATCATCACTGACACACAGCCTGATGTTTACACACGCACACACAGGCACACACTCACTCATACAGAGACACACACACACTCTTACTGGACAGCAGCACATGTTTGCATATTATATTGATGTAGTGATTGAGCGCGTCCAGACTCTGAGCTCAGTCGTGTTCAGTCCTCCAGGCTTCAGCAGCTCGTGCTGGAGAAACACACTGAGCTATAATTAAGGAGATTCATAATGCATGTTGATAGAGCGTGCTGAAATATGTGACACTGATTATTAATTCAGCTGCGGCAGTGCTGTTAGAGAGCGACTGCATGTGTTCTGTATGCGGTGCTGCACTGATGCCTCTGTCATCTTCATCATCATCATCATCCTCCTCTCACTCATCTGACCAGTCGAAACGATTCAGTGTAGAAACGATTACATTTATTCCTGCATCACAGGGCGGAGCAAAGCAGGACGATGAGAAGCAGCCATTCAAGTCTGTAGTGATGCTCCCCTATAGTGATGTGTCCTGATGTTGCTCCAGTATAGTGATGTGTCCTGATGATGCTCCAGTATAGTGATGTGTCCTGATGATACTCCAGTATAGTGATGTGTCCTGATGATGCTCCAGTATAGTGATGTGTCCTGATGCTCCAGTATAGTGATGTGTCCTGATGATGCTCCAGTATAGTGATGTGTCCTGATGATGCTCCAGTATAGTGATGTGTCCTGATGATGCTCCAGTATAGTGATGTGTCCTGATGATGCTCCAGTATAGTGATGTGTCCTGATGCTCCAGTATAGTGATGTGTCCTGATGATACTCCAGTATAGTGATGTGTCCTGATGATGCCCCAGTATAGTGATGTGTCCTGATGCTCCAGTATAGTGATGTGTCCTGATGCTCCAGTATAGTGATGTGTCCTGATGCTCCAGTATAGTGATGTGTCCTGATGATGCTCCAGTATAGTGATGTGTCCTGATGCTCCAGTATAGTGATGTGTCCTGATGATGCTCCAGTATAGTGATGTGTCCTGATGCTCCAGTATAGTGATGTGTCCTGATGATGCTCCAGTATAGTGATGTGTCCTAATGATGCTCCAGTATAGTGATGTGTCCTGATGATGCTCCAGTATAGTGATGTGTCCTAATGATGCTCCAGTATAGTGATGTGTCCTGATGATGCTCCAGTATAGTGATGTGTCCTAATGATGCTCCAGTATAGTGATGTGTCCTAATGATGCTCCAGTATAGTGATGTGTCCTGATGATGCTCCAGTATAGTGATGTGTCCTGATGCTCCAGTATAGTGATGTGTCCTGATGATGCTCCAGTATAGTGATGTGTCCTAATGATGCTCCAGTATAGTGATGTGTCCTAATGATGCTCCAGTATAGTGATGTGTCCTGATGATGCTCCAGTATAGTGATGTGTCCTGATGATGCTCCAGTATAGTGATGTGTCCTGATGATGCTCCAGTATAGTGATGTGTCCTGATGATGCTCCAGTATAGTGATGTGTCCTGATGATGCTCCAGTATAGTGATGTGTCCTGATGATACTCCAGTATAGTGATGTGTCCTGATGATGCTCCAGTATAGTGATGTGTCCTGATGATGCTCCAGTATAGTGATGTGTCCTGATGATGCTCCAGTATAGTGATGTGTCCTGATGATGCTCCAGTATAGTGATGTGTCCTGATGATGCTCCAGTATAGTGATGTGTCCTAATGATGCTCCAGTATAGTGATGTGTCCTGATGCTCCAGTATAGTGATGTGTCCTGATGATGCTCCAGTATAGTGATGTGTCCTGATGCTCCAGTATAGTGATGTGTCCTGATGCTCCAGTATAGTGATGTGTCCTGATGATGCTCCAGTATAGTGATGTGTCCTGATGATGCTCCAGTATAGTGATGTGTCCTGATGCTCCAGTATAGTGATGTGTCCTGATGATGCTCCAGTATAGTGATGTGTCCTGATGATACTCCAGTATAGTGATGTGTCCTGATGATACTCCAGTATAGTGATGTGTCCTGATGATGCTCCAGTATAGTGATGTGTCCTGATGATGCTCCAGTATAGTGATGTGTCCTGATGATGCTCCAGTATAGTGATGTGTCCTGATACGCCAGTATAGTGATGTGTCCTGATGATGCTCCAGTATAGTGATGTGTCCTGATGATGCTCCAGTATAGTGATGTGTCCTGATGCTCCAGTATAGTGATGTGTCCTGATGCTCCAGTATAGTGATGTGTCCTGATACTCCAGTATAGTGATGTGTCCTGATGATGCTCCAGTATAGTGATGTGTCCTGATGATACTCCAGTATAGTGATGTGTCCTGATGATGCTCCAGTATAGTGATGTGTCCTGATGATGCTCCAGTATAGTGATGTGTCCTGATGATGCTCCAGTATAGTGATGTGTCCTGATGATACTCCAGTATAGTGATGTGTCCTGATGATACTCCAGTATAGTGATGTGTCCTGATGATACTCCAGTATAGTGATGTGTCCTGATGATGCTCCAGTATAGTGATGTGTCCTGATGATGCTCCAGTATAGTGATGTGTCCTGATGATGCTCCAGTATAGTGATGTGTCCTGATACGCCAGTATAGTGATGTGTCCTGATGATGCTCCAGTATAGTGATGTGTCCTGATGATGCTCCAGTATAGTGATGTGTCCTGATGCTCCAGTATAGTGATGTGTCCTGATGCTCCAGTATAGTGATGTGTCCTGATACTCCAGTATAGTGATGTGTCCTGATGATGCTCCAGTATAGTGATGTGTCCTGATGATACTCCAGTATAGTGATGTGTCCTGATGCTCCAGTATAGTGATGTGTCCTGATGCTCCAGTATAGTGATGTGTCCTGATACTCCAGTATAGTGATGTGTCCTGATGATGCTCCAGTATAGTGATGTGTCCTGATGATGCTCCAGTATAGTGATGTGTCCTGATACTCCAGTATAGTGATGTGTCCTGATGCTCCAGTATAGTGATGTGTCCTGATGCTCCAGTATAGTGATGTGTCCTGATGATACTCCAGTATAGTGATGTGTCCTGATGCTCCAGTATAGTGATGTGTCCTGATGCTCCAGTATAGTGATGTGTCCTGATGATGCTCCAGTATAGTGATGTGTCCTGATGCTCCAGTATAGTGATGTGTCCTGATGATACTCCAGTATAGTGATGTGTCCTGATGTTGCTCCAGTATAGTGATGTGTCCTGATGATACTCCAGTATAGTGATGTGTCCTGATGATGCCCCAGTATAGTGATGTGTCCTGATGCTCCAGTATAGTGATGTGTCCTGATGATACTCCAGTATAGTGATGTGTCCTGATGATACTCCAGTATAGTGATGTGTCCTGATGATGCTCCAGTATAGTGATGTGTCCTGATGATGCTCCAGTATAGTGATGTGTCCTGATGCTCCAGTATAGTGATGTGTCCTGATGCTCCAGTATAGTGATGTGTCCTGATGCTCCAGTATAGTGATGTGTCCTGATGATGCTCCAGTATAGTGATGTGTCCTGATGATACTCCAGTATAGTGATGTGTCCTGATGCTCCAGTATAGTGATGTGTCCTGATGATGCTCCAGTATAGTGATGTGTCCTGATGATGCTCCAGTATAGTGATGTGTCCTGATGATGCTCCAGTATAGTGATGTGTCCTGATGATGCTCCAGTATAGTGATGTGTCCTGATGCTCCAGTATAGTGATGTGTCCTGATGCTCCAGTATAGTGATGTGTCCTGATGCTCCAGTATAGTGATGTGTCCTGATGCTCCAGTATAGTGATGTGTCCTGATGCTCCAGTATAGTGATGTGTCCTGATGATGCTCCAGTATAGTGATGTGTCCTGATGATGCTCCAGTATAGTGATGTGTCCTGATGATGCTCCAGTATAGTGATGTGTCCTGATGATGCTCCAGTATAGTGATGTGTCCTGATGATGCTCCAGTATAGTGATGTGTCCTGATGATGCTCCAGTATAGTGATGTGTCCTGATGCTCCAGTATAGTGATGTGTCCTGATGATGCTCCAGTATAGTGATGTGTCCTGATGCTCCAGTATAGTGATGTGTCCTAATGATGCTCCAGTATAGTGATGTGTCCTGATGATGCTCCAGTATAGTGATGTGTCCTGATGATGCTCCAGTATAGTGATGTGTCCTGATGCTCCAGTATAGTGATGTGTCCTGATGATGCTCCAGTATAGTGATGTGTCCTGATGATGCTCCAGTATAGTGATGTGTCCTGATGATACTCCAGTATAGTGATGTGTCCTGATGATA
Organism: Danio kyathit; assembly: GCA_903798195.1. NCBI lineage: Eukaryota > Metazoa > Chordata > Actinopteri > Cypriniformes > Danionidae > Danio > Danio kyathit. The sequence goes on from CAIGQS010000118.1 coordinate 129,116, forward strand.
CTCCAGTATAGTGATGTGTCCTGATGATGCTCCAGTATAGTGATGTGTCCTGATGATGCTCCAGTATAGTGATGTGTCCTGATGATGCTCCAGTATAGTGATGTGTCCTGATGATGCTCCAGTATAGTGATGTGTCCTGATGATACTCCAGTATAGTGATGTGTCCTGATGATACTCCAGTATAGTGATGTGTCCTGATGATACTCCAGTATAGTGATGTGTCCTGATGATGCTCCAGTATAGTGATGTGTCCTGATGCTCCAGTATAGTGATGTGTCCTGATGCTCCAGTATAGTGATGTGTCCTGATGCTCCAGTATAGTGATGTGTCCTGATGCTCCAGTATAGTGATGTGTCCTGATGCTCCAGTATAGTGATGTGTCCTGATGATACTCCAGTATAGTGATGTGTCCTGATGCTCCAGTATAGTGATGTGTCCTGATGATGCCCCAGTATAGTGATGTGTCCTGATGCTCCAGTATAGTGATGTGTCCTGATGCTCCAGTAAAGTGATGTGTCCTGATGCTCCAGTATAGTGATGTGTCCTGATGATGCTCCAGTATAGTGATGTGTCCTGATGCTCCAGTATAGTGATGTGTCCTGATGCTCCAGTAAAGTGATGTGTCCTGATGATGCTCCAGTATAGTGATGTGTCCTGATGATACTCCAGTATAGTGATGTGTCCTGATGCTCCAGTATAGTGATGTGTCCTGATGATGCTCCAGTATAGTGATGTGTCCTGATGCTCCAGTATAGTGATGTGTCCTGATGCTCCAGTATAGTGATGTGTCCTGATGATGCTCCAGTATAGTGATGTGTCCTGATGATACTCCAGTATAGTGATGTGTCCTGATGCTCCAGTATAGTGATGTGTCCTGATGATGCTCCAGTATAGTGATGTGTCCTGATGATGCTCCAGTATAGTGATGTGTCCTGATGCTCCAGTATAGTGATGTGTCCTGATGATACTCCAGTATAGTGATGTGTCCTGATGATGCTCCAGTATAGTGATGTGTCCTGATGCTCCAGTATAGTGATGTGTCCTGATGCTCCAGTATAGTGATGTGTCCTGATGATGCTCCAGTATAGTGATGTGTCCTGATGATGCTCCAGTATAGTGATGTGTCCTGATGATGCTCCAGTATAGTGATGTGTCCTGATGATGCTCCAGTATAGTGATGTGTCCTGATGATGCTCCAGTATAGTGATGTGTCCTGATGATGCTCCAGTATAGTGATGTGTCCTGATGATGCTCCAGTATAGTGATGTGTCCTGATGATGCTCCAGTATAGTGATGTGTCCTGATGATGCTCCAGTATAGTGATGTGTCCTGATGTGTATCTTTGGACCTGTCTGTCTGATATAGTCTGTCTGCCACCGTTTGTGTGTCTGTGGTTTGTGAGTTGGTTGTAGTGGTGTGTCTGTTATTGTTTGTCTATCTGTCTGTTAGGGTTGTGACGATGAGGAAATTTCCCCACCGGTTAATCGACATGTGACAACACCGGTAATACCGGTATCACCGTGGGGGTGGGCGTTTCCTCTTTTCCTCTTTTTTTCTGCTTTTAAATAGTAACTCGCGTCAAACTACAAAAAAATCACTGTTATTAAACACAGAACTTTTATTAACATAATGAAAAAAACAACAACAATGCTACAGGCTGAAAAAAAAAACTGAAAATTGTAACCAAACAAATAACAACCATAGAACGTTTATTACTTATGTTAGAATATTTTTAAAACGAATAAGAAAATAAAATAAAAAGATAAGTGATTAAATAGCACAAAGTTTAAATAAGATTAAACGAATGAACAAGAAACAAATATAAAAAAACTTCCAAATGACATTAGGCTACAAAAATGACAGGTCGGCAGTCTTTAAAAAAAATAAAATAAACAAAAACACTGCATTTTTTTATTAACAGTGCAGTCTACATGGTCTTTGCCAGGAAACCCATGTTGACCATCTCTGATGGGATCTTGAGGCACACTATGTTCCCTATCGTGTTGAACACTCTCTCGGGTGCGCAGCTTGTTGCGCACACGCAAAGATACTTTTTGGTTACCTTTGCCAACAGAGGGAACCTACTTTAGTTGTCTTTGCTGTCCTAGCTGACTTCAATGTCTTATGTATTATTTAGCCTAATGTATTATATATTAATAGCTTAGTCCTTATAACAATCCGTTTATAAATACATTATTAACGAATCTATAGGTTACTGAAGAATAAACCGAATATGAAATATGATCCTTGCATAATGATCACAGCTAAACAAGCTAGCACTCAATTTATATATAAACTATAAATAAAAAAATGAAAGAAATTTTAAGTAATGGAACATTATGTAAAAAATCTACTACAGTCTAAATAAAAGTGCCTCATCAGAGCTGAACATCACTGTGCGGTCACCGCGCGCGTCTCCCTCAGAGATATTGGAGTTCAATAACGTGGTGCGCAGTGTGACTTTTGGCCAACACCTCCCTGTAAGTTTACAGATAGACTATAGCTCTGGTGGGGTGTGTTATGAATTGCGTGTTTTAAATGACAGCGACACATGCTACATTTAGTTTTATTGTAAAATATACATTATAACTCAGTACACAGTAAAAATATTTTTTTTTCAATGGCTTGCCTATTGGTAGTGTATATAACCGTTACGCTTAAATAGGCTAAGCATATTTTCATTAATATTAAAACACATGAATACAAACTAGCCATCCTTTGATTTTTTTCGTTTTCGTATATTTTTTATCAAACGAAAAATGCAATGAATTGTTTATTTTGGTTTACATTTTATTAAAATTAATATAATTATTAGGCGACTTGACTTGTGTGTCGTCTATCATGGATGACAGCAAGAGAGAGAGATGAGATCACACCTCAGTTTCGATGTGTGGCCGCACGTCACATTTACTTTACTGCAAGTTTTTAATATAGGCTCATCTAAATTATCTTTTCATTCGATTAAAAGCCGAAATATTGCCAGACAGACAAAGCAACTTTCGGTTTTGGGAGAGAGAGACTTCAGTGAAGACGCGCGCACACACACAGGATACACTCTTGTCGGCCTTTTCATTATTGATTATTTTAACATTAAACTCATAATAATCAAGTGCACAAAAGAACAGATGAACTTCGGAAAAAGTGATCACTGCGGTTGCGGCGAGGTTGCTTTGTTTCTCTGCAGATGGCTTGTCAGTGGCGCGGCAATCACTTTCAGTTTAATAAAAAATAAGATCATTTATCACTAAACACTGTGAGATGATGGTCGCGGGATTTTTTAAATGAGGCGCTTTTGCTTTGCGTTTTGACACTAAATCCTCCGCCATTCTTTTTCTGTAAATTCGACTCATCTTGTTCTCCTCACATGATAAATGAAATATGAAGCAATGTAGCTATACTCAGATTTACTACAGCCTACTGCATGCTATCGTCTTAAGTAAATTATTTGGAATTATATTTTCCATTTAATTTAAATAAATATTGAATTAAAAATGGAATACTTAAAAAAATGAGGGCACGGTGTCACGGTGAAAAAGTGATGTCACCGGTGTTGCGTCTTAAAACCGGTAACACCGTCAACACCGTCTATCGTGGCAAGCCTACTGTCTGTTCCAGTGTTAGTCTGTGTTTCTTCTCCTGCTCAGTGCAGTCTCTGTGGAGATCCTCATACATGAGCACAGAGCATCTACTAGAACTCATTTGTGTGTTGACAGTGTGTCTGTTTGGCACTGGTGTGTGTGTGTGTGGCACTGGTGTGTGTCTGTATTCTTCTTCTTCTCCTCCTCTTCCACTTCAGATATCTTGACTTCTGTGTGTGTGTGTGTGTGTGTGTGTGTGTGTTTGTCCGGCAGGTACAACCCGTGGTCCTCGAGGTGCGGAGCTTGATGGTGTGCACTACAGCTTTCTGTCAGTGGAGAACTTTCAGGAGCTGGAGCGCTGCGGAGAACTGCTAGAGATAGGAACATATGACGGTACAACACTGACACACACACACACACACACACACACACACACACACACACACACACACACACACACACACACACACACACACACACACACACACACCACACCACACCAGACTGAATTAGCATATGAATTTCAGTGCCTAATTTCGGTGCCGCTGGTGCTGCAACAAGGATGTAAGGAGCATCATGGGGTGCATCTAAAGGCTCACACAGGTGCGCGTTACGTCACACCATCTCTAAACATTTAATTCTAAACAACTTTGAGGGATACAGGCGGTGTTAGGAGTTTATTTAGGCCGCTTAGATATAGAAGGCTAATCGTGCAGTACAGCGCATCAGAAGAGCGGCTCTCTTCATCAACAGGCATGATTGCGTTTATTAAATTTGCTATATTTTACAAGTCGGGATTCTGACACACAGCAGACGCTTTACTAAAGTTGTGTGTAAGCGGGGAAACACGTCAAACTAATGAAATTTGAGGGCTCATGTAATCAACCTAAAGGCAGAGCATCGCACTGTCTGACAGCTCGCATCTGGCTCTTTCACTGAGTGCGTTTACATGGACACCAATACTCTGATTTAATGAAGTCCCTAACGTGAGTTCAGGAGGAGCCTGATCAGTCAGGTGGGTCAGTCGATTATCACGTGTGTGTATGTAGTGGCGGTCTTTGCATGGTTTCAGTTGACTTTTGTTCCGCCATCCCTCCACCTCCTCATCTCGTCCTCTGTTTTATCAAAAGAAGGCTTTAAAAGGGGGGGGTGGACTCATACTTGGAGCTCGAGTCAAGCCTCGAACCTCCTTCAAGGACGGGAGGTATGAGCTCTCTTAGGGTTTTGATTAGAGGTGTGAACGTACACTGGTCTCATGGTTCGGTTCGGTTACCATTATCATGCCATCGATTTGGTTTAATTGGATATCTCGGTGCATTGACGATGCTTTCCATTCACAGTTTTGTATTTTCTTCACAGCACAGCAATTCTTGTCTTAATGTATACATATATTTATTTACTATTTGTAATACAGTTTTGTCATTTAATGGAAACAGTCAGATATGTAAACCGTACCTTTAAACAACACGAGCGTTTATAGCGAATAAGCAAATATAAATTTCCCGCTCGCTCTCTGAGCCTTGTCTTGGTCACGTGCTCAACAGAAAGGACTGCGATTGGCTTTGGCGACACTGATAAACTGCAGCGGCGATCACAGCTGATCCATAACAGACGCGGTGGAGAAAACTCTGTAGACGCGCTCGTGTCTGTATCCAGAAGTATCGCTGTAACAGCCGAGAGGAGAGGAAAAGTCACGCCAGCGGGTCAAATGCAGTGAATTAGGGGCTTCTGCTGTTAGTGTCCGTGAAACAGTGTCCAGCAAACATACACGCAGTGGAATTGAGCAGAGTTTCTGCGTGTTTAAGTAGTTGGAGCATTTTAAATACTCGCGCTCGCCTCCCTCGCCAGAGTAAGCTACTGCAACATAGCGCATATGAGATAAACGACGTCACTATAATAACCGGTTATGATTATTACAGAACCGATACTGAATTGTCTGCGTCTGCATCGCGGTGCACTGAAGAAACTATTAATTTTGACACCCCTAGTGAATAGCTCAGGGCCTCCGCTTCAGGACAGCAACACCAAAATCTTTTACCATGTTGATGCAATTGATTGAGCAGGTGAACTCATGAAATATGATTCGGTCAGTATTCTGATTAAGAGTCACCATGTAAACAGTGATTACCTTAAAGGACCGCAGACACCCGCATCACGACATGCAGAGTGTTTATCTTTCCATTCAGCATGCGGGATCAAACGCCATTAAAACAGCACTCTTCCAGCAGTCCCTACTTCATACTCACATCCAATATCTCAGAGTTTATCACGGGGGCATGAATGAAGTGTTCCTGAATGAAAGTGAAGCTGCTGAACTGCAGGTAAAGTCCCCAAAGTAAAGCAGGATCATAAAAGGAAATCATATTCCTCATATTATTGTCTTATTCAGATTAAGGCAAATCACTCCATCCCTGATGTCCATGTAAAGGCAGTCACAAGCCCCAGCCTAGAGAAAAGCTGTTCCCTGATTTAGATGACAGCCTTCACACAGGTTAGCAGAACGCTAATGTAATGCTAATCTTACATTCATGCTACAGATGATCAACAGAAGTACAGATTATATAAATATGAGTAGATGAACTCTTTAAACTCATAAATAGATAATTATATTCTTCATTTATAATTACTTTTCTTTTGTCAAATAAGTTTGTGCTCATCAGGATGGGTTCAGGCACTGTTTTGGCTTTACAAGTCTTGAGTTAGCACGGGTATCGAAATAACCCAGATGATACCCAACCCTACTGATATGACTACAGTTGTGTAATAAATACATGAATAATAATAATAATAATATGAAGATTATTTTACAGCTGTTTCCTGCATAACATCAGCTCAAAGTGCTTATTAAGAACATCATCAGGATGAGGACGGCAGAAATGTCATGTGTGTGTGTGTGTGTGTGTGTGTGTGTGTGTGTGTGTGTGTGTGTGTAAATGACACACTGCAGAATTAAGTCACTGTAACAGCAAAGAGAAGTAATGATAATCATTGACATGCTGCCATTAGATTATTGTGATGCTGATAGATTAGCCTGAGTGATACGCCGGAGTATGTCAGATTAATGAGTTCTGTGAAGATTCTTTCCTTTATGAGTTAGGTCCTTCAGTTGTGTGTGTGTGTGTGTGTGTGTGTGTGTGTGTGTGTGTGTGTGTGTGTGTGTGTGTGTGTGTGTGTGTGTGTGTGTGTGTGTGTGTTCGCTGTTGTGGCTCATCCTCAACTATCAGTGATGTTCATTTGTGGAAAACACACAGAAAACATCATTTACAGGACAGAACAGCAGCAGAGGACTGAGCAGTGTGCTCCTGACAACAGGCCTCTGTCTGTCTGTGTGAGTGCATGTGTGTGTGTGTGTGTGTGTCACTTTCTCACTCTCTTTCTCTTTCTCTCTCTCTCTCACACACACACACACACACACACACACACACACACACACACACACACACACACACACACACACACACACACACACACACACACACACACACACACACACACACACACACGTCAATGCTCTCTGTCCCGCTCTCTTTTCATGCGTGTTAATGGGTTTCTGGTCGCCTAGGTAACTATTATGGGACGCCCAAACCACCCAAGCAGGCTCTCAGCAGGACAGTGATTACCCATGATGCTCTGCGGGACCGCTCCACTGCTTCCCAGAAGTCCCGTGAACACATGCAGAATGCAGGAGTAAAGCAGAGCGAGCTGCAGGAGGATGCAGACATGAACAACACGTTTACAGGTGTGTGTGTGTGTGTGTGTGTGTGTGTGTGTGTGTGTGAGAGAGATATTTTCATATAATCAGATGATGTTATTATCAGTAACTCTTCAGACAGTGTGCATGTTTATCTGCAGAGTAACCACAGCTATGGTCAGTAATGTTGATCCTGTGAGGCTGCTCTCCATCTGGATTGTGTTTGGTGTGTGTGTGTGTGTGTGTGTTTGTTGTGCGGTGTGCACTTTGTCTGGTGTGTATCAGTGTGTGTGTGTGTGTGTGTGTGTGTGTGTGTTTGGCCCCAGCCGCTCTATTAGTATTCCCCATGGCTCTGGCTCACTGAAGCCTGCCTCTGCTGGACTCCTGATGCCTGAGCGAGGCTTAATGTCTGCTGTCTGCTGCATCACTCACTCTAGAACAGAGATTTACCTTTACTGAGGGTTAAGTTTGTCTCTCAGGTGGAAGAAATGATCCACGTCTTTATAATCCTGAGCTGGATGTAGCTGTGTTTACCGCCACGGAGAGCGAGACGTTAAAGCGACGGCTCAACCAAACATGGAGATTCTGTCATCAGTCACTCCAGCGGGAGCATCCAGTGTTAGACTGCCACCCGTCTACAAGACAAGAGAGAAACTCAAACAAGAGCAGTGACTGATGGATTCTGATTCAGTTGAACTCATTTACAGCACAGTAGATCTACTCTTAGATGAAGTTAATCATAATTCAGAAGTGATGAGCTGTGTGAATGTTTCATTATTCAGTGTTAGCGGCTTATTCAACACTTCAGATGGATTTAATTTCATCAGTTTACAGAAAAGCGTTATTCTAAAACTGTAATCTAATGAAGCGGCTCTGTTTCCTGACATTAGTGCGCGTCATTAGTGTAGACTATTCATTAATAAAGCAGTTCACTCTAGTGCCAACATCAGGCCCAGATGTGTTGTGTGAAACATTACAGTGAAATCATGCAGTGTGTGTGTGTGTGTGTGTGTGTGTGTGTGTGTGTGTGTGTGTGTGTGTGTGTGTGTGTGTGTGTGTGTGTGTGTGTGTGTTTATGTCAGTTCTCTTGTATGGAGTCATAAAGAGTGTGTTTGTCTCCTCCCGCCTGCTCCTGTACATTACCCAGGATTCTTAGCTGCTAGTGTGTTCCCCCCCCTGCTGTGCACAGGAGACTGCAGCCGCGGCACGCTCAGAGAGAATGCTGCTCCCACATACACACTGAACAACAGCATGGCGGCGGCAGCGGTGTCGCCCGTCAGCAAACACCCGGCGGAGCAGGACCCGCTCGGACCCATGCCCGACCACTGGGAGATGGCCTACACAGAGAACGGGGAGATCTACTTTATAGAGTACACACACACACACACACACACACACACACACACACACACACACACACACACACACACACACACACATACATACACACACCTGCAGAACTCACAAACAACATCTAAACAACAGCAACACAACACATGCACAACTCCTCCACAACACCCTCAAACACCTCCACAACACCTCCAAACTCCTCCCCGACACCTCCAAACTCCTCCACAACACTTTCAAACTTCTCCACAATACCCTCAAACACCTCCACAACACCTTCAAACTTTTCCACAATACCCTCAAACACCTCCACAACACCTTCAAACTCCTCCACAACACCTTCAAACTTCTCCACAACACCCTCAAACACCTCCACAACACACTCAAACACCTCTACAACACCTTTAAACTTCTCCACAATACCCTCAAACACCTCCACAACACCTTTAAACTCCTCCACAACACCTTCAAACTCCTCCACAACACCCTCAAACTCCTTCACAACACCTTCAAACTCCTCCACAACACCCTCAAACTCCTCCACAACACCTTCAAACTCCTCCACAACACCTCCACAACACCCCTCAAACTCCTCCACAACACCCTCAAACACCTCCACAACACCCTCAAACTCCTCCACAACACCTTCAAACTCCTCCACAACACCTCCACAACACCCTCAAACTCCTCCACAACACCCTCAAACACCTCCACAACACCTTCAAACACCTCCACAACACCTTCAAACACCTCCACAACACCTTCAAACTCATCCACAACACCCTCGAACACCTCTACAACACCTTCAAACACCTCCACAACACCCTCAAACACCTCCAAAACACCTTCAAACTTCTCCACAACACCCTCAAACACATCCACAACACCTTCAAACTCCTCCACAACACCCTCAAACACCTCCACAACACCCTCAAACACATCCACAACACCCTCAAACTCCTCCACAACACCTTCAAACTTCTCCACAACACCCTCAAACTCCTCCACAACACCCTCAAACACCTCCACAACACCCTCAAACACCACAACACCCTCAAACTCCTCCACAACACCTCCACAACACCCTCAAACTCCTCCACAACACCCTCAAACACCTCCACAACACCCTCAAAATCCTCCACAACACCTTCAAACTCCTCCACAACACCTCCACAACACCCTCAAACTCCTCCACAACACCCTCAAACACCTCTACACCTCCAAACACCTCCACAACACCTTCAAACTCCTGCACAACACCTGCATGACCCCAGTATGGCACCTGCAGTAATCCCGCAAGCCTCCACACTACAGCAGTGTGTTGTTTAACAGGGTTTTCCTTCTTCTGGTGGCATCAGTGCGGTGTTTCTCATAGTTCTCTGGCCTCGAACATTCTCAGGAGCGTGTTTAAAGGTGTTCAGTGTTCATGCTGTATGTGCTGTTTTTGATTGTATGTGAATATTAATGTGCATGATGCTGTTGTTTACAGCCACAACACAAAGACCACCTCATGGATAGACCCTCGCTGTCAGGACAAACCGCCCAAACCCCTAGAGGACTGTGAGGACGATGGTAAGACCCAGAACGCCTCTCGCTCTCTCACTCAGATTTTAGATTCAGATTTTTTGGGAGCAGAAATAAAACAAAGCATATAAATTGTGCGTTGGGTTAATACATTTACACTGCAGTAATCCTGCTCTTACTCAGAGTTTCTGTCTTGTCTCTAGTCCAAACACTCTTAACTCTTACGTCAAGAAGCATTTTCTAGACCAGTGGTTCTCAACTGGTTTGGCCATGGGACCCACATTTTTACATGGTCATCAAGCCGCGACCCAAACTTTTAGGAACTATAATATAATTTTAGGAATTATAATTAATTTGTATTTATTTGTTAACATACACAAATAGTGACAGATAAATCACAAGTCACCAATATTTACAAATAAACAATATTTTATTGCTGTCATTTAACAAAATGTATCAAATTATAGAAATATTACAAAGTAAGGGTAAGAAAAGGTTCAGTTACCATGAACTAAACTGAACTGTTAATAAAACATTAACACTGATCCTGTTGAACAGAACAAATCAGCAAATTACAGTAAAATTATTAAAACAATCATAACCATTTTTTACATCTAATATGACAGCAATTATAAACATCTGTTTCACTTAACAGTAATTTGGGAAGCTAATGAGATAACTGAGTATGTGCTTTACTTATGATAAGAGTTTCAAAGTCTGGGGTGATGGTAGACCCGAAGATCGTGCTCTATGTCCAACCTGTTCCTTTGCTTTGACTTAAGCTGCACCAAGGAAGAGAAGCCACTTTCACACAAATACGTAGTGCTGAATGGTAGGATGGATTTGATCGCACGAATGGCAAGGGACGAATACTCAGAAAGCACTTTGCGGCACCAAAACGGCTCCACAAGCTGATTCTCTTTGTTGCTCGGCAACGTGACGCTTTCCACGTCGATTCCAAAGGGATTGCTCATCCACGGATCATCATAATGTTTATCGGGAAGTAGTCGGTACGGTTGTCGCGCGCGCATTTCAAAATAAAAGTCCGGTATAAGCAAAATAAGTTAAAAAATGAAACTTTAGTTGTTTTTTTGACCACACACTCCGCGACCCACTGAAAATGTTCCCGCGACCCACTTTTGGGTCGCGACCCACCAGTTGAGAAACACTGTT
>CAIGQS010000118.1:140928-163428 GCA_903798195.1 Danio kyathit
GATACTCTGCTCAAATGTTGAATGTTCTTGTTTTGGAGAAAGGGAAATTTTATCAATAAAGACGACCTTTACTAAAGACTCTGACAGGAGGCACGGACTGCTCTGAATGCAGAAGTGTTTAATCACAAGTGAATGAGTGTTTGTTTGTTTCACATCTCGATTTTATAACTCATGTCATCACACACACACACACGTTCCTCCACAGACAGCATGTACATCTAAACATCCTGGATCCTGCTGATCCTCCAGAGCAGAGCTCCAGTAAAGGGGAACTGGACACACTCATATTTACATTGATCTAGCTGGAGAACCAACACACCACAGCAGAGCCAATCCAACAGCTGCTGAGATCAACACATCGGCTGCGTCACACTTCACACACTAGCCCTCCCGAACACTACTGAAAACAGAATGGGTGTGTCCCAAACTGTAGTGCGCTGAAAAGGTTCTGGATGCTCTACTGTTTCCAGCAGAAATGTGAAGTGTAGAAGCGTCTGTACTCTAACCGCTGATATTACCCACAATGCATTGCGCACTGGAGGTGAATTTGATGAGAACTACAAACGCAGGTAAAAGTGTAAACTACAAACATGTCAAATCACATTTTTCATGATGTAGTGCATCTGCAACAACATGACCTGTGAAGACGTGTGTGATGTCTGAAACCACCTTCTGCTGCGGTGTGGTCTACATTTACATTGGGATTTACTACATGACTGGTGGAACAGTGTGCTCTATATAGTGTGAATGTTATTCAGATGATCACATGACCTGCATCACTTTATTCATGAATTCTCTTACAGTGCATTATGGGATAGCGGAGTGTACATTGGATACACACCACAGAATCTCACTGAAAGTTGTAGATCATCCGGGAACTTCTCACATACTGTTTTTACAATGCTTTGAACTCGAGTACACTGTTTACCCAATACTGTACAGTAGGGAAGTCTGTGATTTGGGACACAGCCGCCGAAACACTTGATCTATTTTGCATATAAAGTACAATGACAGAGAGGCTAATAATAGCAGAAGGGCGGGATCTTCAGGCTGGAGACACCTGAGCTGAGGACACCACGGAGGACTGGGTCTTGCTGGACACGGCGGAGCTGCTCTCATCCTCAGCCAGCGGGTTCTTCCCGCAGCACACCGTCGACAGCATGCAGTTCCGGAACTGAGGACAACATAGAACCACAGAAACAGCAGAACATCAGAAATGGCTGATCAGGAGGATAACAAAACATAAACACAGGTGTGCTCAAGCTGGAGGACTACAGAGACAGCTAGGGTTAGTGTTATGCATAAGTTAAAGGGTCAGGTAAGGTAAAGGTTTAGAGGTCCGGGTAAGTTAGAGGGTCAGTTAAGGTAAGGTAAAGGTCTAGTGGTCTGGGTAAGTTAGAGGGTCAGTTAAGGTAAGGTAAAGGTCTAGTGGTCTGGGTAAGTTAGAGGGTCAGTTAAGGTAAGGTAAAAGTCTAGTGGTCTGGGTAAGTTAGAGGGTCAGGTAAGGTAAAGGTCTAGTGGTCTGGGTAAGTTAGAGGGTCAGTTGATGAAAGGTAAAGGTCTAGTGTCTGGGTAAGTTAGAGGGTCAGTTAAGGTAAGGTAAAGGTCTAGTGGTCTGGGTAAGTTAGAGGGTCAGTTAAGGTAAGGTAAAGGTCTAGTGGTCTGGGTAAGTTAGAGGGTCAGTTAAGGTAAGGTAAAGGTCTAGTGGTCTGGGTAAGTTAGAGGGTCAGTTAAGGTAAGGTAAAGGTTTAGTGGTCTGGGTAAGTTAGAGGGTCAGTTGATGAAAGGTAAAGGTCTAGTGGTCTGGGTAAGTTAGAGGGTCAGTTGATGAAAGGTAAAGGTCTAGTGGTCTGGGTAAGTTATAGGGTCATTAAGGTAAGGTTATGGTTTAGTGGTCTGGGTAAGCTATAGGGTCAGTTGATGAAAGGTAAAGGTTTAGTGGTCTGGGTAAGTTAGAGGGTCAGTTGATGAAAGGTAAAGGTTTAGTGGTCTGGGTAAGTTAGAGGGTCATTAAGGTAAGGTAAAGGTTTAGTGGTCTGGGTAAGTTAGAGGGTCAGTTGATGAAAGGTAAAGGTCTAGTGGTCTGGGTAAGTTAGAGGGTCAGTTGATGAAAGGTAAAGGTCTAGTGGTCTGGGTAAGTTAGAGGGTCAGTTGATGAAAGGTAAAGGTCAAGTGGTCTGGGTAAGTTAGAGGGTCATTAAGGTAAGGTAAAGGTTTAGTGGTCTGGGTAAGTTAGAGGGTCAGTTGATGAAAGGTAAAGGTCTAGTGGTCTGGGTAAGTTAGAGGGTCAGTTGATGAAAGGTAAAGGTCTAGTGGTCTGGGTAAGTTAGAGGGTCAGTTGATGAAAGGTAAAGGTCTAGTGGTCTGGGTAAGTTAGAGGGTCATTAAGGTAAGGTAAAGGTTTAGTGGTCTGGGTAAGTTAGAGGGTCAGTTGATGAAAGGTAAAGGTCTAGTGGTCTGGGTAAGTTAGAGGGTCAGTTGATGAAAGGTAAAGGTCTAGTGGTCTGGGTAAGTTATAGGGTCATTAAGGTAAGGTTATGGTTTAGTGGTCTGGGTAAGTTAGAGGGTCAGTTGATGAAAGGTAAAGGTTTAGTGGTCTGGGTAAGTTAGAGGGTCAGTTGATGAAAGGTAAAGGTTTAGTGGTCTGGGTAAGTTAGAGGGTCAGTTGATGAAAGGTAAAGGTTTAGTAGTCTGGGTAAGTTAGAGGGCCAGTTGATGAAAGGTAAAGGTCTAGTGGTCTGGGTAAGTTAGAGGGTCAGTTAAGGTAAGGTAAAGGTCAAGTGGTCTGGGCAAGTTAGAGGGTCAGTTAAGGTAAGGTAAAGGTTAAATGGTCTGGGTAAGTTAGAGGGTCAGTTAAGGTAAGGTAAAGGTTTAGTGGTATGGGTAAGTTAGAGGGTCAGTTGATGAAAGGTAAAGGTTTAGTGGTCTGGGTAAGTTAGAGGGTCAGTTAAGGTGAGGTAAAGGTTAAATGGTCTGGGTAAGTTAGAGGGTCAGTTAAGGTAAGGTAAAGGTTTAGTGGTATGGGTAAGTTAGAGGGTCAGTTGATGAAAGGTAAAGGTTTAGTGGTCTGGGTAAGTTAGAGGGTCAGTTAAGGTGAGGTAAATGTTTAGTGGTCTGGGTAAGTTAGAGGGTCAGTTAAGGTAAGGTAAAGGTTTAGTGGTATGGGTAAGTTAGAGGGTCAGTTGATGAAAGGTAAAGGTTTAGTGGTCTGGGTAAGTTAGAGGGTCAGTTAAGGTGAGGTAAATGTTTAGTGGTCTGGGTAAGTTAGAGGGTCAGTTAAGGTGAGGTAAAGGTTTAGTGGTCTGGGTAAGTTAGAGGGTCATTAAAGGTAAGGTAAAGGTTTAGTGGTATGGGTAAGTTAGAGGGTCAGTAAAGGTAAGGTAAAGGTTTAGTGGTCTGGGTAAGTTAGAGGGTCAGTTAAGGTAAGGTAAAAGTCTAGTGGTCTGGGTAAGTTAGAGGGTCAGTTAAGGTAAGGTAAAGGTTTAGTGGTCTGGGTAAGTTAGAGGGTCAGTAAAGGTAAGGTAAAGGTTTAGTGGTCTGGGTAAGTTAGAGGGTCAGTAAAGGTAAGGTAAAGGTTTAGTGGTCTGGGTAAGTTAGAGGGTCAGTAAAGGTAAGGTAAAGGTTTAGTGGTCTGGGTAAGTTAGAGGGTCAGTTAAGGTAAGGTAAAGGTTTAGTGGTCTGGGTAAGTTAGAGGGTCAGTTAAGGTAAGGTAAAGGTTTAGTGGTCTGGGTAAGTTAGAGGGTCAGTTAAGGTAAGGTAAAGGTTTAGTGTTATTGAAGAGTTTATTTGCTGTTTAAGGCTGGGGACAGGTTTAGTGTATATTTGTTTAGGTTATGGAGAATTGGAGTTGAATGGTTTGGGATGTTTGGGAGTTGTTTACACTACTGATAGGCATCTACACTTTAATTACAGATGCTTTCACAGAATTAAGCTGAATTCACAAGCAGGCATGTCTCACCTGTCTGTTGAGCATGATGTAGATGACGGGGTTATAGAGCGCTGCACTCTTAGCAAAGAAGGCAGGAACAGTCATGAACACAGGACCGAATTCTGTGCCCTGGTTAGCGAAGATGTACCAGGCCACACTAGCATACGGCACCCAGCACACTAAGAATGCAATCACCATGACAACCACCATTCGCGTCACTTCCCGCTCCGCCCTCTGCGTGGTCTCCGACTCCTGCTGCTGAGCGGCGGCCTGAAAACAGCACATCAGCGTATATCTGTGCTCATATATCTGTTTATATATATATATCTGGGTTCTTATATCTGTGTTTGTATACCTGGACCTTCAGTCACCTGTTCTGTAAAGAGTATTTTATTTCTGGCAAAGGACGTTTTAATAATCTAAAGAAGCTTTAGTTCAATAGAAAAACTCCATGGATGTGTGAGCGTCAATATCAATAAAGCAGTTCAGTTATTGTAATAGAAGTCAATGTGTAGGAAAACTGCCCCACAGAAGGCAGAGGAGGCTCATACAGGTTTGGAGAGACAAGAGAGTGTGGCTGATCTGACTCTCTAAGATGGTTCTTCTCAGCTGAGCTGGTTTGAGCAGCTCATATTAAGCTATATTCATCTTAATAAACTGATCCATTTATAATAATGAGTCTGACTGTCCTGCACTATTGTGTGTGAGAGAGTGTCTTACAGCGCGGACAGTGCACAGCAGGCGGCTGTAGCAGAAGAAGATGATGAGCAGAGGGATGGAGAAGTGCAGGATGAACATGTAGATGACGAACGAGGTGTTGTGCACTTCAGGCTTAGGAGTGTAATAATCGATTCCACACGAACACTGCATTCCTTCTGGGATATACCTGAACACACACACACACACACACACACACACACTCCGCTTCAGAACTCAGCTCTGCGTGGGCTTAAGTGTGTGTTTCTGCAGGTGTGTGTTCTGTTTTACCTGGACCAGCCGAGCAGCGGGGGCACGGCGCAGGTGAGGGCCATGACCCAGGTGAAGCCCACTCCTATGATGGCGTGTTTCTCCCCGAAGCGGAACGTGCTCATGGGTTTACAGACCACTATATAGCGCTCGATGGCCAAAACCACCAGAGACCAGAGCGCGATCTCACCTGCACACACACACACACACACACACACACACACACACACACACACACACACACACACACACACACACACACACACACACACACACACACACACCAGTGACTGAAGCTCCACACCTGTGCAGGTCTAACACACACCTAACACACCACAGAGGGACATCACAGGCACGGAGGGCTTTACTAGCTTTCATCTACAGTGGAGTTAATGTTAAGTCCTTCATGTGGGTTAGGGATATTTGTAATTTGCCCTACAGTTAGTGTGCTCTACAGTTAGTGTGCTCTACAGTTAGTGTGCTCTTCAGTTAGTGTGCTCTACAGTTAGTGTGCTCTACAGTTAGTGTGCTCTTCAGTTAGTGTGCTCTACAGTTAGTGTGCTCTACAGTTAGTGTGTTTTACTCTACTGTAGTATACTCTAAAGTTAGTGTGCTCCAGTGTACTGTAGTGTCCTCTAGAGCAGTGTTTCCTAACCCTGTTCCAGAAGTCACACTAACAGTACACATTCATCCTCTCCCTAATCAAACACACCTGCCTCAGCTCATCAGAGGAGACGCCAAACCCTGAAGTGAAGGGGTCAGATAAGGCCAGAACATCTCCAGGAACAGGGTTGGGAAACACTGCTCTAGTGTGCTGAACTGTGCTCTACTGTGATGTAGTGTGCTCTCCTCCCCATGTAGTGTGCTCTACAGTGTTGTAGTGTGCTCACCGCCTAGTGTGGCGAAGAAGCCCTCGATGTTGCAGCCGGTGACCCCCAGCAGGAAGTAGCCGTGCAGGGCGGTGTAGAGCGTGACGGTGAAGCCTCCGAACACCATGAACAGGTCGGCCACCGCCAGGTTCAGCAGGATGTAGTTGAGCGGCGTGCGCAGCTTCTTGTGCTGCACCGTGACGTAGAGCGTGAGCGCGTTGATCGGGAAAGAGCCCAGGATCAGGAACAGCATGTAGGCCGCCAGCAGGGAGAACTGCCACGGCTCCGCCAGGTAATACTGCGGCTCCTCGAACGGGCTGCGCACCAGACCCGTACGGTTGGACATCGGCACGTAGAAGTTGGGTCCCTCCGTCCCGTTCATGATGGAGAAGTGTAGATCGGCACACCTCCGCAGATGAAGCCCGGAGAGCCGGCGCTGCGCTCTTATGTGAACCCCATGAGTCCAGATTAAGCAGATTACAGCGCAATTTACAGGAGTGAGTGACCAGATTGGGGTCAGAGAGGGGGGTAATCCAGAGATGGAGACACTCTCACCTGCTCTCTGATGAACACTCACTAAACACACTAGTGCTGGGCATCAGGGCAGGATGCGTCTCCATCCAATGATTCATAAACAAAACTGCAAGATCTCATTCTCAATAACAGACACAACCCTCCTGCTGGACAACACACACACACAGCTCAGAGAGGGGCAGTTCTGTGTGGGTCTCCTCTAATAAATGAGCTGCGCCTCAGAAGATGATGAAGACCAAACACAGTGAACATGATGCTGAAGTACACTTCACCACCATCACACACACACACACACACACACACACACACACACACACACACACACACACACACACACACACACACACACAGAGAGAGATCAACAGACTAAAGTATTAAATCTTTATTAAAAACACCAACATGAGAGACGTGTGGATGCGCAGGAGTGTAATGAGCTGTGTGTGTGTGTGTGTGTGTGTCCAGCATCGCTGCAATCTGCTTTGTGTTGATCTGTGTAATCCTATCAGAGCTGTGCTGAGCTGGCATTTACTGACGGGTTTACAGCGGCTCACAGCGGATCATACCGCGGTACACAGGAGTGTGTGTTAGCAGGACTGATGATCATACCGCAGTAAACATGAGTGTGTGTTAGCAGGACTCGTCAATGGGTCGGCGGCAGAACGGGCAGCAGCTGTGCTGGAGAACCAACAGCTCATAATCCTCACTGTGGAACATCTGAGAAACACACACACACACAACAGCAGTCAGACACACAGACACACACAACGGCAGTCAGACACACACACATGCACACACACACACACAACAGCAGTCAGACACACACACACACACACACACACACACACACACACACACACACACACACACACACACACACACACACACACACACGCACACACACACACACAACAGCAGTCAGACACACAGACACACACAACGGCAGTCAGACACACGCACACACACGCACACACACACACACGCAGATGAGCGCACCTGGAAGCAGGATGGGCACATGGTGATGCTGACGTCGGGCAGGAGCGAGCGGTAGTACTGCCAGCTGAGCGGAGCGGGCCAACGCTTGATCAACACATCCCGTCTGGACATAGAGCGCAGCACTGCACGACTGACCCGCACCGGCACAAACACACTGCCCCCCTGCTGCACACACACACACACACACACACACACACACACACACACACACACACACTGATATTTCTGAAGGTGAGGGTAAATGATAATCCTCCATCAGTCAGAGCTCTACAGTTACAGCATGGGTGAACTCCTCATCATCTCAGCGCTCCACACACACACACACACACACACTTTACTGGCGGCTGCTCAGGGATATTAAGTGTATTTAGTGACATGTTTTTGTACTATTATCCTCTTCCTCCTTCACTATTTTATATCTGCCTGATATAACCACAGATCCGCGATCCGTTAACTCTGTATATGTGCTGTGAGCATACTCCAGACCTGTGGGCAGCTCTGCATCTCAGTGTCTAATATACTGATGAAGGATTATGGCTCATATGCTGTAGGGTGTGTGTGTGTGTGTGTGTGTGTGTGTGTGTGTGTGTGTGTGTGTGTGTGTGTGTGTGTGTTACCTCAAAGCTGAGTTTAGCAGTGAATGGGTCGTCCTCTGGGTCATCAGGCTGGTCCTCCAGCTTCAGACACTGAGACTCTGACACACACACACAGCATCATTCACTATAGCACTTGTTAATCCAGAGTCCGTGTTTGCATCTGTGTGTGTGTGTGTGTGTGTGTGTGTGTGTGTATTACCGCCGCTGCTCATCTCCTGCCAGCTCCTGTTTTTCTCCACACGAGGAACTTCCAGATCAATCAGAGACACGGCCTCCTCATCACTGATGCCCTGATCCAGATAAAACTCCACCAGGGGGAGCACCTCTGCGCACACACACACACACACACACACACACACACACACACACACACACACACACACACACACGCACACACACACGCACACACACACACCATCGTCTTGTCTTTGATCCTGAGAGCTTCCTTCATCTTCAGAACAGTAATGATGGTGTGTGAGAGGTGGAGGGGGCGGACACACCTCTGCATGGGCGGAGCTCTGCATTATTAAGAGCAGGACAGCGGAGTGTGTGTTTAACTATAGAGGAACACTGTCGGTCCCTGTATGAACAGCAGGAGTTTGGTCTGCACTGCTGCAGTTACTCAGACCTGCTCTCGGGGTGTGCTGGTCTTCAGCTGGGCTGATCTGGGTCAGCGGCTCTGATCATTACTCTGTATAGACCGAGCTTCAAGAAGCGGCCTGGGGCCAGAGGGGGTCTGCTTTGGGTAGCAGCAGTAATGTGGTCAGTGTTCGTCCACTGTGGAGCTGAGCTGAAATGGGTGTACGGGTCGGTCTGCGGTCCTGCCATCACTGATGGTCATCAGCTCTGGGTTACTGAGAGCACAGGATCTGGGAGACGAACAGCAGAATGATTTTCCTCTGCAGACTCAGAGACAGGACAGGAGCTCACAGAGAACCGCTGGTGATCATCCACACACAGAGCACTGCTGAGGGATTCAGCTTTGATTCAGACACATCCTGACGCCTGCACAAGGAGACCTAGAGGAGAACCAGAGGAGGTCCAGAGGAGATTCAGAGGAGACTCAGAGGAGGCCAAGAGGAGACCCAGAGGAGGACCAGAGGAGGACCAGAGGAGGTCCAGAGGAGACTCAGAGGAGAACCAGAGGAGACTCAGAGGAGAACCAGAGAAGGTCCAAAGGAGACTCAGAGGAGGACCAGAGGAGGTCCAGAGGAGACTCAGAGGAGGCCAAGAGGAGACCCAGAGGAGACTCAGAGGAGGTCCAGAGGAGACTCAGAGGAGAACCAGAGGAGGTCCAGGGGAGACTCAGAGGAGGCCAAGAGGAGACCCAGAGGAGAACCAGAGGAGGTCCAGAGGAGATTCAGAGGAGACTCAGAGGAGGCCAAGAGGAGACCCAGAGGAGGACCAGAGGAGGACCAGAGGAGGTCCAGAGGAGACCCAGAGGAGGTCCAGAGGAGACTCAGAGGAGGTCCAGAGGAGACCCAGAGGAGGACCAGAGGAGGCCAAGAGGAGGGACAGCTGTATGAGTCTCTGCTGGCCAGGAACCCCTGGAGATCAGCTAGAGCGAGTGTTTACAAGTGTGGAGTCCCGTGAAAGAGCTCCAGATGGAGACTGATGCTTTGTGTTTGAATCGTCCGATTCCCACCTCTGAATGAGCGAGTTTGAGCTACTTGTACACTAAGGTAGAGTTCAGAAAAAAACAACCACACCGATCACGCGACACAGAAGAACATACCAGCCTTAACACTGCCAGCTTCACAGTGTTGGCACACAGGACTGGTCTGATCACAGCTGGACTCTGAAGACACGTGGAGAGTTCTGAGGAGGTTTTTGACCCTTTTTCTCAATGCAGGATGAGGAGCTCTCACAGTTCAGCCATTTAGTGTCTGCAGATGTTGAAGCTCTCAGAGGATCGATATGAGGGAGAGAAGTTAATGACAGGAGCTTCACTTCACAAACTGACCCATAAACCCTCAACTCTCACTCTATTCATTATTTTCACCAACTCTTCATTTAGTGTGTGCTCCTGACAGCACTCGAGTTCTGCTGTAATGACAGCCTCTGGACAGGTGTGTGTGCGCAGGTGAAATGTGTGTGTATATGCTCACCGTACGAGGAGGCAGAGAAGATGAAGGGCTGTCTGCAGTTGATGCAGGAGTTTCCCTGATTGTTGAGCAGTGGGTTATTGGTGGAGCAGCGGTAACACATTGGAATCAGATCCTGCGCACACACACACACACACACACACACACACACACACACACACACACACACACACACACACACACACTAAACAACACATCTCTTTGCAACAGCTGAAGTGACACACACACACACACACACACACCTCGTTGTCGCGGTAGGGTTTGGAGCGGACCGTCAGGCTGCTGAGCTCCACACTGTCCTGGTATCTGGCCGGGATCTTCAGACTCTGCAGTTTCTCGAAGGCGTGTCGAGACACTTTATACGCTCCCAGGAGTTTACTCTGCTTGGCCAGAGCGTAGAGCGTATCTCTGCACAGCCGTCACGGACAACAACAATACACAACAACAACAACACAGCGCATCTCAACCATTATCATCATCAGACACACACACACACACACACACACACACACACACACACACACACACACACACACACACACACACACACACACACTACAATAAACCCTGAACTCATACCCTCCATCATACACTTACATTTCTAATATATTTATATATATTATTACGTTTCTTATACACTCACTGGCCACTTTATTAGGTACACCTCACTAGTACCGGGTCGGACCCCTTTTGCCTTCAGAACTGCCTTAATCCTTCATGGCAGAGATTCAACAAGCTACTGGAAATATTCCTCAGAGATTTTGCTCCATATTGTCATGATAGCATCACACAGATGCTGCAGATTTGTCGGCTGCACATCCATGATGCCAATCTCCCGTTCCACCACATCCCAAAGGTGCTCTATTGGATTGAGCTCTGGTGACTGTGGAGGCCATTTGAGTACAGTGAACTCATCGTCATGTTCAAGAAACCAGTCTGAGATGATTGGCGCTTTATGACATGGTGCGTTATCCTGCTGGAAGTAGCCATCAGAAGATGGAGACACTGTGGTCATAAAGGGATGGACATGGTCAGCAACAATACTCAGGTAGGCTGTGGCGTTGACACCATGCTCAATTGGTACTAATGGACCCAAAGTGTGCCAAGAAAATCTCCCCCACACCATTACACCACCACCACCAGCCTGAACCGCTGATACAAGGCAGGATGATCCATGCTTTCATGTTGTTGAGGCCAAATTCTGAGCCGACCATCCGAATGTGGCAGCAGAAATGGAGACTCATCAGACCAGGCAACGTTTGCCATGCCACGTTCAAAGTCTCTTAAATCCCCTTTCTTCCCCTTTGTGATGCTCGCTTTGACCTGCAGCAGATCGTCTTGACCATGTCTACACGCCTAAATGCAGTGAGCTTTATTGGCAGAAGTATAAACACTATTCCTCAAAACATGCGCAGAAATAGACGCCCTTATATGGTCATCGGTGTGCCCTGCTGGTCGTGTGTGGTACTGCAGTCGAACTAAATCACACACAGTTTATGAGGTGTCCACCTCACCTGTGGAATATAATCTGCTCAGCTTTGATTCTCGGTCAGCTGCAGAGTAAAACAGCTTCTGTCGTCTGTCAGGATACACACACCTCAGGATTCTGTCATGAAGCTGCTCTGTGCAGGTCAACAAACACACAACAGGTGATCTATAGAGAACCACACCACAAACACAGAGTGTGTGTAACCGCATCAGCATCAACACACACACACACAATGTGCATGTGTGTGTTCTTCACCAGTGCGGTGTGTTTGTGAATAAAGTCTGTAGCATTATCTCCATCACACAGAATCATCTCCAGAACACACACACACGCACACACACACGCAGCATCATGACACTGTTCTCACACTAAACACACACCCCAAAATAAACAGCTGACAGTTCACACAGCAAGAGTGAGAAGAACAGCGCGAGAGGGAGGTGTGTGTGTGTGTGTGTGTGTGTGTGTGTGTGTGTGTGTGTGTGTGTGTGTGTGTGTGTGTGTGTGTGTGTGTGATCAGACTCTGAAAATACACTTCAAGGTTTCACAACATTCACACGTCTCCACTGGCTGAGGTGTGAGCGAAAAATGTATTCAGCATTTGACATACGTGCGCACACACACACACTCTCTCTCTCTCTCTCTCTCTCTCTCTCTCTCTCCACAGGCGTAATATATTTTATACTGTAAAAACCTGGCTCTCCCCCTAAATGTGTGTTTGTGTGTGTGTGTGTTTGTGTGTTTTACATTTGCATTAGTGTGTGTCATGTGTGTGTGTGTGTGTGTGTGTGTGTTTTACATTTGCATTAGTGTGTGTCATGTGTGTGTGTGTGTGTGTGTTTTACATTTGCATTAGTGTGTGTCATGTGTGTGTGTGTGGGTATGTGTGTGTAAGTAGTCTGTATGTGTATGTCAGTATTATGTATTTGTGTGTACGCAATTATGAGTGCATAACGTGTGTGTGTGTGTGTGTGTATGGGAGAGGGCGTGTGTGTGTATCATGTGTTTGTATATTATGCATGTGTGTATTTTGTTTATGTATTATGTATTTGTGTGAGCGCAGGTGTGTGTGTATAATGTAAGCGTGTGTGTGCATGTTGGTGTATCGTGTGTGCGCATGTATATTATGCATGTTTGTGTGTGTGCAAGCATTTTGTTTATGTGTTTGTGTGTGTGTGTGTGCGTGCGTGCGCGCGAAGGATACACTTTGGAGATGCCCATGGGTGTGTGTGTGCTGAGGTTGTGGAACAGGAAGCGGGAGATGTTGAACAG
This sequence comes from Danio kyathit, assembly GCA_903798195.1. NCBI lineage: Eukaryota > Metazoa > Chordata > Actinopteri > Cypriniformes > Danionidae > Danio > Danio kyathit. The sequence goes on from CAIGQS010000118.1 coordinate 153,681, forward strand.
GATCTCCGGCATGTTGGAGCTGAACGGCTCAGACTGACAACAGAAGAAGAAGAAGAAAACACTGAGCACTTCCTGTGTGAACCAGTTTCCTGTGTGTGTGTGTGTGTGTGTGTGTGTGTGTGTGTGTGTGTGTGTGTGTGTCACCATGTAGCGGTGGACGGAGTGATAGACGTGGTAAAGCTCCGCCAGATGCTGGAAACTGTGGAACTTCTTCAGCATCTCCTGCTTCTGCTGACTGTCCTCTGTAGAACACACACACACACACGCTTATACACACACCGACCTCTGTAGAACACACACACACACACACACATGCTTATACACACACCGACCTCTGTAGAACACACACACACACACGCTTATACACACACCGACCTCTGTAGAACACACACACACACACCTCTGGCGATGTCCAGGCACTGCATCGACAGCATCCAGTAGTAGTACGAGGCGTCGCTGAAGCGGCTCTCCACCACTGCATTATGGGTAAGCTGCTCCAGCACACGCACCGCCTCCGCCTGCCGGCCCGCTTTGTGGAACGCTGGAGAACACACACACACACACACACACACACACACACACACACACACACACACACACACACACACACACACACACACACACACACACACACACACACACACACACACACACACACACACACACACACACACACACACACACACACAGAGTCAGAACAAGAGTGTGTGAAGGCGAGGCCTGCTCAGTATGTGGTTTGGGCATGGATGTGGCGGTGGTCCTTCACAGGTCATCTGCATCATCACTGCTCATCTGCTGTGTGTGTGTGACGTCTGCGACTCTATGATGAGTGTGAAAGCACTGCGGTGTGTGATGCTGTGCCATTAGTGTGCTGGACTGTGATTATTATACTGACATCCTTCAGTGACTGAACACTGTCAGACTCTGGACATGATGAAACACTGCACCTCCGTCTGTGTTCATAGATCATGCAGATACAGAAACACACTGAAACAGCACACACACACACACCACAGCGGACATGAGTTTGGGGGACCCCAGAGATTATACAGAGTGTTTATTAGACTCTATGGAGACGCACTCCCACTGCACAATCAGCCCAATCCAGAGAACACTAGACCTTCTTTACACACAGAACACACAGAGCCCTCACCCGGCGCAGTAAGGCTCAGACGTGTTTGGTGTGATTTATTGCTGTTTTCAGACCAGAGCAACAGTAATTCTCCTGTTTTGCTCCTCGTTGTTTAAGTAGTAACTCCATCTGCGGCGCTCTGTGGACTCGTGTGTGTGCTGGTCTATAGAGGAGGTGTGTTAAGGAGCATTGATGGAGCTGAAATAGACCAACAGCACCACTGACCAACTAAAAGCTGCTCTAAAGTCCAGCAGAGTGTGTTAGTTATACACCTTACACACTCACACACTGCTGAACACACACAGGACGATCAGCAACACACACATATCTGTACAGATGAACACACTTAAAGATTAAACTGATCCAGAAATGATGATTCTCTACATCAATATAAACACCACTGCCTCCAGGCCTTCTTCACCTCGGGGGGCTTTTTCAGTTCATTCATGACCATCTGCATCTGTATAATGTTATTGTTATCAGCAGGATTATTGATTATCTGCAGATTTATATTTGTTTTAATAAACACAAGTGTGGATTTGTCCAGCTGTGGGGTTTTGGAGACGTCTGCATCACCATATGGGCATAAGAACAGGACGTGTGTTTGATATAACTCAGTTGTTTGACCACACTTCATTATTATTGTTCATTTATTCCTCTGCTGGAGATTAGAACTGAATTTAGGAATAGTTTAGACACAAATCTTTGAGCTTAACAAAGGAGATTAAATATGTGGGCTGATGGATGTGTTCAGTGGAGTGAGTTTCTACTGTCTCCTTACTCCACCAAAGTAAAGGAGTAAAGAGAAAGTAAAGAGGCTGAATGGAGGAGGCTGGTTCTTTATCCTCACGCTGCAGATGCTCTGTTTAACTGTTTTCTCACTAGTGAAGTGTTCAGTTTTACACTTATAAAGTCGCCATGTAAATAGCAAATGCACCATGGAGCAACACAAATGACTCTTAAAGGGAATGAGAGACGAGACTCTGACTGGTTTAATGCAGGTCATGCTCAAAACACAGCCAGAACTCATGAAGAGGATAATGAATGTGTTTAGTGTGTGTGTGTGTGTGTGTGTGTGTGTGTGTGTGACCTCTCTGCGCCTCCTCGAAGCGGTCGTGTTCCGCCAGCCACTGAGCGTACGGCACATACACATCATCTCTGAACTGCGGGTGTTTCTCCACTAAAGAGAAGGCCTGCAAATAAAACACACACACACACACACACACACACACACACACACACACACACACACACACACACACACACACACACACACACACACACACACACACACGCATGCACGCACGCACAAACACACACACATGATGCAGGTAGGTACAATAACAGGGGTGTGTGTGTGTATGTGTGTGTGTGTGCGTGCACCTCGTCCCAGTGTGTGGCGTGCACATGCAGCTGCAGCAGCGCGCGCAGGTCCCCCATCTTGCTGTAGAGTTCTGCGGCGTATCCGTGCTGCTGGAGCTGCTGGAGGAACACTGCACAGCGGGACAGAGCCGCACGCTCCGCCTTATCCAGCCGCCGGCCCACGTCTATCAGCCTGAACACACACACACACACAGAGAGAGAGAGGACACACACTGAGCAAACACACACTCACAGCAGATCCCCTACACACAGTCATTCACACCTGTTATGATGTGTGTGTTCATCAGTCTGTCCACTATATATATGTGTGTGTGTGTGTGTGTGTGTGTGTGTCTCACATGTCCACCCAGCCGTGTTCCCCGATGATCTGGATGGCCTTCAGGTGTTCTCCTGCACTCAGGTACATCTCCGCCGCCGCTCTCGGCTCTCTGCTGTTCTTCGCCCAGTCCGCCTGCTTCTTCATCAGCAGCTTCGTGTCTTTAGGGTCCGCCGAGCCCAGGAAATCCTGCACACACACACACACACACACACACACACACACACACACACACACACACACACACACACACACACACACACACACACACACACACAGTGATAAATGCAGTGATATTTGATGTATGCAGTAATACACATAGTCTGCTTCTCCGAACACACACACACACACACACTCCTCTTCCTGCGCTCACCTTGGCGAAGTCGAACATGCGCAGGTCTGTGTACATGCTGAGCGCCCGGCCGTCCTGCCCACTCCTCCGGTACAGCTTAGCGGCCTCGTGGAACTTTCCCTGATACGCAAACACATCTGCCAGGAACAGCTGGTTATCAGTCTCCCCACGCTTCTTCCTCTCCTGCACACACACACACACACACACACATGGCTCTTCTGTGCTGTGATTGGTCAGATGGCTCGATGACTGTAAAAGTGAACTGATGACGGATGCTGAAACGCTTCATCTGTCCTGATCTTCTTCTCTCCAGCCGAGCTGAACCGAGACTCAGGGTCAGGCTCAGGGTTACAGCCGACAGGGCCTGCAGCAGCCCAAGAGCATGACACACTGCATTATGGGATGGAACACACTGGACGGGTTTCTGAGGTTTGTTCAGAATCTGCTCTTTCTTTTAGGAGACAAAACTCCATTCATGCTGGAGTCTGATCTCTGACACACACACACACACACACACACACACACACACACACACACACACACACACACACACACACACACACACACCCGCAGGCATCAGGATTCAACAGTTCATTCTTTCCACTCAGTTCCAGACATCAAAAGCATTTCAGAACACACACTCTTTCCTTCCCAGTAAACACGCAGCTCTTATCACACACACACACACACACACACACACACACACACACACACACACACACACACACACACACACACACACACACACACACACACACACACACACACACACACACACACAGATGTAGTGTTGATTAGATGTGTGATTGTGCACAGCTTAATCAACATCTGTCAGTCAGGAATATTGTAAATCAGAGACGCTCGTGTGTTCAGACAGTAACCTGCTGGAGAGACTTCAGAACACTACAGTACAGTAAAGGAGGCTGGAGGTGTGTGTGTGTGTGTGTGTGTGTGTGTGCTGCAGATGCTCACCTCGATGCTGCTGATGAGCTCCAGATAGCGCAGGTCTCGAACCCTGATGAAGGCCTGATGGACACACACACACACACACACACACACACACACACCCTGAGAACCTGCACGTCTGTGTGTGTCTGTGAGTGTGTTTGAGTCTGTGTGTTTCTCTAAGCATGTGTCTGTGTAGGTGAGTGTGTGTATATGCACGTGTGTGTGTGTGTTCACCTTCTTGGCGGTGTGGAAGTCCAGTCCCTCCAGAGCTTCGGTTGCCAGATCCCTCCAGTCGCTGTCCGTCACACCCAGACAGGCGATGTTGTAGGCCTGCTGGAACATCCGGCGCTCCAGATACTGGTACATGGGGGCCGACTGCACACACACACACACACACACACACACACACACACACACACACACACACACACACACACACACACACACACACACACACACACACACACACACACACACACACACACAGGAATGCTGTAAACACACTTGACCTCCAGAGCAGGAACTATAGTGCTATGAGGGTCTGAGAGGGTCTGTTCACCCAGCAGTGCTCACTCTGCCCTCCTCTACTCTCCTTTCACTCACAAACCAGTTTGAGCTTCATCTGTTGGACACATAAGGAGATATTGTGCAGAATGCTGGAGAGCTGTGAGCACTGCCCAGCACCGTGTGTGAGGTGTTCAGCAGTTACAGCGCTCCAGCTTCTGCAGTATGAGGAGCAGCACAGGACAGCTGATGACGGCTCCAGTGGTCCGTGTGTCTGCAGTGGTCTGTGAGGAGCTGCTGCCGTCTGTGTGTGTGTGTGTGTGTGTGTGCTGTTTATTCATTTATTAAAGCTCTTCAAATGCTCATCAGTGCTCCTCCTCCTCCTCCTGGTGGACATGAACTCCTCCACTCTACTACAGTCTGCTCTGGTGTTCAACAGTGAAGGACTGCAGAGCACATCATCAAGGAGAGCACACAGCGAGTCAGTGTGGAGTGTTGTGTGAACTGCCCCTTTACTGTGTGTGTGTGTGTACCTGCGGGACCTCCACCGCAGCCATGGAGTACACATGCAGACAGAAGATCCTGGAGCCGTTGTAGCCCACCACGAACCCCTGCAGCTTCTGCTGGTGCACCGGGAAACTGCAGGCCTTGATGTTGAGGAAGCCCCCGCCAGAGAAACACAGCATGTCCTCACACTGAGTGTTCCACGCCACACTGTTAGCATTGGGCTCCTGCGGGGGTCAGAGAGTGTGTGTGAGAGTGTGTGTGAGAGTGTGTGTGTGTGTGTGTGTGTGTGTGTGTGTGTGTGTGTGTGTGTGTGTGTGTGTGTGTGTGTGTGTGTGTGTGTGAGTGTGTGTGACCTGGAACAGCAGCTCTCTGGTGTGTATGTCGTACACCAGGCAGGTGTTGTGCTCGTCCACCACGGCCAGGCGGCTGCGGCTGGAGCTCATGTCCAGACAGCGCACAGACGTGTTCTGCTTCAGCAGTGTGATGGGGAACGGGTTATCCACGAAGATCTTCAGGATCTGCACACACACATGCATTGTTAGCAGTACTCCTCCAGCACAGTAGTGTAAGAGTGTGTGTGTTTGTGTGAGAGACACACCGCTCCGTTCTTCAGGCCCACCAGCAGCCCCTCTCGCCCCGCCGGGCCGCCGATCACCTTGATGTAGCGGATCAGAGACTCCATCAGCCACTCCCTCTGCCGGAGCGCAGTGAAGGACAGACACTGCAGACGCTTCTCCTACACACACACACACACACACACACACACGCACACACACACACACACACACACACACACACACACACACACACACACACACACACACACACACACACACACAGTAAATATGTAATATTTAAAAATACCAGAAGTGACTTTTATTTAAAATTATTCTTAAAAATACATTTAAATATCAGCATATACACTCACCGGCCACTTTATTAGGTACACCTGTCCAACTGCTCGTTAACGCAAATGTCTAATCAGCCAATCACATGGCAGCAGCTCACTGCATTTAGGCATGTAGACATGGTCAAGACGATCTGCTGCAGGTCACAGCGAGCATCAGAATGGGGAAGAAAGGGGATTTAAGAGACTTTGAACGTGGCATGGTTGTTGGTGCCAGACGGGCTGCTCTGAGTATTTCAGAAACTGCTGATCTACTGGGATTTTCACGCACAACCATCTCTAGGGTTTACAGAGAATGGTCTACAGCAGCAGAAGACCACACCGGGTGCCGCTCCTGTCAGCTAAGAACAGGAAACTGAGGCTACAATTCACACAGGCTCACCAAAACTGGACAAGAGAAGATTGGAGAAACGTTGCCTGGTCTGATGAGTCTCCATTTCTGCTGCCACATTCGGATGGTCGGCTCAGAATTTGGCCTCAACATGAAAGCATGGATCATCCTGCCTTGTATCAGCGGTTCAGGCTGGTGGTGGTGGTGTAATGGTGTGGGGGAGATTTTCTTGGCACACTTTGGGTCCATTAGTACCAATTGAGCATGGTGTCAACGCCACAGCCTACCTGAGTATTGTTGCTGACCATGTCCATCCCTTTATGAGCACAGTGTCTCCATCTTCTGATGGCTACTTCCAGCAGGATAACGCACCATGTCATAAAGCGCCAATCATCTCAGACTGGTTTCTTGAACATGACGATGAGTTCACTGTACTCAAATGGCCTCCACAGTCACCAGAGCTCAATCCAATAGAGCACCTTTGGGATGTGGTGGAACGGGAGATTGGCATCATGGATGTGCAGCCGACAAATCTGCAGCAACTGTGTGATGCTATCATGACAATATGGAGCAAAATCTCTGAGGAATATTTCCAGTAGCTTGTTGAATCTACGCCATGAAGGATTAAGGCAGTTCTGAAGGCAAAAGGGGTCCGACCCGGTACTAGTGAGGTGTACCTAATAAAGTGGCCAGTGAGTGTAAATAAATATTTATATATCTTACAAAAATAAGCAACAGAAAAAGGAAAGACTCAGAGAAGTGGAGTCTTCAGTGGTTTTGAGTGTGACGTAGAGGAAACCCTGACACATGTCCTGAGGGAGGAGCGGCGTCTGTGTACTGTAGGGTGCATCTGTAGTGTGTAGTGTGCGTCTGTAGTATGCAGTGAGCATCTGTAGTGTGCAGTGTGTGTCTGCAGTGTGCTGTACCTGACACAGGATGATGTGTTGTGAACACACCACCAGCAGGTTGCACTCGAAGCGTCTGCAGATCTTCTCCTTCACTCTGTAGTGCATGTCTGCGCAGTCGTCGGAGTGCAGCTCGTAGATCAGGATCTTCTCGGGCAGCTGGATGGCCAGTCGACTGCGGTAGATGGCGATCTTCTTCACCAGCTCACGACACTTGATGCGCACTGTGAAGGGCAGATGAAGATGGAGACACTCTCCGTTAAACACTCAGCATACAGCATCAGTCATATGACACACACTTTACACTGCGCCTGATTCACATGAGCACACACCCTGAAAACACTCTTACTGAAGGAACACTCAGCTACTAGTGCTGTAGGGTGGGGCTAACAGTGCTTTAGGGAGGAGCTACCAGTCATTTAGGGCAAGGTTACCAGTGCTTTAGGGTGGACCAGTGATTTAAATCAGTGATTTAACGTGGGGCTATCAGTCATTTAGGGTGGGGTTACCAGTGCTTTAGGGAGGGACTACCAGTGCTTTAGGGCGGGGCCACCAGTGCTTTATAAAGGAGCTACCAGTGCTTTAGGGCGGAGCCACCAGTGCTTTAGGGAGGGGCTACCAGTGCTTTGGGCAGGGCTACCAATGCTTGAGGGCAGGGCTACCAGTGCTTTAGGGAGGGGCTACCAGTGCTTTAGGGCGGGGCCACTGGTGCTTTATAAAGGAGCTACCAGTGCTTTAGGGTGGGGCCACCAGTGCTTTGGGCAGGGCTACCAATGCTTGAGGGCAGGGCTACCAGTGCTTTAGGGAGGGGCTACCAGTGCATTAGGGCGGGGCTACCAGTGCTTTAGGGAGGGGCTACCAGTGCTTTACGGAGGGGCTACCAGTGCTTTAGGGCGGGGCCACCAGTGCTTTATAAAGGAGCTACCAGTGCTTTAGGGCGGGGCCACCAGTGCTTTATAAAGGAGCTACCAGTGCTTTAGGGCGGGGCCACCAGTACTTTAGGGAGAGGCTACCAGTGCTTTAGGGCGGGGCCACCAGTGCTTTAGGGAGAGGCTACCAGTGCTTTAGGGCGGGGCCACCAGTGCTTTAGGGAGAGGCTACCAGTGCTTTAGGGCGGGGCCACCAGTGCTTTAGGGAGAGGCTACCAGTGCTTTAGGGCGGGGCCACCAGTGCTTTAGGGAGGAGCTACCAGTACCTTAGGGCGGAGCTACCTACTAGTGTTTTAGGGCGGGGCTATCTGTGAAGTATTGTGCATTTGCATATGTATGAAGTGGTGGTGAGTTAATGTGTTTTTGTAGGGTGGCTGTCTGCTAGAGCACAGAGCGTCACCTTTCTGCTCCGTGATGAGGTGCTGCACGATGACGTCCGTCATGCTGTCCCTGTAGGCGTAGCGGTCCTTATAGAGGCCGTGCACTGTGCTGAAGATCAGCTGGAAGAAGGCGATGGTGCCGTCCTGACAGCCCACCACCTGACACACAGCACAGCAGAGTATAAGAACCCCACTACACCTTCAGCCTCAACAACAACACTATGGAGGACCATGGCCACCAGTTCCAGCATTCTTCAAAATATCTCCCTTTGTGTTCAACAGGAGAAACTCATAAAGGTTTATAATGGGGGAGTGGATGAGGAGGAATGATCATAAATTGGGGAGCTGGCCCTTTAAGAGCTCTCCATGCTGTATATTAAACGCGCACACACACACACACAGAACACAGACACACACACACATCATGAGCACAGAACACACTTACTGACTGCTCTCCCATTCTGTAATGAAGCTCTAATGTGTGTAAAGCCTTTATAAAGCAGAGCTGTGTGAGTGTGTGTGTGTGTGTGTGTGTGTGTGTGTGTGTGTGTGTGTGCTGATTTTCACATCTCTAATGAGCTCTCAGTCTCACACATCTCCTGTTCTGTTCACATATGCACTGTCAGATTTTACACCTCTAATCTGTTTTACTATTAATAAGAGCAGCTTTAAATAGAGGCGACGGCAACACACACACACACACACACACACACACACACACACACACACACACACACACACACACACACACACACACACACACACACTGTTTCCTGCTTTATTTCTCTCACAGACACACTCTTTGTTTCTGTTAGTTTGGCTGGGATGAAAAACTCTTATTAAAGTGAAGCTCTAATGACCGCTGTCCTGAGCGAACAGCTGATCTGGACTGGACTGAACTGTGGTGTACTGTAGTGTAGTGTACTGTAGTGTAGTGTAGTGTACTGTAGTGTAGTGTACTGTAGTGTAGTGTAGTGTACTGTAGTGTAGTGTAGTGTACTGTACTGTAGTGTAGTGTACTGTAGTGTAGTGTAGTGTACTGTAGTGTAGTGTACTGTACTGTACTGTAGTGTAGTGTACTGTAGTGTAGTGTAGTGTACTGTAGTGTAGTGTAGTGTACTGTAGTGTAGTGTACTGTAGTGTAGTGTAGTGTA
>CAIGQS010000118.1:168428-170928 GCA_903798195.1 Danio kyathit
TGTGTATGGGTGTTTGCCAGTACTGGGTTGCAGCTGGAAGGGCATCCGCTGTGTAAAACATATGCTGGATAAGTTGGCGGTTCATTCCGCTGTGGCGACCCCTGATGAATAAAGGGTTAATTATGAGTCAGTCTGATGGAGATGTGGAGTTCTGGATGATGTTTAGGCTGCACATGCACACGCTCCCTGACACGCGCTCACACTGATGTACACACACGGGTGTACAGTATTAGATGATCAGATAGACTACAGTGTCTACAGATCATCGTGATTAATCCTCATTCTTCATCTGAATCTTCTGTCTTCAGTCTCGTGCTCCAGTTTGACAGATGATGTCTCCATATTTGACATTAGCGTCTAGTTTTGAAGAATGGCTGAAGGTTGTGAAACTGTGGACTAAATGGCTGTAAATATATATATATATTATCACAGATCCTCCAAACAGTGGTGATCTGAGGCTGAGGAGTGTATAAGAGTGTGTTTATGACTGTAACGGTTATCGGCTCATGATGGCCGCTCGGGTTGTTGACATGGCAACGGTTGCTAACCGAGTGTGTGAGTGAGTATGTGTGTGTATGAGAAGCGCTCACCACTGCTCCACCTTGTCCCGGTCGTGGACTTTATCTATCCATGTGGGAACGGCCCTCATCGCGGAAAATCACGGCGTTTCTGAAACCCGCATTAATTCAACAGGTCCCCGGTTAACGTACGGCGTCTGTCTGACACAGATGGAGCGGCCGGAAACACAACACGGAGAGCGGAGCTTCAGAATAAAAGTCCTCCTGCGATTAACCGGCGGTAGAAGGAGATCCGAGATGCGTACTGCTTATTCTTTAAAGTGCTGTGATTTCTCCTTCAGCGTCTTCATGTTTGTCTTAAATGTGAGTTTATTTCTCGAAGTAAACACCTCAGACCTCAAGCTCAAACCACACACTGTAAAATAACTTCACATTTACAGCGGCTAGACTTCAATTCTGAAATTACGTGGCGTTTTAGAAGTACTTTATAAACAAACAAACACACAAATAAATAAATAAATAAATAAATAAATAAATAAATAATTCTAGCATTGTAAATGTATTCGCTAATCATTCTAAACAGATTTAAACATTATAATTATTTGACTGCAAATAAGCTGCAGTAACCATGATAACCATAAATTAAGCACAGAGTAATGATGCTACACTCATTTTAAACATGATATTTTAGTGACACACTGTTAGCCAGATGTGGTCCTGCACCTCAAAACTAGTCATGATGATCAGTGTTGGAAAATGAGATTTAAACATCATCATCATCATCATCATCATCATCATCATCTGCAGTAAGCTGTGGTGTACTGCACATAATATCGCCTACAGGTGCAGAAGACTACAGTATTAGCTCATCTGTTAGTTGTTCTGTTAGCGACTGCAGAATCAACACAGCAGATTAACTCCAGTACTTTACTATAGTACGGTTCATACACACAGTTTCACAAACAGGGCTTAGCTTAAGCCAGGACTAGACCTTAGTTAAATTAGGCTATTTAAGCCACATTTATAAAATCAGCCTTAGAAAAATACATTACAGGTGTCCAGCTGTAGACAAAAAATGACACTGACCTATTTTAAGACATCTCACTGCAAGTTATTTTCAGTTAAGACAGCTCAAACATGCACATTAATCCATGACTAGCCTTAAACCTTGTTTGTGAAACCGGGGTCAGTGTTTGCTGTCATGTGAGGTGTGTGGCTTACACAGCCTAACCCTAAAACAACACACACACTTCTCTATAGAGGTAAAGCTGGTCTTATATTCACACATTCTGACTTTCTCCTTAATAATATCACTTCAGTAAAGTGTTGTTTACAAACTCTAAATAGTGAAATCATATCAGCAGCCACTGAATATCAAAGTACAGCATTATTCACAGTCAATTAAAGAGTGCTAATGTTGTCTTTAGGTCATATTTACATGTGATTTTAGACCCTATATTCAAATTAGCGTAGTAGATAATATAGGGAACGTTAAATGGAGGAATGTGCCAATATAAAACCAACTTTACCTCAATCACTTCTCTGATAAAGCACTACACCACTACATGCTCTGATTTAGTTTTAATCTATGCAGGAACATCAGAAAATCCTCTTTTAATGTCAGCGAACGCCTCCTGCTCTGGTGTCTGGTTTGAGGTTTTCTGACACAGCAGCTGGCGTTGTGCTGAGCAGAGTTTTACTGCATTTCACCTTTACTGTCTTCTGGACATCAGGAAAACAGATGATGGGCATTGTTTTGGGGACAGAAAGACCTGCATTTAAAGTGCACATGTTTATGATATGTTCATTTATTTGCATGCCTAAAGCTCTTGGACCTTTGACCCGCCTGCTGTACTTTATATAAAACACACTGATAAGAAGACAGTTAATCAGTAAGCTGAGCGGGGGACAGTGCAGTGGCTCAGAGTGTTAGTGGAGGCTCTGATCATCCATCTGCTTCACTTTACTGAAGCGTTATGAGC
>CAIGQS010000118.1:175928-180623 GCA_903798195.1 Danio kyathit
GTATTAGCATGACCGCTAGCGTGTTGTCATGTGTGATGTGTGTACTAGCTTGACCGCTAGCCTGTTGTCGTGTGTGACTTGTGTACTAGCTTGACCGCTAGCCTGTTGTCGTGTGTGACTTGTGTACTAGCTTGACCGCTAGGTTGTTGTTGTGTGTGATGTGTATTAGCATGTCAGCTAGCCTGTTGTCATGTGTGATGTGTGTACTAGCTTGACCGCTAGCCTGTTGTCGTGTGTGACTTGTGTACTAGCTTGACCGCTAGGTTGTTGTTGTGTGTGATGTGTGTACTAGCTTGACCGCTAGCCTGTTGTCATGTGTGATGTGTGTACTAGCTTGACCGCTAGCCTGTTGTCATGTGTGATGTGTGTACTAGCTTAACCGCTAGCCTGTTGTCGTGTGTGACGTGTATTAGCATGAGCGCTAGCGTGTAGCGTGTTGTCTGATGGTCAGGTCATGTGTCTCTGACTGGCGCTCTGCTCTGTGTCTCTCTGCTGTCGGTCATGTGACGGTAAATCCTGTAACCGGCTTGAGCGCCGGCTGAGGATTATGATGATGCTCTGCTGCTGATATGCTGGAGGAGCGCTGGATCTGTCAGAGTCACACAGGAGTCAGAATCCGCACGCCTGCGTCACACAGCAGAGCCAGTTCAGCTGCGGGTCTTCATCATCATCATCGTACCGCCTCCCCTCAGCAGCCGTCAGCGTACAGTATCAGATGTGTTACCCTGAGCAGTGCTCCTCACGGCAGCAGCATACGTGTGTGTGTGTGTGTGTGTTCATCTGTGGTGTGTGAAGGCATATCTGTGTGTGATGAGCAGAAGAAGCCGTAACCTCTGGATGGAACCGCTCATGCTCTCCATCTGCACAGAGCTGCAGTGGTGTGGGGTTGTCAACGCTGAACATTACAGCACATCACGCTATGAACACTACACACTGCTGCACCACTACACCACACACAGCTGACAGAGCTCATACTGCTCACACATCAGCTCCACTGCTCATAGTGTAGTGTGTGTTCTACATTACTGTTCTACACACAGTCAAGAAATTTCAAGAGTCATTTTAGAGGAGGCACGGTGGCTCAGTGGTGTCACACTGTGGCCTCACTGCAAGGTCTCTGCTTCGAGTCCTGGCTGGGTCAGTTGGTGTTTCTGTGTGGAGTTTGCATGTTGTACATTCAAGTGATTAACATATGTTAATTTATCAACCCAAGTGAAGAAATATGCTAATTATAGTACATATGATTGTTGTTTTATCTGTGCTGTATTAAAATGTTTGATGATGTGTATACATCACAGTATCTACATCTCCTTGTTAAGGAATGCTCCGGAGCATACTGCAGGATTAACTATAGCAAACTGATCAACTGTGATAAATACTGTAGTGTACTTTAGCTTTTACTGCAGTAAACTGATGTATTGTAGTGTAATACACCCTAGAACACTACAGTACTGGCTCATTTGTGCATATCACTATAGTCGTTGTGTTACCATAGCGACTGTAGAATCACCACAACAGATCAATCACTATAGTTGTTGTGTTACCATAGCAACTGTAGAATCACCACAACAGATCAATCACTATAGTTGTTGTGTTACCATAGCGACTGTAGAATCACCACAACAGATCAATCACTATAGTTGTTGTGTTACCATAGTAACTGTAGAATCACCACAACAGATCAATCACTATAGTTGTTGTGTCACTATAGCGACTGTAGAATCACCACAGCAGATCAATCACTATAGTTGTTGTGTTACCATAGCGACTGTAGAATCACCACAACAGATCAATCACTATAGTTGTTGTGTTACCATAGCGACTGTAGAATCACCACAACAGATCAATCACTATAGTTGTTGTGTTACCATAGCGACTGTAGAATCACCACAACAGATCAATCACTATAGTTGTCGTGTTACCATAGCAACTGTAGAATCACCACAACAGATCAATCACTATAGTTGTTGTGTTACCATAGTAACTGTAGAATCACCACAACAGATCAATCACTATAGTTGTTGTGTTACCATAGCAACTGTAGAATCACCACAACAGATCAATCACTATAGTTGTTGTGTTACCATAGCAACTGTAGAATCACCACAACAGATCAATCATTATAGTTGTTGTGTTACCATAGTAACTGTAGAATCACCACAACAGATCAATCACTATAGTTGTTGTGTTACCATAGCAACTGTAGAATCACCACAACAGATCAATTACTATAGTTGTTGTGTTACCATAGCAACTGTAGAATCACCACAGCAGATCAATCACTATAGTTGTTGTGTTACCATAGCGACTGTAGAATCACCACAACAGATCAATTACTATAGTTGTTGTGTTACCATAGCGACTGTAGAATCACCACAACAGATCAATCACTATAGTTGTCGTGTTACCATAGCAACTGTAGAATCACCACAACAGATCAATTACTATAGTTGTTGTGTTACCATAGCAACTGTAGAATCACCACAACAGATCAATCACTGTAGTTGTGGTGTCTCCATAACTGTAACCCCACACACTGTAGACTGTGTAACTCTGCTAATTCAGGTGCTTTACAGTAGTATGGTTCAGACACACTCCAGCATTCACTGTAAATAACTCCAGCTATTCTCTTTGGGGAGCGTCTCTGTCTCTCTGTGTTCATCAGTCCTTCATTTAAGCACTTCTGGAGTTTAGACAATCGCTCCAGTCAACACAAATAAAGACATAATGAACGGCCCGGTTCTTGATTCCTGCTGCACTGATTGGTGGCCTGTTTCTTGGTGTGTCCTGTGATTGGTGGACAGTGCTGATCTGTAAGTGCTCTCTGATTGGCTGTTGGGGTTTGAATCTGCTCTTTGTCTGTGTTTAAATGAGTTTCTGCATTAGCAGTCTGCAGTTCTCCACCGCCGCTTCTGCTGGAGCTCAAACTGTTCACGTCTCCTCTAACATGACTAGATTATTCACATCACTGAAGCTGGAGCGGTTTAACAAAGCTTTTATTCAGTCATTCCTTTTTATTTTCATTATATCTGAATAAAAGTGTCAGTGCAGACTCTACTTTATATATATTTGATAAATAAACCATTCAATATTTACAAACTGAACAAACTATCATGGTGTGGCATGAGCTGATATTGGACCATCTAAAGCTATAGAAATACATGAAGTATTCTTGAATTCAGTTATAACTCTACAGAGACACTGAATGAGGTAAAGGCTGCTGGAGTCTGCCTCTCTCCTGGCTGGATTTGCATTGGGGATCTCTGGATCGGCTGTTGGCTGATTTGCACACAGTGAGCAAATAGTTGAACAAACACACTGTAAAGAGCCAGAAAACACAGTACTGTGTGTGTGTGTGTGTGTGTGTGTGTTTCTGCTCACACTATCCTGATCTCAGCAGATCCACACTACACACAGCAGAATCCCTGCGTTTATATTTGACTAAGTGATGCAGTCTTAAAGGAAGAAGAGCAGAAGATGTGCAGGAATGGCCAGTTCAGATCTGGACAGCTCATGAACACACTCTGAGCTTGAACACACAGCAGGATTATTCCACCAACACACTGCACTTACGGCAGATCAAGTACAGGTGTTCACCAGCAGGAGGCGGCAGCTGCAGGTTTACTGACTCCACTCTCTTCAGTCTAGAGCAGGGGTGGACCAACTCAGTCCTGGAGAGCTGGAGTCCTGCAGAGTTTTGCTCCAACACCCATCACACACACCTGAACATTATCATGAGTGTGTTTGATCAGGGTTGGAGCTAAACTTTGGAGGACTCCGGCTCTCCGGGACTGACTTGGTGTACCCCTGCTCTGGAAGAAGAAGATGATAATATTAACAATATTAGTGTGTGTGTGTGTGTGTGTGTGTGTGTGTGTGTGTGTGTGTGTGTGTGTGTGCGTGTGCGTGCGTGTGCGTGTGAGTGCGTGTGAGTGCGTGTGTGTGTGTGAGTGTGTGTGACTGTGTGTGAGTGTGTGTGTGTGTGTGTGTGTGTGTGTGTGTGTGTGTGTGTGTGTGCGTGTGCGTGCGAGTGTGTGTGCGTGTGTGTGTGTGTGCGTGTGTGCGTTTGTGTGCGTGTGTGTGCGCGTGCGTG
The DNA here is from genome assembly GCA_903798195.1 of Danio kyathit. Classification (NCBI taxonomy): domain Eukaryota; kingdom Metazoa; phylum Chordata; class Actinopteri; order Cypriniformes; family Danionidae; genus Danio; species Danio kyathit. Next base: position 180,022 of record CAIGQS010000118.1, read on the forward strand.
CGTGTCTTTAGAACAGTATGGAGGAAGACCAGTCACCTGATAGGAAGCAGGAAATAGTATCTTAAGACAACATGACTAACACTGGACTGTTTTCTTGATCTATGATAATAATAATAATAATAATAATAATAAAAATATTAATAATATAATATAGTATAATAATATAATAATAATAATTATAATAAAATAAAAATGATAATAATAATAGAATAATAACAATAACAATAACAATAATAATAATAATAATATAATATAATAATAATATTAATATAATATAATATAATATAATATAATATAATATAATATAATAATTTAATAATAATAATAATAATAATAATAATAATAATAATATAATAACAACAACAACAATATAATAATAATAATAATATAATAATAATAATAATAATAATATAATAATAATAATAATAATATAATAACAACAACAACAATAATATAATAATAATAATTATATAATAATAATAATAATATAATAATAATAATAATAATAATAATAATAATATAATAATAATAATAATAATGATAATAATATAAAAATAATAATAATAATAATAATATAATAATAATAATAATGATAATAATAT
>CAIGQS010000119.1:0-172500 GCA_903798195.1 Danio kyathit
ATCTACTTCTGCAAAAATGCTAATTAGTATGCACAGCATCACACACACACACACAACAGTAGATGTTCAGTAATATATGACCCTTAAATGACCAATACAAATAACTGTTTGATGCAAAGAAAAAGAGACAAAAATAATAAAAATATATTCATTTTTCCCAAACATATATTATTATTATTGCTGTATAAATAATTATATTACATTATAATATATTATATGTATTATTGCTTTTTTATTGTTAAATTTATATCAGATTGCATGCTTGGACTTTCCCCCTATTTTCTAAATATGCTAGTAATAATTATTACAGTATATTATTATTATTATATTGTAATTAATTGAATACATTTACTACAACCTCTAATACTACTACTGCTGCTACTACTACTAAACTATTATAATTATAATTATTATTATTAATCGTTACGTTCCTTCCCCTTTTTGTCTAGGGTTGGGGAAGGAAAATAACAAAGTAAACTAAAATTTAGAATTTAAAGAAAGACCAAATTAATGAATTATGTAAAGGTGAAATAAAATTGAGGGAACACTTCAATCCTCTGCCTCAGAAAATGGGAAACGACCACAAAAGTAAACTTAAATATTTTATTCTTTTGTTCAACAATAAATAAAGCATAAGTCTTCAGGAGAAAGTCTAACCAAAACAACAAACAAAACAGAACTAGCTTTGGAGGAGTACTAAATAACCTAATTCAGGTCAAAGAAAATAAACAAACAACAAAGGCTTTCCTTAACTCCCTTACTATTAATAAACACAGTCAAACAGGTATACAAATAAAAATGGCACCCTCTCCCAACAGCTTCCTTAAATAAATCACAAAGTCAAAGAAACATTACAAATACCTTTTAAATACCGAACAAAGATACAACTTAAGAAAGCAGACACACTGCCTGTAAAGTTCCACGACACAAGAGAAACATCAAGTTCTTCAAACAACAGAAGTTAAATTATACCCAATGGCTCAATAACTTCTCACAATATACAACAGGTCAATACCCACAAAGTATGCACAACCACAAGTCTGGAGCAGGGGAGAAGTGAACCTCCCCTTGGGTTGAGTCACACTGCTCTTTTGTAGCAGCGTGTCACTGCAGCACGCTTGCAATGAGCACAACCTGGGTCTAATCAGCTCTACCTAACAGGCAGAGAGAGACATAGGAAGAGTGAAAAAAAACACTACAACATAACCACTCCCAATGGGCAGTAAACAATAAACAACAATAACAATAATAAATTAAAATATATAACAAATACATCCAAGGGACATTATTATATACCCGGAGGAAACCCACGCGAACTCTGGGATAATAAAAATAATTATAACTATTATTATATTATATATTTTTTAATGTTTTCTTAAATAAGCATCAGAATAAATGCTTGAACTTTATTGTAATTTATTTTTTCCATTACTGTAAATATGCTGTAGTAACAACTATAGTTTAATTTATATACTCATTTTTAAAATAATGAAATAGTTAACAATAATTATTATATTTACAATATCAGGTTACTTGCTTAAAATACTGTAACAGAATGTTTTGGCTATTAGGCTATAATATACAGTATATAAAAGCAGTTTTTAATTTTTTTAAAACCATTTTAAGGTCAAAATTATTAGCCCCTTTAAGCTATATATTTTTTCGATAGTCTACAGAACAAACCATCGTTATACAATAACTTGCCTAATTGCCTAACCTCCTATTTAACCTAATTACTCCTAGTTAAATGTCACTTTAAGCTGTATTAAAGTGTCTTGAAAAATATCTAGTCAAATATTATGTACTGTCATAATGGCAAAGATAAAATAAATCAGTTATTAGAGATGAGTTATTAAAACTATTATGTTTAGAAATGTGTTGAGAAAATCTTCTCTCCGTTTAAACAGAAATTGGGGAAAAAATAAACAGTGGGCTAATAATTCAGGGGGGCTAATAATTCTGACTTCAACTGTATGTAATAATAATAACGTCATGTATACAACATAAATTGTGTTGTGTTTGCAATAACATATTTGCTGAGAAAAACAATTATTTACACAATTACCACATTATAAACACAGTAGATAAAACTTCTGATTGTGCACAAACTAAATACATAAGCCACGTGTTTACTTCTTGACGGCCTGTTAGAGATTAGAGAAATGACAGCCAAAAACCCGTCTTGGTATCGTCCTCCTTCTTTCGACCCCTCGCGTATCCTCGATGGTTCACTCCGCTATATAAGTTCGTGTTTTCACGCTTGGACTGTACAGTGTGTGTGTATTCAGCGATCGTGTGGTCATAAAAGCACACGCGATATTCCTCCAGTCAACGACGCGCTCTGCAACTTCGGAAATGTCCTAAAACAAGCCGATAGATGACTAAAGCCTGCTTTGGCGTAGCAATTAGTCGAATTAGAATCACTACAATAGACTTAGCACCTCAAGACGACCAGCATGTTGCCTTGGAAGAGAATAAATTCGAGCTGATCGAGGAAGACAAGCAGCAGTCCAAGCAGAAGGCTATGCCGTGAGCCTCAACTACTCCGCGCTCACCTCCTTCGCCAAATCCTGCCCGGAAAGCGCGCTCAACCGAGTCGGCAGCATGTTCAAATCCAAGAGGAAAAAGGTGAAAATCACCGAGCGAGGACCCTACGTATACTGTCTTGTACCTGGGGAACGCGACCACCATCCAGTCGAAAGGAGACGGGTTGCACGGATGTGGCTGTCAGTAATGATATGGGGCAAAAGCGAGATGGGCAAAAATGGCACCAAGATGAAGTTAACCATCAGCTCGCAGGGCATCCGAATGGTGCATGTCGACGAGAAAAAGCGAAGAGACCGGGACATCTGTATTTGTTGCCACAGGAATCACATATTGGTGGCAGACCCCCGGCTTCCCAAGATATTCGCTTGGATCTACCGGCACGAGATGAAGCAACAAGCGGCCGGTTGATGCTGCGCTGCCACGCAGTGCTGGTCTCCAAGCCGGAAAAGGCGAAGGCGATGGCGCTGCTCCTCTACCAGACCTCCGCGACCGCCCCTAGCCGAGTTTAAGAGACTCAAAAAAGGGATGATGCCCGGCACCAGCAGCAGCAGCTGATTGGGGAGCAAACTATCCCCTTGGTGCCCTAAGGAAGCTGCTAAACGGACAGTGTTACTATAAACCCCCGGTGGAGCGCAGCAGGAGCGCGCCCAAACTGGGTTCCATCACGGAGGATCTGCTCGGGAGGAGGAAGAGGAGAAAGCCATGCATTTTGAGTGCGAGGATATTCTGGACACTGATAGCGACTGTGTGGGAAATGGCAAGCAAGAACTCTGCCAGATAATAAACGATTAGGCTCCATGAGTATAGGGAACGACGTGCAGACGCTAAAAGCCGACCTGAGGGTGACTCGCCTGCTGTCTGGGGAAAGCACCGGGAGCGAGTCCTCCATAGAGAGCAACAACCAGGAGATTGTTTCTGTGCCTAATGGCATCGCGGAGGGGAAAATGCAAGAAGTTGCCTAACATTGAGTGAATCTTTTAGACTGTCTCAGCATTGCTTCATGGTAATGATGATGATGATGCACTGCAGAAGAAAATATTGTCTTTGTTAGATGTTGTCTTGTTTAAAGTCCAAAATCAAAATATGCTTAAATTGAGAAGCATTTTCTAGACCAGTAAAAATAGTAGTGTTTTCAGAAAACAAAACAAGTCATAATTAAGTACATTTTTCCCTAAAACAAGTAAAATAATCATAACATAAACGTAATTTTAAGAAGACACGTTTTACTTGTCTAGAAAGTGCTTCTTCATTTAAGAATGTTTAGATATTTGCTGTAGAAACAAGACAAAACCTCTAAGTGAGACAATCATTTTTGTTTGCAGTGTGAGAGTTTTTGGGTGCATGAATGTGCCATTTCATCTACTTGACTTGAAAGCGTGCTGTTATAGGGTTCACAAATGTGAAAACCTAGTGAGCTGCCTATCTAGAAAACAACAACAACAAAATATGATCGCCGCCTTAAGTAAAATCAGTTGTGCCAAAGTTACAAATGCACTTTTGTAACTATTTTCTGTGGCTTTACTGATTGTTGTTACATGACATGCAAACTTTTTATATATATATAGTGCTGTCTAGGTAGGCAGCTCGCTAGGTTTTTGAGACACAAGCCATGGATGTTTGTGGATTTAACAGACACTCGCACAATAATCCCTCATTAGGGGTCTGGATGGAAGCACTCTGCGCAATAAGACGCTTAAAGTCTCTGCTTAACCTCTCTGCTGTAAGAGGTTTTTAGGAGAGATCTTGTTTACCTAATAAGTTTCCCTCACGGAAATGCTTTTCTTTAGTTTCTTTTGCTTTAATGTCCTGAAATATGTAACTCGTTCGTTCTTTCTATTTCTCTTTCATTCTTTGGAAAGAAGAAGTGTCTAAACTAACTGAACAGTAAGTTACAAAACTACTTTCCTTTCAGGATGTTATATTTTTTTTTATTTTGCACTGTGGTGGAATTCAGAAAAGTATTATGTTATTTTTATTTATGTGCAACATTGTTTTCCTATACATGTTCTTACAAACATAAACATTTTATCTTTGCTGTGCAAAAGAGAGAATTTTCCTGATGTACAGAGATGTATATGTTAAATATGTGTAAACAAAATGCATTATTTTTTAAAACGATGTGGTTTGTTTCTGTGAACACCAATAAAACTGTAAAACATATATTAACGTCACACATTTTCTGCTATGTCAGTTAAACAACCATTCAGTGAGGTTATTAAAATCATTCTTTCTTCAAGCAAAGAATATCTAAAAAATACTAAGAACAATTTTCCACTAAAGAACATTTTGTAAAATGGTTACGCTCTTAAAAATAAGTTTTTCTGCCATTGATCTGAGAAAAACCTTTAAAGTACTTAGCCGTGCTCACTCATTATAAACAATGGCTCTTTTAGTCTTGTGTCCTTCTGGAAAATGCACGTTTTTTATTTTTTTCTATTTGTAATAATCTTGGCTGTATTTGTGCAAATGTGTGCCAAACGTTTGCATTTAAATTGAAATTTTATATTTTATCCTAATTTTATTTAATTTACACTGGGTACAAAAAAAGGTACACTCAGGGCCTTCATGACAAAAATGTCCCAATGGGGTATATGCACATGGACTTTTAAATTCAGTGCGCCAGCCTCAGGGCTTCCGGTTAATTGTCATCCCATACAAAACCGCAGCATTTAAGATCGGATTTCTTAAAAAATCAGCGATCTTCACTACCTGCCTGAGATACGATATATAAAGACCAAACAAGAAGCACTGCATTAAATTATTATCCGCTCAATGTCTTTAAAACATGGAAAATTTTCAATAGAATTTCTGCGCTAGCCTGCCGCTAATGATGACGCCTGCGTTTAAACCGTCATTCATCTCTTTTTACGGTTTAACAACCAAATGGATGCTTAAGACTTTGTAACTGAATATATTTGAATTACCTTACAACGTCGTTGCTGTAAACGAAACCTTATGAAATTGAAAATAGTCACTTTCACCGGAACTTCATCATTGGCTGAAAAACACTAGCTGTGCATATAGCCCATTGAAACCTATTAAAACTCCAATATTTAATCCCAATGCCATAACAACCAAAATCATAAATGCATTGTTTTTAGGCGTTAATTTAATTGACAATGCTTCAAATGCATCAAAATTGATGTTGTTTCTGATTATATTCATCAAATAACTGTAACCTTCATTGTACATGGAAATTAAACCACCACAACAGTAGCATTGTGTAAACCATAGGCCTCAAACTCGATTGCTGGAGGGCCGCAGCTTGCATAGTTTTGCTCCGACCCTAATCAAACACAGCTGATCCAACTAATCAAGGTGTTCAAGACTAGAGACTATAGACCAGGGGTGGGCAAACTCGGTCCTGGAGGGTCGGTGTCCAGCAGACTTTAGCTCCAACACAAATCAAACACATCTTAACATGCTAATCACCAGTGTCTTTGAGATCACTAGAAATCTATAAGCAGGTGTGTTTGATTAGAGTTGGAGCTAAACTGTGCAGGACACCGGCCCTCCAGGACCGAGTTTGCCCACCCCTGCTATAGACCCTTTTCACATTTCCGGGTTTCTCAGTAGCGAAAGTCAAATCATTTTTTTAGAATCTTTCTTTGCTCAAATAATAAAAGAAAAACTCCATGATGGTGTTATCAAGACTTTCAGAAACAGAAAAACAATTGAGTGAGACTGATAACGGCAGGTAGAGGAGAGAATAATGTCAAATTTACTGTCCTGCCCTATAGATGCTGAATTAAAATGCCTTGCATGGTAATTCGTTTTTTGTAATTTGAAGCAAAGATAATAAAATACATATAAATATTCATACATTTAAAAAAATCTAAATATTAAAAACTTTCAAGGATTTAAGATGCTAATGACCATTAAACGAGTTGGAGTTGGAGGTGGTTGGAGCTAAACTATGCAGAGATGTGGCCCTCCAGGAATTGAGTTTAAGACCACTGACGTAAACAATCTGTAATTTGAAATGTTATAATCTCAAACTGAGTGAATTGTTGGTAATTGCCCTCAGCTAACTTTTTAAACTATGATGCTAAGTTTTGAGTTGTTTGAAGATTATTGTGAATCCAGAATAGTTCTTGTTTGTCATCAGAAGATTCTATATGAATGGTAAAATTCACCATGAACCATTTCTCCATTATGGTTCTTTGTTGATGGTTCCACAAGAACATTAAAATATTATTTATGGTGCAAAAAGTTGTTCAAATGGTGGCACAGTGGCTCAGTGGTTAGCACTTTCGCCTCACAGCAAGAAGGTCGCTGGTTCGAGTCCCGGCTGAGCCAGTTGCCATTTCTGCGTGGAGTTTGCATGTTCTCCTCATGTTGGTGTGAGTTTCATCGGGTGCTCCGGTTTCCCCGACAGTCCAAAGAATTGAATAAACTAAATTGGCCGTAGTGTATTTGTGTGAATGTGAGTGTATGGGTGTTTCCCAGTACTGAGTTGCAGCTGGAAGGGCATCTGCTGCATAAAACATATAAGTTGGCGGTTCCTTCCGCTTCAATGAATGAAGTTCTTCAATTGTTTTTCATTTAAAAGGGTTATTTTGAGAAGTTTAATAATCTGAAAGGTTCTTCTGGGAACCAAAAATGCTTCTTTAGTGACCATGCTGCAAAAACATCCTTTGTGGAACCATCAATCCAATATAGACCCTTTATTTTGAAGTCTTAAAATTGCTATCCCATTTACCTGTGCTCCTCATAAGAGTGCTTTCAGCATCTCCACATTAGGCTCCCTCTGGAATCTGACAATAGTTGGCACGTTTTCCATTGGCACTTGATGGGAAGCCACACATTCCCTGCGGCGCGAGTGTTGAGTGTTAATAATGCTGGCAGAGATGCCACTTCCTACAGCAGACGTGCCACAAACCAGCAGCTCCTTATTACTGTACATGTTCGCAGGCCTCCTTTCAGACCTGCCACTGCAAAGCCAGTCTAAATGATGCAGGAGAAGATTTAAGCACAGTTATGAGACAGATTTATATATCAACAAGACTTTATTGTGCTAGACTGATTATCAGGCTAATTAACAGTCACTGAAGTTAATTAGGATATACACTCACCGGCCACTTTATTAGGTACACCTTACTAGTACTGGGTTGAACCCCCTTTTTGCCTTCAGAACTGCCTACAGTAAATACTTCATGGCATAGATTCAACAAGGTACTGGAAATATTCCTCAGAGATTTTGGTCCATATTGACATAATAGAATCACGCAGTTGCTGCAGATTTGTCGGCGGCACATACATGATGCGAATCCCCCGTTAACATCCCAAAGATGCTCTATTGGATTGAGATCTGGTGACTGTGGAGGCCATTTGAGTACAGTGAACTCATTGTCATGTTCAAGAAACCAGTCTGAGATGATTCGCGCTTTATGACATGGCGCGTTAACCTGCTGGAAGTAGCCATCAGAAGATGGAACAGTTGTACAGGTGTACATAAAGTGTATCTAGTCTGTTTCCTTATTAGACATTATATATAGTATTGATATACGTATTTTTTTTTTTTTAAAGGCAGACAAACGATCACAGATAAAGTCAAACACATTGAATTTCATACTTACACTGTTAAAATCAGTGACTTTAAAAAAGTAAACCCATTGCATTAAAAGCAACAAGTTGACCACTTTAAATAGTAAGCAAATCCATTGTACCTTAAAATGGTTAAGTTGACTTACTTATTTTTATAATTATGCACATAATAATGGGTTTACTCACTTTTTAAGTAAAGTCTACTAATCGCTTTAAAAGCAATGGGTTTACTCACTTTTTATGTAAGTAAATCAAACTAATTGCTATTTACAGTGTCCCAAGTAGTTGCTATTAAACATCTTAGAAACCTTTACTATAAAACAAGACAGTAATGGTAACACACAATACAAATAAATAACATTTTGAGTCTGCAAATGATATAATTACCCTACATATCCTCAAAGCAATGGGACAGCCTATTAAATAAATGCATTTGAGCCTTGCTGGTGCTTCTTCATGGAGTTTATTCATTGTCATAACGTAGTTAATTGCAGATGCATTAGCAGATATAGGCCAGCATACTTCACAAATGATGTAGGTCATAGATGCATTTATGAAATGAGCTTTATTTCAAAAATAAGCATAATTGGGTTCTTATAATTATCAAGAGTCAATCTGATACTCGTTAGAAACAAATGAATGCGGTTTCTGTGTATTGAAAATCAGGGTCAGAGATATAATTCATTATTATTTCATTTAATAATCATTAGTGGGGGTGGGGGGGGTGGGGGATCAGATATAAAAAAAAATATCAGAAAAACAGAAAACAGAAAAAAAAAAAGAAGAAAAAATAGCATGATTTTGGAAATGTTCAAGACACCGTAATCGCCTTTTGAGAAATTAATTAATTGTTCAGTTTTCAAAATACCCTTTAATTCTCTAGACAAAAAGTAAAGTTTAAAAGTTTTTTGGCAGAGTCACAGTTAACTCTCAGCAGTTTTTCATTAATGTAAAATCCATCTCGAGGTGAACTTTGTCTCTGGAGCGCTAATAAAAAAGAAGCCTAATTGATTTAATGGCTCATGCATGAAATTGAATTAAAGAAAGCACATTATTGGAAGCCATCACTACATAATTAGCCAAGAGGCACATGTTAAAATCTAGATATGTGTCTCTGGAAGGGATTTCTGTGAGTCTTCATTGGGTTTTGTGGGGTTGCATCACTGCGGAGACTTGGTGTTGCCATTGATAGCTATAGAATATAAATAATGCATGATGTTGTGTAAAGCCATGCAGTCTCAGGTTCAGCTCCTGTTACACCTGTCTAAGAAAGAACAGCTCGCAAACAGACACACACACACACACACACACACACAGGATTTCCCACTGTTTTGTGTCAAAATTTGCATTGGTGCAGGTCTGAAATGTGCAATGTCAGCACAGTAAACCTCCACAGCATATGTTTGGATTACAGAGAATCATGTTGATTTATTTTGATCACACTGATTCAATAGAAATGACAAAAATACGCAAAACAAAACATAAAAATTGAAAAACATTGCAGAAACAACAAACATACCACAGCAAACATGTGCAAAATAATGTGTTAAATAATCAAATAAATAAAACAACAACATGACAGAAACAAATACACAAAAATACACCATTATAAAATAAAAACACCATAAAAATTGGAAAAACTATATATTATTTAGTCAAACTACATATTAAATAAAGATAAAAAAAACATTAAAATGTGAAACAAGAGCAAGTACACAAATCGCAAATAAAATAATGTCATGATAGAAACAAAGCAAAATTCACAATAACTAACCAAAAATAAATACCAAAAAATAAAAATAAATTAACCAAAAATAAATAAATTATATTATTATATTTATTTAAAAATATATAATAGCCATACTTTAATTATTGTGAATAAAATAAAAAAAAATAATAAACAGGCAAAAATAAAACTAAATAAATACTAAATACCAAAAATAAAAATAAATTACCCCCCCCAAAAAAATAAAACAATAATAATAATTATTATTATTGTTTTAATTAAACAATCCATAGTATATATAATCACCATACTTTAATTTTTGTGAATAAAATAAAATAAAATAAACAGACAAAAAATAAAACTAAATTAAAACTATATACCAACGATAAAAATAAATTAACCAAAAATAAATAAATAAAACAATAATAATAATATTATTATTTTAATTAAACAATCCATAGTTAAAATATATAATCGTACTTTAATTATTGTGAATAAAATAACCAAAGCTAAATACCAAAATAAAAACAAGTTAATCAAAAATAAATAAATAAAGAATAATAATTATTATTATATTAATTAAGCAATCCACAGTTAAAAATATAATTGCCATACTTAAATTTTTGTAAATAAAATAAATAAAGAAAAAATTAATAAAATAACGAGACAAAATATAAAAATTAAATAAAAACTAAACACCAAAAATAAAATAAATTAGGCAAAAATAAATAAATAAAACAATAATAATAATTAATGTTATTTGATTTACAAATATATAATTGCCATTATTAATTATTGTGAATAAAATAAATAAATAAAATAAAATAAAATAAAATAAATAAATAAAATAAAATAAAATAAAAATAAAATAAATAAATAAATAAAATAAAATAAAATAAAATAAAATAAATAAAATAAAATAAAATAAAATTATTAAATTAATTAAATTAAATTAAATTAAAATAAGTTAAATTAAATTAAGACACTGGTATTTACATATGAAAATATTCTGTGCTTTTTTTTTCTAGATTAGTGCATATTCAGAAATCCCATTTAAACAGTTAATAAATATATATTTTAGCATATAAATCTCCATTATTTTGGAAATTAGGTGAGCGGTAACAGATTTTCCCCATCTTAATGTGAGTCTGAGACAAGTGTTTTCCATCTGTCAGATCGATATATTTTCACTACTGAGGGCCCCAAAAAATCATTTCATTTCAAAAGTGCACAATTGTGTGGGTGTTATTATATATCAGTGAGTTTATCGTTCACATCCTGTTCCTGTCATGACCAGCAAATGTAAGAGTTGCTCTTATCTTTAAGGTCCCCTGAAGTGCTCTAAAACACAGCTTTGATCAGTGTGACCTCATTAAACGTGAAAACACAAAAACAGGGTGGAACATATCAAGTAACTCCTCCCACTTGTAAAAAAAAAAAATAGCCAAAAAAAAAATAGCGTTTTGTTTCTACCACAGCTCTGAAATCTAAAAATGAAAACTAATTCCTTACTTTTTAATCGGAAATGTAATTTAATTGCTGTAACTAATTACACCCAATACTGCTTACATGTGAATAAATGACATATTCCAGGCGTGTCTTGAAGGAGGCGGGACACTTCAGATGCTAGAGAAATTTGATTGGTCAAAAGACTTAATTAGAAGCTGAAGTGTGCAGTGATGTCATAAAAAAAAGTTTTGGAATTTTGAATGCTAACACCGTGTCCTAACTACACACGATGCGGTGCTGTGATGCATCACAGTTACAGTTTTTCTCACTGGTTTTGGTGCATTTCTCACAACACTATTTACATTTGCACAACAGTTAATGCATTTCTCAAAACAATTAATCATTTGTGCACATCACAGTAGCAGTTTATCATTCCTTCCAACAAATTGTGAATGCTTTTGGACATGCATCAACTGCTTTCATACAACTCTCTGCTGTTTGTAATATTATCATTTGCTTATGTCATGTCAGACAAAATTAACTAAACTTGCTTTATTCGGTGTTTAATGCTACCAATGTGAGTTTAAATACCATTTTACACTACATTTATTGCTATACTACTGAAAGCAGCAGCAGATAGTTCACCCCAGATCTTGAAAATAAAATAAATAGCAGTCGGTTTGAAAATGAAAGTCAGACATGTGGCTCAGTGCAAACCAACAACAACAACAACAGTCACTCAGCCTATGTATCTGTAATAATAATAAATTGGTTTAATATGTATTAATTAGATTATAAGCCTTACCATTTCATTGGGAGTGCAGTGGCTGATATTTAAATCAATGGCTAATATTTAAATGCTTTTGTTGTGTCGTGGCACATTTCAAGCCAAATTGCTTGCCGCTGGAATCTTGTCTGGACGCATTCAGTAAGAACATGGTGTTATATTTTATAAAAGATCATTTTTGTTCACTGAAGCACGCACACCTATATACACTGAAAAAAAGTATTCAGAGATGATTCCTTGGATTTACTCAATATTTTTACGTTAAGTGGCTGTAAACAATTTATTTGGGCTGAATTTAAACAAACAAATTAAGTAGAATTTTATTAAACTTAATTTGCTTGTTTAAATTCAACACAAATAAATTGTTTGCAACAGTTTTGCAGACATCATTTTTTTCAGTGTAGTATATAGATTTATTACAGTTGAAACCAGAAGTTTACATGCACTGTGTAAGAAGGCACATAACCATTTAAAAAAAAGTCAGATGTTAATGTGACTAAACTTTTTCTCTTTTAGGTAAGTTAGGATTATCAAATTTGTTTCTGTTATGCTTAATAGCAGAATAATAAAAGAGTTGTTTTTTCAGAAATTTTAAAACTTTTCTTGAAAGTCAAGTTTACATACAATAAGATTATTATGCCTCTGAAAAAGCTCAGATGATGGTGTCAAGGTTTTGGAAGTTTCTGATTGGCTAATTGACAACATTTGAGTTAATTGGAGGCACAACTGTAGAATAGTATTTAAGGAAAACCTCAAACACACTGCTTCCTTGTGTGACAACATGGGAAAATCAACAAGCCAGATCAACAAAAAAAAGCCAGATTACAATTTGCTAAATTACACTGGGAAAAAGAATAATTTTTGGAGACATGTCCTGTGGTCTGATGGAACTAAGATTGAACTGTTTGGCCATAATGACCAGTGTTACATTTAGAGGACAAAGGGGAAAGCTTACAAGCCTAGAACATCATCCCAACTGTAAAGTATGGTGGCGGCAGCATCATGTTGTGGGGCTGTTTGCTGCAGGAAGGACTGGTCCACTTCACAGCATAGATGGCATCATGAAGAAAGAACATTATGTAGAAATACTGAAGCAACATCTCAAGACATCAGCCAGGAAATTAAAACTTGGCCACAAATGGGTCTTCCAAACAGACCATGACCCTAAGCATACTGCCAAATTAGTTAAAATGTGCTTTAAGGACAACAGCGTGAATGTTTTGGAGTGGCCATCAAAGCCCTGTGCTCAATCCTATAGAAAATTTGTGGGGCAGAGTTGAAAAAGCTTGTGCGAGCAAGACAGCCAACAAATCTGACTCGTTACACCAATTCTGCGTCAGGAGGAATCCTGCAAAATTCCTGCAAACTATTGTGAGAAGCTTGTGGAAGGATACCCAACACATTTGACCAAAGTTATACAGTTTAAAAGCAAAGCTAAAAAATACCAAGGAAATGTGTGTAAACTTTAGACTGTCTAGAAATTAATAAAAAATTCTCTCATTATTCTGGCATTTAGCAATATAAATGATTTAGGTAATCCTAACGAACCTAATATAGTAAACGTTTAGTATGATTTACCATCAGACATGTTTTTTAAATAGTCATGCTCCTTTTTTAGAGTGTATGTAAAACTTCTGGTTTCAACTGTATAACCATTATACTAACATATTGATATTGAAAAAAGAACATTGATTTTGATTTCAAAGAGACTTTAAATGTTTTCTACACCAGTGGTTCCTCCAGAGAGCAATACGTTTCACTGTGGCTATTTTAACCCTTCTACTTAGGCAGGAAATGGAATAATAAGAGGAAAACAGGAAGAATGGCAAGACACGCTCCAGTCTGCACACTTAGATTGGGAGATTTGATGGAAAGTCTCTCTCCATGGGCTCGTTTGTCATCTCCACTTGGTCAGTGTGTGCTTACAGAGAAGGCACCTGCTCGCTCATATGCGGAATTAAAGACAAGAAACAGCGCAGATTTGAGAAAAGCTAATATAAAGCAGCAGGATGTGAAATAAAACAATGAAAAAAAGAATGATGATCACAAGGTTGTGCAACTCTCTTAATATATAAATACAAATGTTCAGAGTTGACTTTGCCATTTGAGATGTATTGAAAATAACTTTACTGTACTAAATATAATATAATATTATAATAAAATATTATATATTTAGTATGTTGGCTAAACATGACTTTTTGGGGAGAATTAACTGAATCAATATAATTAAAACTTGCTTGCATACACCCCATAGGTTGTGTATAAAGTAAAATCATGAAATGAAATGAATAAAACCAAAAAAAGATATAATATAATTTCCGAGGTAAAATAAAATCTTATCAAGACTAAAATAAAAAACATCACTAAATGATGACTAGAATAAATAAAATAAAATCAGGAGAAAATAAAATAAAATGCTTACAAATAATTACAAATCATTAGAAATAAAAACAATAGTACTAAATATAATGTATTATAATATCTTTATCTGTACTAAATGTTTTGTGATATAGTTTACATTGGCTAAAATGGACTTTCTGGTGAGGATTAATTGTATCAGTATAATCAAAATTTGCTTGCATACACTCCATATTAGGTTGTTTATAAAGTAAAATCATGAAATAAAGTTTCCAGGGTACATAACTACATATAAAGACTAAAATAAAAATCATGACTCAAATAAAATCACTAAATTATGACTAAAATAAATAAATAAATAAATAAATAAAATCAGAATTAAAATAAAATAAAATGTAATTAAATGCTTACAAATAATTACGCATCATTACAAATAAAAATAATAGTACTTATTATATAATATAATATTTTTATATGTACTAAATTTTTGTGATTTGGTTTACATTGACTAAACCTGACATAATTACAACTTACTTGCATACACTCCATGTAAGGTTGTGTATAAAGTAAAATCATAAATTAAATATATAAAACATATAATATATGTATAAAACATATAATAACAAAAATATATAATATATAGGTTCCAGGGTACATAACTACATATCAAGACTAAAATAATAATCATGAGTAAAATAAAATCACTAAATTATGATTATAAATAAATAAATACATAAATAAATATAATAAAGATAAAATAAATTAAAATAAATAAATAAATGCTTACAAATAATTACAAATCATTATAAAAAAACAATCAAACTAAATATAATATATCTTTATCTGTACTAAATGTTTTAGTTTACATTGGCTAAAATGGTCTTTTTGGGGAGGATTAATTGTATCATTATAATCAAACTTGCATACACTTACCAGTAAAATCATTCATTCATTCATTTCCTTTTCAGCTTAGTCCCTTTATTAATCTGGGGTTGCCACAGCGGAATGAACCGACAACTTATCCAGCATGTGTTTTAAGCAGCGGATGCCCTTCCAGCTGCAACCCATCCCTGGGAAACATCCATACACACACATTCACACTCATACACTATGGACAATTTAGCTTACCCAATTCACCTGTACCGCATGTCTTAGGACTGTGAGCGGAGCACCCGGAGGAAACCCACGCGAACACGGGGAGAACATGCAAACGCCACAAAGAAACGCCAACTGACCCAGCTGAGGCTTGAACCAGTGACAGCACTACTAAATCATGAAATAAAACTAATAAAAACATAATAATAAAAAACAGTTTTTTATATATATATATATATATATATATATATATATATATATAATACATAATTTCCAGGGTACATAACTACAAATCAAAACAAAAAAAAAAGTCATGACTAAAATAAAATCACTAAATGATGACATATAATATATATATAATACAAATAATAAAAATAAATAAATAAATAAATATAAAATTTAAAATAATAAATAAAGTAAAATTAAATAAAATTAAATACAATTAATAATTACAATCATTACAAATAAAATAATAGTAAAAAATATTTCCAAGCAGGGTATTATTCTGACAAAATAATAAAAAAGGGAAGTGTGAGGAGAGAGGCACAGCGTCATGGCCTGTGCAAGAACAAAAATAAACCTTGTCCAGACACCCGCCACCACCCACTAATGGTTTATATTACTCCACGTGATGTTAGGACGTTATATTTACCACTGTGTATAAGCTCAGACCACACAGACCCACAAACATCAGTAGATAGATTTCTCAAATCCAAAACAAGAACATTATGTGCTCAGTAACAGAGCTTTTCACAATACTCATAGAGCCAGAGCAGATTACTGCCACAAAATCCAACAAAGGCGCTTATTAAAGAGGAAAAACACTAAATAGCTTTGTACCTTTGCTAATATATAAGAGCGTCTAATGAAGTCTCTGAAAGTGGCACAAACCTGCAGATGGGGGACTTCCAGCTCTTTGATGTACTAGCGGTTTGTAGGAGTGCTAACCATGTCAATAGGTGAAAAGGGGTGTGATGGAAAAATGGGGAACACTTACATCAAAGGCCAGTTTGGGAGTTTGGGGTTTTTAGTTTTGAGGATTCTGCAACAAAACAACAATTAATGGTTCACTGTAAATAATTTTTTTAAAATTTTCAGCTTAATTTTGTTTTGTTAAATCAGATGAAAATTTCTAGTCATCTGAACTTACAGTTGAGGTCGAATGATTAGCCCCCCTGTTTATTTTTTTCTCCAATTTCTGTTTAACGGAGAGAAGATTTTTTTAATTGTATCATTTGTGACCTTAACTATGATTAATTTTATTGAATTATTTATTTTTTATCATTCAGTTACTCTACTTAAACTGTATTTTTTTTCTTAATTGTATTTATAGATAGTTGTGCATGATGAATAGTCAATTATGGAAAGAATTTAATTGGAAAGTAAAAATGAGGTACTAATACTCCTTTGAAATTCTACATATGTAAAAGGACCATCTGTTGCTTTAAGTTGAAGAAAATGTGGTAAAATTGGAGATCATACCGACATTTTTTGGAATTTTGAAAAAATGTTAAAAAAGAAATAGATACGATATTAGATATACAAATAGCCCTCGGTCCAGTTGTTTGCTTACTGGGAGCACTGTCCAAAGAAAGGTTTAATGAAGAAACAAGATTTGTCCTAAGGATATTATTACTGGTTGCAAAAAAAAATGATAACAGTACATTGAATGGAAGAAAGTTCTCCAAAGGTGGCTCAGTGGATTCAGAGACTTAAACAGGTCTGTGTAATGGAAAAAATGACTGCATGTCTACAAATGAAGACTGATATTATTCTGAAGAGGTGAAAAAGTATTACAACATATTTAGATATGTATATTTAGAGGTTACTTAACCTATCACCAAATATAATTGAGGTAACTACAATGTAACAACAATGTAACTTGATGTACAAATGTATCCCCTGAAGAGTAATTATAATGGCAGTACCTTTTATTTATTTATTTATTTGTTATTTATTTTTTATTATTTTAATTTTTATAATTCATTGTTTTTTACGTGTTCCCTCATCTGTAAGGGGTTAAATAGTTGGGGTTTTTCTGAAAAAATATATATATCTAAATCTTAAATAAAAAGTAAAAAAAAAAAGATAGTTATGCATGAAAATACTCACAGCCGTGCAAATACAGAAATGCACTACAAATAGCACAAACCACAACGAAAATGTGTCGGGGAACCCCAAAAAGTTTATAGATTGTTTATTAGATTTTATGGAGATGCAAATAGTAAACATTAATTCATCAATCTCTGACTAAGCATGTGCATGAAAATACTCACAACACATGCAAATACATAAATGCACTGCAAGTAGCACAGACAACAACAAAGATCTGTTGGGGGACCCAAAATTTAATAGATTGTTTTATTATATTTTATGGAGATGCAATCAATCTAACATTATAAATTCTTTCCAAATAGAGATAAAGGGTCATGAAACACCAAAACATTTTTTGAGCTTTTGACAGTCATATATGTGTCCCACTGCTTATAAACACTATTAGGACACATATATTGCACTAAAAGTGAAAATTGGTTGTTTTTGCGTTATTTTGAGCAAATTCATTCTTTCGGTTTGAAACGAATTTTTAAGCTGCGTCACGGCCATGAGATACTTAGGTGTAAATCCAGCCTGGAGAGTGGCTGTCTGTCCTTTCGAGACATTGTGACGTATCTGAGTGTGCGGCATTAATTCATTACAAAGACGTGCTTCAAACCAATCACGCGCTCTATTGTGTATGACGCAACACCTCATTAATATGCATGATAGCTCCGGAGACTGTTTACATGTTCAGTTTCAGACGGCAGAGAGACGCCACTGTGTGTTGCCAAAACAAGTGAAAGAACTAGAATTTGGAGACACGGGTCGTCCGTGTTGCAACGAAGGTTTTGTTTTCATTTTCTCTCTATGAGAGAGCTGCTGGAATCACGTGTGGATTACAGTGCACGCGACAGAAACGCGTTTGTAAGGAAAAAATATACCCAAGAGCTTTTCGCATCTGGAAATGATGAAATCCGGATTTGCCGCTCGTCTCCTTTTAAAAAAAAACACAGCTCCAGTTTGATTGTCTGTCTACAGATTTGGTAAGTGTGTGTGATCAGTGCCCTTTGTTTAACCCAGATGCAAAGTTAGTTTGTATCGTCAGCAGTGCTCTTTCAGTTTTTAAAGACATACCATAGTCAAAATGATTTAGTTACTAAGTTTACAGCATGTTAATATCACTGCAATATTACAGTACAATATTATAGACTGAAAGATCCGCTGTAAATGCTGCTCTCCGAGTGTAAACATGTTAACACAAACTATTCCCATCGTGCAGGATTTTCGCCGCATTTTGTGACAGGATAGTTATACACACACGGCTTTCTGACGCTACCTACCGAGTAGTACATAAGTTACAGAGAAATGCGGAGGATTTTTTTCTCCCATTCGCCGTGCGGTATCAAACATAGCATCTGTGTGTTTGTTTTGCCTGTGAAATCAGCGCGTGCCCAAATGGAAACGCCCTTCTTTGCAAGTCCTTCCCTCTTTCCTCCCCGACACTCCCACACTCCTAGAGCTGGACACGTCCACTTTCCTGACTTTTTTCAAACTAGAGGTGTGAAAACACCCTGCTGAGACAGGGGGTTTCGTGGCCCTTTAAGTCATCTGGTGAAATTGTATTCATATGTCAATATATATCTCAAAATAAAAATATCGCAATGTTAGAATTTTCCAATATTGTGCAGCCTTACTTTAAACACATTATTGTATATTTTTAATAAATGTATTTAAATATAAAATATTTAGTTAATATATTTTAAACAAATCAACACCTACCTGCAACAAATTCAGTTCCAGCAAGTTCGGCTGTGGCCAGAAAGTCGTCCAGAGAGCTCTGCTCGGTGACAGACTGCAGGTTGAGCCGACCCCAATCATATCCATCATTCAGCTCGCTGGTGTGAAGCTAAACACATGACACAATTAATATACAGTTGAAGTCAGAATTATTAGCCACGCTGATTTATTAGCCCCCTGTTTATTTTTTCCCCAATTTCTGTTTAACGGAGAGAAGATTTTTTTCAGTAGGCAGGTTAGGGTATTTAGGCAAGTTATTGTATAACAATGGGTTGTTCTTTAGACTATAAAAACAAAAATTAGCTTAAAGGGGCTAATAATTTTGTATTTTGTAATTAAAATGTTTTTAAAAAATTAAAAAGCTTTTATTCTAGCCGAAATAAAACAAATAAGACTTTCCTCCACAAGAAACAATATTATCAGACATACGTTTGAAAATTTCTTGCTCTGTTAAACATCATTTGGGAAATATTTAAAAAAGAAAAACAATTCAAAGAGGGGCTAATAATCCTGACTTCAACTGTATGTCGTTTTGTTTATTATATTAGACATCATATGTTGAACAACACTATCTTCTGGCATGCAAGTACTCCATCTATTTGTCTATACGGTCTGAAGAAAAATATGATACCTTATAAAATATACTATTCATATTATAAAACAAGAATATCTTGTAGCCCATAGGCACCTGTCATCATTTACTAACCCTTATAAGTTTCCTACCTTCTGTTGAACACAAAAGAAGATATTTTGAAGAAAGTTGAAAACCTGTAATCACTGACATCCATCCATTGTATAAATAACAAATAGAATAGAAGTCAATGGTTACAGGTTTCCAGTTTTCTTCACAATATCTCTTTTATGTTCACTATTTACCCCACTTGAGGGTGAGTAAACAGTGAGTAAATTTCATTTTTGGGGTGAACTATCCCTTAACACGCATACTATATATATATATATATATATATATATATATATATATATATATATATATATATATATACTTCACATTATGTTATAAATTAGTTATATCTAAACTAATGCTAATGCTAAAAGTATGATTAAAACGATTTTCGCATCAGACTGTCAGTGCTTCTCACCCATGTGTCGTTTCTCCTGTATCCGCGGCCTGCGTTCAGTCTCTCCTTTATTAAAGCTCTCCCCAGCCCTGAACCCTCACCACGGGTCTTCTTCTTCTTCCCCATATTTATACTCCTTTACAACGGTTAAACGACGATAAAAACGGACGTCCGTGGCTTGTTCATAGGACATACGAGTGGATGAATCTTCACGCATGTGATGTTTGTTATGGCAGAGGAAGGAAGTGACAACGGAATGTTCTATAGAGGGACCACTCTTCACGTATGTTAGAAGAGATGAGCAAGTGTTGATTGTGTGCTTTATGTTCGTGTCGTTTAAAGTAGAGTGGAATATTATTTAAATATTGGTAGAATAGACTGAGTAATCGGCGAAGAAAAAAGTGACATCCTAGCCAGACTTGTGTTTTGTTCGGTGGTGTCGCATTCAAATAGACCGTCAAAAACCCAACTGCGTAGTTACGATTTGCAGCCAAAAGACAGTTCTCTTGCAAATGCTTGCATGACACCAGTAGATGTCATTACATAATAAGTTTCAGATTCACCCAAACTGTCCAGTTTCATACAAGTTTTTTTTTTCCAAAGAAATATACAAAGTAGGCCTTACATGCATAAACAAGCATGAAGTAATACAATTACAACAATAGGCAGACACAAATATAGGAAAAAATGGTAATGACAATTGTATTTGACGTTAAAAATAAAAAATAAGTGAATAAATAAATATAATAAAATAAAAATAAATAAATCATACAATTGTATACAATATAAACTTTTAAAGGGTTGTGAAGGGGCTATAGGGTATGAAATTCGCTGAAAAAAGTAGCTACTTTACTATCTTTATCATTTGACAAAGTACTAAGTGATGTCCGATTGTCCGTAGTGTATGTGTGAATGCAGGAGTGTATGGGTGTTTCCCAGTGTTGGGTTGTGGCTGGAAGATCATCCGCTGCGTAAAACATATGCTGGATAAGTTGGTGGTTCATTCCGCTGTCGCGACCCCTGATTAATAAAGGGACTAAGTCGATAAGAAAATGATGAATGAATTTTGCAAAGCATAAAAGGTTATTAACCAGGTAATGCTGTGTACAATTTTCTTTAGTTACACCGAATCTAAATTGTTTATTGCAAAAAGGGTTTACATGGATATTGACATGAGATATTCTGTCATGTACATGAGCCCAAAATAACTTTGAGTATATGCAATTGTAGAAAATATGCTCAGTGGTTTCAATATCACTTCACAAAATTGTCAAGAGTTATCTCCAGTTTCATACCTCTGTACATTAGGAGAGAGGCAACACCACCACCAACACAAACAGAAATAATAATACATTCATAATAATAACAATAACAAGCATTATTATTCATTCATTCATTCATTTTCTTGTCGGCTTTGTCCCTTGCGGGGTCGCCACAGCGGAATGAACCGCCAACTTATCCAGCACGATTTACGCAGCGGATGCCCTTCCAGCCGCAACCCATCTCTGGGAACTTCCACACACACATTCACACTCATACACTATGGACAATTTAGCTTACCCAATTCACCTGTACTGCATGTCTTTGGACTGTGGGGGAAACCGGAGCACCCGGAGGAAACCCACGCGAACCCAGGGAGAACATGCAAACTCCACACAGAAACGCCAACTGACCCAGCCCAGCCGAGGTTCGAACCTGCGACCCAGCGACGTTCTTGCTGTGAGGCAACAGCACTACCTACTGCGCCACTGGGTTGCCCCAGCATTATTATTATTATTATTATTATTATTATTGTGGTAATATTTCATCAATTCCATGTGTGTTCAATAAAAAAGGTCAGGAGAGGGTTTTCTTTAATGTCAAAAATCTTAACAATTTATTGGATACAAATGAATAATTCGATTCACAGAATTCTGTTATCCTCAATGCAATGCAAAAGTTACATTAAGGAGGTGCACAACCATTTTCAGTTCCTGACTTCAACCTATATAGGCAGCTGATATTAACAGGTGGAGTTTAGTGGAAATCGTCATTTGTCAATCATTCTCCAGTCTTCTTTTGGCCGCACCCCAGACATAAGTCCTCTTTTTCTACGAATTCTCTGCACAACATTAAAAGCATAAGACTTTCTGTGTTCTGTGCTCAGTTTTAACACCTATCTTCAGACAGGAAGTTTCTGAAGAGCTGAATTTAATTTTGAACCAGCATGTATCTACTTCTGCAAAAATGCTAATTAGTATGCACAGCATCACACACACACACACAACAGTAGATGTTCAGTTAATATATGACCCTTAAATGACCAATACAAATAACTGTTTGATGAAAAGAAAAAGAGACAAAAATAATAAAAAATATATTCATTTTTCCCAACATTATTATTATTATTATTGCTGTATAAATAATTATATTACATTATAATATATTATATGTATTATTGCTTTTTTATTGTTAAATTTATATCAGATTGCATGCTTGGACTTTCCCCCTATTTTCTAAAATATGCTAGTAATAATTATTACAGTATATTATTATTATTATATTGTAATTAATTGAATACATTTACTACAACCTCTAATACTACTACTGCTGCTACTACTACTAAACTATTATAATTATAATTATTATTATTAATCGTTACGTTCCTTCCCCTTTTTGTCTAGGGTTGGGGAAGGAAAATAACAAAGTAAACTAAAATTTAGAATTTAAAGAAAGACCAAATTAATGAATTATGTAAAGGTGAAATAAAATTGAGGGAACACTTCAATCCTCTGCCTCAGAAATGGGAAACGACCACAAAAGTAAACTTAAATATTTTATTCTTTTGTTCAACAATAAATAAAGCATAAGTCTTCAGGAGAAAGTCTAACCAAAACAACAAACAAAACAGAACTAGCTTTGGAGGAGTACTAAATAACCTAATTCAGGTCAAAGAAAATAAACAAACAACAAAGGCTTTCCTTAACTCCCTTACTATTAATAAACACAGTCAAACAGGTATACAAATAAAAATGGCACCCTCTCCCAACAGCTTCCTTAAATAAATCACAAAGTCAAAGAAACATTACAAATACCTTTTAAATACCGAACAAAGATTACAACTTAGAAAGCAGACACACTGCCTGTAAAGTTCCACGACACAAGAGAAACATCAAGTTTTCTTCAAACAAACAGAAGTTAAATTATACCCAATGGCTCAATAACTTCTCACAATATACAACAGGTCAATACCCACAAAGTATGCACAACCACAAGTCTGGAGCAGGGGAGAAGTGAACCTCCCCTTGGGTTGAGTCACACTGCTCTTTTGTAGCAGCGTGTCACTGCAGCACGCTTGCAATGAGCACAACCTGGGTCTAATCAGCTCTACCTAACAGGCAGAGAGAGACATAGGAAGAGTGAAAAAAACACATACAACATAACCACTCCCAATGGGCAGTAAACAATTAAACAAACAATAACAATAATAAATTAAAATATATAACAAATACATCCAAGGGACATTATTATATACCCGGAGGAAACCCACGCGAACTCTGGGATAATAAAAATAATTATAACTATTATTATATTATATTATTTTTTAATGTTTTCTTAAATAAGCATCAGAATAAATGCTTGAACTTTATTGTAATTTATTTTTTCCATTACTGTAAAATATGCTGTAGTAACAACTATAGTTTAATTTATATACTCATTTTTAAAATAATGAAATAGTTAACAATAATTATTATATTTACAATATCAGGTTACTTGCTTAAAATACTGTAACAGAATGTTTTGGCTATTAGGCTATAATATACAGTATATAAAAGCAGTTTTTAATTTTTTTAAAACCATTTAAGGTCAAAATTATTAGCCCCTTTAAGCTATATATTTTTTCGATAGTCTACAGAACAAACCATCGTTATACAATAACTTGCCTAATTGCCTAACCCTCCTATTTAACCTAATTACCCTAGTTAAATGTCACTTTAAGCTGTATTAAAGTGTCTTGAAAAATATCTAGTCAAATATTATGTACTGTCATAATGGCAAAGATAAAATAAATCAGTTATTAGAGATGAGTTATTAAAACTATTATGTTTAGAAATGTGTTGAGAAAATCTTCTCTCCGTTAAACAGAAATTGGGGAAAAAAATAAACAGGGGGCTAATAATTCAGGGGGGCTAATAATTCTGACTTCAACTGTATGTAATAATAATAACGTCATGTATACAACATAAATTGTGTTGTGTTTTGCAATAACATATTTGCTGAGAAAAACAATATTTACACAATTACCACATTATAAACACAGTTAGATAAAACTTCTGATTGTGCACAAACTAAATACATAAGCCACGTGTTTACTTCTTGACGGCCTGTTAGAGATTAGAGAAATGACAGCAAAAACCCGTCTTGGTATCGTCCTCCTTCTTTCGACCCCTCCGCGTATCCTCGATGGTTCACTCCGCTATATAAGTTCGTGTTTCACGCTTGGACTGTACAGTGTGTGTGTTATTCAGCGATCGTGTGGTCATAAAAGCACACGCGATATTCCTCCAGTCAACGACGCGCTCTGCAACTTCGGAAATGTCCTAAAACAAGCCGATAGATGACTAAAGCCTGCTTTGGCGTAGCAATTAGTCGAATTAGAATCACTACAATAGACTTAGCACCTCAAGACGACCAGCATGTTGCCTTGGAAGAAGAATAAATTCGAGCTGATCGAGGAAGACAAGCAGCAGTCCAAGCAGAAGGGCTATGCCGTGAGCCTCAACTACTCCGCGCTCACCTCCTTCGCCAAATCCTGCCCGGAAAGCGCGCTCAACCGAGTCGGCAGCATGTTCAAATCCAAGAGGAAAAAGGTGAAAATCACGAGCGAGGACCCTACGTATACTGTCTTGTACCTGGGGAACGCGACCACCATCCAGTCGAAAGGAGACGGGTGCACGGATGTGGCTGTCAGTAAGATATGGGGCAAAAGCGAGATGGGCAAAAATGGCACCAAGATGAAGTTAACCATCAGCTCGCAGGGCATCCGAATGGTGCATGTCGACGAAAAAGCGAAGAGACCGGGACATCTGTATTTGTTGCACAGAATCACATATTGCGTGGCAGACCCCCGGCTTCCCAAGATATTCGCTTGGATCTACCGGCACGAGATGAAGCACAAGGCGGTGATGCTGCGCTGCCACGCAGTGCTGGTCTCCAAGCCGGAAAAGGCGAAGGCGATGGCGCTGCTCCTCTACCAGACCTCCGCGACCGCCCTAGCCGAGTTTAAGAGACTCAAAAGAAGGGATGATGCCCGGCACCAGCAGCAGCAGCTGATTGGGGAGCAAACTATCCCCTTGGTGCCCCTAAGGAAGCTGCTAAACGGACAGTGTTACTATAAACCCCCGGTGGAGCGCAGCAGGAGCGCGCCCAAACTGGGTTCCATCACGGAGGATCTGCTCGGGGAGGAGGAAGAGGAGAAAGCCATGCATTTTGAGTGCGAGGATATTCTGGACACTGATAGCGACTGTGTGGGAAATGGCAAGCAAGAACTCTGCCAGATAATAAACGATTTAGGCTCCATGAGTATAGGGAACGACGTGCAGACGCTGAAAGCCGACCTGAGGGTGACTCGCCTGCTGTCTGGGGAAAGCACCGGGAGCGAGTCCTCCATAGAGAGCAACAACCAGGAGATTGTTTCTGTGCCTAATGGCATCGCGGAGGGGAAAATGCAAGAAGTTGCCTAACATTGAGTGAATCTTTTAGACTGTCTCAGCATTGCTTCATGGTAATGATGATGATGATGCACTGCAGAAGAAAATATTGTCTTTCTTAGAGGTTTTGTCTTGTTTAAAGTCCAAAATCAAAATATGCTTAAATTGAGAAGCATTTTCTAGACCAGTAAAATATAGTAGTGTTTTCAGAAAACAAAACAAGTCATAATTAAGTACATTTTTCCCTAAAACAAGTAAAATAATCATAACATAAACGTAATTTTAAGAAGACACGTTTTACTTGTCTAGAAAGTGCTTCTTCATTTAAGAATGTTTAGATATTTGCTGTAGAAACAAGACAAAACCTCTAAGTGAGACAATCATTTTTGTTTTGCAGTGTGAGAGTTTTTGGGTGCATGAATGTGCCATTTCATCTACTTGACTTGAAAGCGTGCTGTTATAGGGTTCACAAATGTGAAAACCTAGTGAGCTGCCTATCTAGAAAACAACAACAACAAAATATGATCGCCGCCTTAAGTAAAATCAGTTGTGCCAAAGTTACAAATGCACTTTTGTAACTATTTTCTGTGGCTTTACTGATTGTTGTTACATGACATGCAAACTTTTTATATATATATATATATAGTGCTGTCTAGGTAGGCAGCTCGCTAGGTTTTTGAGACACAAGCCATGGATGTGTTTGTGGATTTAACAGACACTCGCACAATAATCCCTCATTAGGGGTCTGGATGGAAGCACTCTGCGCAATAAGACGCTTAAAGTCTCTGCTTAACCTCTCTGCTGTAAGAGGTTTTTAGGAGAGATCTTGTTTACCTAATAAGTTTCCCTCACGGAAATGCTTTTCTTTAGTTTCTTTTGCTTTAATGTCCTGAAATATGTAACTCGTTCGTTCTTTCTATTTCTCTTTCATTCTTTGGAAAGAAGAAGTGTCTAAACTAACTGAACAGTAAGTTACAAAACTACTTTCCTTTCAGGATGTTATATTTTTTTTTATTTTGCACTGTGGTGGAATTCAGAAAAGTATTATGTTATTTTTATTTATGTGCAACATTGTTTTCCTATACATGTTCTTACAAACATAAACATTTTATCTTTGCTGTGCAAAAGAGAGAATTTTCCTGATGTACAGAGATGTATATGTTAAATATGTGTAAACAAAATGCATTATTTTTTAAAACGATGTGGTTTGTTTCTGTGAACACCAATAAAACTGTAAAACATATATTAACGTCACACATTTTCTGCTATGTCAGTTAAACAACCATTCAGTGAGGTTATTAAAATCATTCTTTCTTCATGCAAAGAATATATAAAAAATACTAAGAACAATTTACCACTAAAGAACATTTTGTAAAATGGTTACGCTCTTAAAAATAAGTTTTTCTGCCATTGATCTGAGAAAAACCTTTAAAGTACTTAGCCGTGCTCACTCATTATAAACAATGGCTCTTTTAGTCTTGTGTCCTTCTGGAAAATGCACGTTGTTTTTATTTTTTTCTATTTGTAATAATCTTGGCTGTATTTGTGCAAATGTGTGCCAAACGTTTGCATTTAAATTGAAATTTTATTATTTTATCCTAATTTCATTTAATTTACACTGGGTACAAAAAAAGGTACACTCAGGGCCTTCATGACAAAAATGTCCCAATGGGGTATATGCACATGGACTTTTAAATTCAGTGCGCCAGCCTCAGGGCTTCCGGTTAATTGTCATCCCATACAAACCGCAGCATTTAAGATCGGATTTCCTTAAAAAATCAGCGATCTTCACTACCTGCCTGAGATACGATATAAAGACCAAACAAGAAGCACTGCATTAAATTATATATTTCCGCTCAATGTCTTTAAAACATGGAAAATTTTCAATAGAATTTCTGCGCTAGCCTGCCGCTAATGATGACGCCTGCGTTTAAACCATCATTCATCTCTTTTTACGCTTTAACAACCAAATGGATGCTTAAGACTTTGTAACTGAATATATTTGAATTACCTTACAACGTCGTTGCTGTAAAAGAAACCTTATGAAATTGAAAATAGTCACTTTCACCGGAACTTCATCATTGGCTGAAAAACACTAGCTGTGCATATAGCCCATTGAAACCTATTAAAACTCCAATATTTAATCCCAATGCCATAACAACCAAAATCATAAATGCATTGTTTTTAGGCGTTAATTTAATTGACAATGCTTCAAATGCATCAAAATTGATGTTGTTTCTGATTATATTTATCAAATAACTGTAACCTTCATTGTACATGGACATTAAACAACCACAACAGTAGCATTGTGTAAACCATAGGCCTCAAACTCGATTGCTGGAGGGCCGCAGCTCTGCATAGTTTTGCACCGACCCTAATCAAACACAGCTGATCCAACTAATCAAGGTGTTCAAGACTAGAGACTATAGACCAGGGGTGGGCAAACTCGGTCCTGGAGGGCCGGTGTCCAGCAGACTTTAGCTCCAGCACAAATCAAACACACCTCAACATGCTAATCACCAGTGTCTTTGAGATCACTAGAAATCTATAAGCAGGTGTGTTTGATTAGAGTTGGAGCTAAACTGTGCAGGACACCGGCCCTCCAGGACCGAGTTTGCCCACCCCTGCTATAGACCCGTTCACATTTCCGGGTTTCTCAGTAGCGAAAGTCAAATCATTTTTTTAGAATCTTTCTTTGTTCAAATAATAAAAGAAAAACACCACGATGATGTTATAAAGACGTTCAGAAAAAGGAAAAAAATTGTGTGAGACTGATAACGGCAGACAGAGGAGAGAATAACGTCAAATTTACTGTCCTGTCCTATAGATGTTGAATTAAAATGCCTTGCATGGTAATTCGTTTTTTGTAATTTGAAGCAAAGATAATAAAATACATATAAATGTTCATACATTTAAAAAAAAAATCTAAATATTAAAAACGTTCAAGGATTTAAGATGCTAATGACCATTAAACGAGTTGGAGTTGGAGGTGGTTGGAGCTAAACTATGCAGAGATGTGGCCCTCCAGGAATTGAGTTTGAGACCACTGACGTAAACAATCTGTAATTTGAAGTGTTAGAATCCTCAAACTGAGTGAATTGTTGGTAATTGCCCTCAGGACTAACTTTTTAAACTATGATGCTAAGGTTTGAGTTCGCTTGAAGATTATTTGTGAATCCAGAATACTTCTTGTTTGTCATCAAGAAGATTCTATATGAATGGTAAAAGTTCACCATGAACCATTTCTCCATTAATGGTTCTTTTGTTGATAGTTCCACGAAGAACATTAAAATATTATTTGTGGTGCAAAAAGTTGTTCAAATGGCGGCACAGTGGCTCAGTGGTTAGCACTTTCACCTCACAGCAAGAAGATCACTGGTTCGAGTTCCGGCTGGGCCAGTTGCCATTTCTGTGTGGAGTTTGCATGTTCTCCCCATGTTGGTGTGAGTTTCATCGGGTGCTCCGGTTTCCCCGACAGTCCAAAGAATTGAATAAACTAAA
The DNA here is from genome assembly GCA_903798195.1 of Danio kyathit. Lineage (NCBI taxonomy): Eukaryota > Metazoa > Chordata > Actinopteri > Cypriniformes > Danionidae > Danio > Danio kyathit. The sequence continues at coordinate 29,614 of CAIGQS010000119.1, forward strand.
TTGGCCGTAGTGTATTTGTGTGAATGTGAGTGTATGGGTGTTTCCCAGTACTGAGTTGCAGCTGGAAGAGCATCTGCTGCATAAAACATATAAGTTGGCGGTTCCTTCCGCTTCAATGAATGAAGTTCTTCAATTGTTTTTCATTTAAAAGGGTTATTTTGAGAAGTTTAATAATCTGAAAGGTTCTTCTGGGAACCAAAAATGCTTCTTTAGTGACAATGCTGCAAAAACATCCTTTGTGGAACCATCAATCCAATATAGACAATTTATTTTGATGTCTTAAAATTGCTATCCCATTTACCTGTGCTCCTCATAAGAGTGCTTTCAGCATCTCCACATTAGGCTCCCTCTGGAATCTGACAATAGTTGGCACGTTTTCCATTGGCACTTGATGGGAAGCCACACATTCCCTGCGGCGCGAGTGTTGAGTGTTAATAATGCTGGCAGAGATGCCATTTCCTACAGCAGACGTGCCACAAACCAGCAGCTCCTTATTACTGTACATGTTCGCAGGCCTCCTTTCAGACCTGCCACTGCAAAGCCAGTCTAAATGATGCAGGAGAAGAGAAGTTTAAGCACAGTTATGAGACAGACTTTATATATCAACAAGACTTTATTGTGCTAGACTGATTATCAGGCTAATTAACAGTCACTGAAGTTAATTAGGATATACACTCACCGGCCACTTTATTAGGTACACCTTACTAGTACTGGGTTGAACCCCCTTTTTGCCTTCAGAACTGCCTACAGTAAATACTTCATAGCATAGATTCAACAAGGTACTGGAAATATTCCTCAGAGATTTTGGTCCATATTGACATAATAGAATCACGCAGTTGCTGCAGATTTGTCGGCGGCACATACATGATGCGAATCCCCCGTTAACATCCCAAAGATGCTCTATTGGATTGAGATCTGGTGACTGTGGAGGCCATTTGAGTACAGTGAACTCATTGTCATGTTCAAGAAACCAGTCTGAGATGATTCGCGCTTTATGACATGGTGTGCTAACCTGCTGGAAGTAGCAATCAGAAGATGGAACAGTTGTACAGGTGTACCTAATAAAGTGTGTATCTAGTCTGTTTCCTTATTAGACATTATATATAGTATTGATATACGTATTTTTTTTTTTTTTTAAAGGCAGACAAACGATCACAGATAAAGTCAAACACATTGGAATTTCATACTTACACTGTTAAAATCAGTGACTTTAAAAAAGTAAACCCATTGCATTAAAAGCAACAAGTTGACCACTTTAAATAGTAAGCAAGTCCATTGTAACTTAAAATGGTTAAGTTGACTTAGCTTGTATAATTATGCACATAATAATGGGTTTACTCACTTTTTAAAGAAAAGTCTACTAATCGCTTTAAAAGCAATGGGTTTACTCACTTTTTATGTAAGTAAATCAAACTAATTGCTATTTACAGTGTCCCAAGTAGTTGCTATTAAACATCTTAGAAACCTTTACTATAAAACAAGACAGTAATGGTAACACACAATACAAATAAAATAACATTTTGAGTCTGCAAATGATATAATTACCCAACATATCCTCAAAGCAATGGGACAGCCTATTAAATAAATGCATTTGAGCCTCTGCTGGTGCTTCTTCATGGAGTTTATACATTGTCATAACGTACAGTTAATTGCAGATGCATTAGCAGATATAGGCCAGCATACTTCACAAATGATGTAGGTCATAGATGCATTTATGAAATGAGCTTTATTTCAAAAATAAGCATAATTGGGTTCTTATAATTATCAAGAGTCAATCTGATACTCGTTAGAAACAAATGAATGCGGTTTCTGTGTATTGAAAATCAGGGTCAGAGATATAATTCATTATTATTTCATTTAATAATCATTAGGGGGGGGGGGTATCAGATATAAAAAAAAAGATATCAGAAAAACAGAAAACAGAAAAAAAAAGAAAGAAAAAATAGCATGATTTTGGAAATGTTCCAGACATCGTCATCGCCTTTTGAGAAATTAATTAATTGTTCAGTTTTCAAAATACCCTTTAATTCTCTAGACAAAAAGTAAAGTTTAAACAGTTTTTTGGCAGAGTCACAGTTAACTCTCAGCAGTTTTTCATTAATGTAAAATCCATCTCGAGGTGAACTTTGTCTCTGGAGCGCTAATAAAAAAGAAGCCTAATTGATTTAATGGCTCATGCATGAAATTGAATTAAAGAAAGCACATTATTGGAAGCCATCACTACATAATTAGCCAAGAGGCACATGTTAAAATCTAGATATGTGTCTCTGGAAGGGATTTCTGTGAGTCTTCATTGGGTTTTGTGGGGTTGCATCACTGCGGAGACTTGGTGTTGCCATTGATAGCTATATGAATATAAATAATGCATGATGTTGTGTAAAGCCATGCAGTCTCTCAGGTTCAGCTCCTGTTACACCTGTCTAAGAAAAGAACAGCTCGCAAACAGACACACACACACACACACACACACACACACACAGGATTTCCCACTGTTTTGTGTCAAAATTTGCATTGGTGCAGGTCTGAAATGTGCAATGTCAGCACAGTAAACCTCCACAGCATATGTTTGGATTACAGAGAATCATGTTGATTTATTTTGATCACACTGATTCAATAGAAATGACAACAAATACGCAAAACAAAACATAAAAATTGAAAAACATTGCAGAAACAACAAACATACCACAGCAAACATGTGCAAAAATAATGTGTTAAATAATCAAATAAATAAAACAACAACATGACAGAAACAAATACACAAAAATACACCATTAATAAAATAAAAAACACCATAAAAATTGGAAAAACTATATATTATTTAGTCAAACTACATATTAAATAAAGATAAAAAAAAACATTAAAATGTGAAACAAGAGCAAGTACACAAATCGCAAATAAAATAATGTCATGATAGAAACAAAGCAAAATTCACAATAACTAATAACCAAAAATAAATACCAAAAAATAAAAATAAATTAACCAAAAATAAATAAATGTTATTATTATTATTATTTTATTTAAAAATATATAATAGCCATACTTTAATTATTGTGAATAAAATAAAATAAAATAATATAAACAGGCAAAAAATAAAACTAAATAAATACTAAATACCAAAAATAAAAATAAATTACCCCCCCCCAAAAAAAATAAAACAATAATAATAATTATTATTATTGTTTTAATTAAACAATCCATAGTATATATAATCACCATACTTTAATTTTTGTGAATAAAATAAAATAAAATAAACAGACAAAAAATAAAACTAAATTAAAACTATATACCAACGATAAAAATAAATTAACCAAAAATAAATAAATAAAACAATAATAATAATTATTATTATTTTAATTAAACAATCCATAGTTAAAATATATAATCGTCATACTTTAATTATTGTGAATAAAATAACCAAAGCTAAATACCAAAAATAAAAACAAGTTAATCAAAAATAAATAAATAAAAGAATAATAATTATTATTATATTAATTAAGCAATCCACAGTTAAAATATATAATTGCCATACTTAAATTTTTGTAAATAAAATAAAATAAAGAAAAAATTTAATAAAATAACGAGACAAAATATAAAAATTAAATAAAAACTAAACACCAAAAATAAAAATAAATTAGGCAAAAATAAATAAATAAAACAATAATAATAATTAATGTTATTTGATTTACAAATATATAATTGCCATTATTTAATTATTGTGAATAAAATAAATAAAATAAAATAAAATAAAATAAAATAAAATTAAATAAAATAAAATAAAATAAAATAAAATAAAATAAAATTAAATTAAATAAAATAAAATAAAATAAAATAAAATAAAATAAAATAAAATAAAATAAAATTAAATTAAATTAAATTAAATTAAATTAAATTAAAATAAGTTAAATTAAATTAAGACACTGGTATTTACATATGAAAATATTCTGTGCTTTTTTTTTCTAGATTAGTGCATATTCAGAAATCCCATTTAAACAGTTAATAAATATATATTTTAGCATATAAATCTCCATTATTTTGGAAATTAGGTGAGCGGTAACAGATTTTCCACCATCTTAATGTGAGTCTGAGACAAGTGTTTTCCATCTGTCAGATCGATATATTTTCACTACTGAGGGCCCCAAAAAATCATTTCATTTCAAAAGTGCACACAATTGTGTGGGTGTTATTATATATCAGTGAGTTTATCGTTCACATCCTGTTCCTGTCATGACCAGCAAATGTAAGAGTTGCTCTTATCTTTAAGGTCCCCTGAAGTGCTCTAAAACACAGCTTTGATCAGTGTGACCTCATTAAACGTGAAACACAAAAACAGGGTGGAACATATCAAGTAACTCCTCCCACTTGTAAAAAAAAAAAATAGCCAAAAAAAAAAATAGCGTTTTGTTTCTACCACAGCTCTGAAATCTAAAAATGAAAACTAATTCCTTACTTTTTAATCGGAAATGTAATTTAATTGCTGTAACTAATTACACCCAATACTGCTTACATGTGAATAAATGACATATTCCAGGCGTGTCTTGAAGGAGGCGGGACACTTCAGATGCTAGAGAACATTTGATTGGTCAAAAGACTTAATTAGAAGCTGAAGTGTGCAGTGATGTCATAAAAAAAAGTTTTGGAATTTTGAATGCTAACACCGTGTCCTAACTACACACGATGCGGTGCTGTGATGCATCACAGTTACAGTTTTTCTCACTGGTTTTGGTGCATTTCTCACAACACTATTTACATTTGCACAACAGTTAATGCATTTCTCAAAACAATTAATCATTTGTGCACATCACAGTAGCAGTTTATCATTCCTTCCAACAAATTGTGAATGCTTTTGGACATGCATCAACTGCTTTCATACAACTCTCTGCTGTTTGTAATATTATCATTTGCTTATGTCATGTCAGACAAAATTAACTAAACTTGCTTTATTCGGTGTTTAATGCTACCAATGTGAGTTTAAATACCATTTTACACTACATTTATTGCTATACTACTGAAAGCAGCAGCAGATAGTTCACCCCAGATCTTGAAAATAAAATAAATAGCAGTCGGTTTGAAAATGAAAGTCAGACATGTGGCTCAGTGCAAACCAACAACAACAACAACAGTCACTCAGCCTATGTATCTGTAATAATAATAAATTGGTTTAATATGTATTAATTAGATTATAAGCCTTACCATTTCATTGGGAGTGCAGTGGCTGATATTTAAATCAATGGCTAATATTTAAATGCTTTTGTTGTGTCGTGGCACATTTCAAGCCAAATTGCTTGCCGCTGGAATCTTGTCTGGACGCATTCAGTAAGAACATGGTGTTATATTTTATAAAAGATCATTTTTGTTCACTGAAGCACGCACACCTATATACACTGAAAAAAAGTATTCAGAGATGATTCCTTGGATTTACTCAATATTTTTACGTTAAGTGGCTGTAAACAATTTATTTGGGCTGAATTTAAACAAACAAATTAAGTAGAATTTTATTAAACTTAATTTGCTTGTTTAAATTCAACACAAATAAATTGTTTGCAACAGTTTTGCAGACATCATTTTTTTCAGTGTAGTATATAGATTTATATACAGTTGAAACCAGAAGTTTACATGCACTGTGTAAGAAGGCACATAACCATTTAAAAAAAAGTCAGATGTTAATGTGACTAAACTTTTTCTCTTTTAGGTAAGTTAGGATTATCAAATTTGTTTCTGTTATGCTTAATAGCAGAATAATAAAAGAGTTGTTTTTTCAGAAATTGTTAAAACTTTTCTTGAAAGTCAAGTTTACATACAATAAGATTATTATGCCTCTGAAAAAGCTCAGATGATGGTGTCAAGGTTTTGGAAGTTTCTGATTGGCTAATTGACAACATTTGAGTTAATTGGAGGCACAACTGTAGAATAGTATTTAAGGAAAACCTCAAACACACTGCTTCCTTGTGTGACAACATGGGAAAATCAACAAGCCAGAATCAACAAAAAAAGCCAGATTACAATTTGCTAAATTACACTGGGAAAAAGAATAATTTTTGGAGACATGTCCTGTGGTCTGATGGAACTAAGATTGAACTGTTTGGCCATAATGACCAGTGTTACATTTAGAGGACAAAGGGGAAAGCTTACAAGCCTAGGAACATCATCCCAACTGTAAAGTATGGTGGCGGCAGCATCATGTTGTGGGGCTGTTTTGCTGCAGGAAGGACTGGTCCACTTCACAGCATAGATGGCATCATGAAGAAAGAACATTATGTAGAAATACTGAAGCAACATCTCAAGACATCAGCCAGGAAATTAAAACTTGGCCACAAATGGGTCTTCCAAACAGACCATGACCCTAAGCATACTGCCAAATTAGTTAAAATGTGCTTTAAGGACAACAGCGTGAATGTTTTGGAGTGGCCATCACAAAGCCCTGTGCTCAATCCTATAGAAAATTTGTGGGCAGAGTTGAAAAAGCTTGTGCGAGCAAGACAGCCAACAAATCTGACTCGTTACACCAATTCTGTCAGGAGGAATCCTGCAAAATTCCTGCAAACTATTGTGAGAAGCTTGTGGAAGGATACCCAACACATTTGACCAAAGTTATACAGTTTAAAAGCAAAGCTAAAAAATACCAAGGAAATGTGTGTAAACTTTAGACTGTCTAGAAATTAATAAAAAATTCTCTCATTATTCTGGCATTTAGCAAATATAAATGATTTAGGTAATCCTAACGAACCTAATATAGTAAACGTTTAGTATGATTTACCATCAGACATGTTTTTTAAATAGTCATGCTCCTTTTTTAGAGTGTATGTAAAACTTCTGGTTTCAACTGTATAACCATTATACTAACATATTGATATTGAAAAAAGAACATTGATTTTGATTTCAAAGAGACTTTAAATGTTTCTACACCAGTGGTTCCTCCAGAGAGCAATACGTTTCACTGTGGCTATTTTAACCCTTCTACTTAGGCAGGAAATGGAATAATAAGAGGAAAACAGGAAGAATGGCAAGACACGCTCCAGTCTGCACACTTAGATTGGGAGATTTGATGGAAAGTCTCTCTCCATGGGCTCGTTTGTCATCTCCACTTGGTCAGTGTGTGCTTACAGAGAAGGCACCTGCTCGCTCATATGCGGAATTAAAGACAAGAAACAGCGCAGATTTGAGAAAAGCTAATATAAAGCAGCAGGATGTGAAATAAAACAATGAAAAAAAGAATGATGATCACAAGGTTGTGCAACTCTCTTAATATATAAATACAAATGTTCAGAGTTGACTTTGCCATTTGAGATGTATTGAAAAATAACTTTACTGTACTAAATATAATATAATATTATAATAAAATATATTATATATTTAGTTTATGTTGGCTAAACATGACTTTTTGGGGAGAATTAACTGAATCAATATAATTAAAACTTGCTTGCATACACCCCATAGGTTGTGTATAAAGTAAAATCATGAAATGAAATGAATAAAACCAAATAAAAAGATATAATATAATTTCCGAGGTAAAATAAAAATCTTATCAAGACTAAAATAAAATAACATCACTAAATGATGACTAGAATAAATAAAATAAAATCAGGAGAAAATAAAATAAAATGCTTACAAATAATTACAAATCATTAGAAATAAAAACAATAGTACTAAATATAATGTATTATAATATCTTTATCTGTACTAAATGTTTTGTGATATAGTTTACATTGGCTAAAATGGACTTTCTGGTGAGGATTAATTGTATCAGTATAATCAAAATTTGCTTGCATACACTCCATATTAGGTTGTTTATAAAGTAAAATCATGAAATAAAGTTTCCAGGGTACATAACTACATATAAAGACTAAAATAAAAATCATGACTCAAATAAAATCACTAAATTATGACTAAAATAAATAAATAAATAAATAAATAAAATCAGAATTAAAATAAAATAAAATGTAATTAAATGCTTACAAATAATTACGCATCATTACAAATAAAAATAATAGTACTTATTATATAATATAATATTTTTATATGTACTAAATGTTTTGTGATTTGGTTTACATTGACTAAACCTGACATAAATTACAACTTACTTGCATACACTCCATGTAAGGTTGTGTATAAAGTAAAATCATAAATTAAAATATATAAAACATATAATATATGTATAAAACATATAATAACAAAAATATATAATATATAGGTTCCAGGGTACATAACTACATATCAAGACTAAAATAATAATCATGAGTAAAATAAAATCACTAAATTATGATTATAAATAAATAAATACATAAATAAATATAATAAAGATAAAATAAATTAAAATAAATAAATAAATGCTTACAAATAATTACAAATCATTATAAAAAAACAATCAAACTAAATATAATATATCTTTATCTGTACTAAATGTTTTAGTTTACATTGGCTAAAATGGTCTTTTTGGGGAGGATTAATTGTATCATTATAATCAAACTTGCATACACTTACCAGTAAAATCATTAATTCATTCATTTCCTTTTCAGCTTAGTCCCTTTATTAATCTGGGGTTGCCACAGCGGAATGAACCGACAACTTATCCAGCATGTGTTTTAAGCAGCGGATGCCCTTCCAGCTGCAACCCATCCCTGGGAAACATCCATACACACACATTCACACTCATACACTATGGACAATTTAGCTTACCCAATTCACCTGTACCGCATGTCTTAGGACTGTGAGCGGAGCACCCGGAGGAAACCCACGCGAACACGGGGAGAACATGCAAACGCCACAAAGAAACGCCAACTGACCCAGCTGAGGCTTGAACCAGTGACAGCACTACTAAAATCATGAAATAAAACTAATAAAACATAATAATAAAAAACAGTTTTTTATATATATATATATATATATATATATATATATATATATATATAATACATAATTTCCAGGGTACATAACTACAAATCAAAACAAAAAAAAAAGTCATGACTAAAATAAAATCACTAAATGATGACTATATATATATATATATATAATACAAAATAATAAAAATAAATAAATAAATAAATATAAAATTTAATTAAATAATAAATAAAGTAAAATTAAATAAAATTAAATACAATTAATAATTACAATCATTACAAATAAAAATAATAGTAATAAAATATTTCCAAGCAGGGTATTATTCTGACAAAAATAATAAAAAAGGGAAGTGTGAGGAGAGAGGCACAGCGTCATGGCCTGTGCAAGAACATAAAAATAAACCTTGTCCAGACACCCGCCACCACCCACTAATGGTTTATATTACTCCACGTGATGTTAGGACGTTATATTTACCACTGTGTATAAGCTCAGACCACACAGACCCACAAACATCAGTAGATAGATTTCTCAAATCCAAAACAAGAACATTATGTGCTCAGTATACAGAGCTTTTCACAATACTCATAGAGCCAGAGCAGATTTACTGCCACAAAATCCAACAAAGGCGCTTATTAAAGAGGAAAAACACTAAATAGCTGTTTGTACCTTTGCTAATATATAAGAGCGTCTAATGAAGTCTCTGAAAGTGGCACAAACCTGCAGATGGGGGACTTCCAGCTCTTTGATGTACTAGCGGTTTGTAGGAGTGCTAACCATGTCAATAGGTGAAAAGCGGGTGTGATGGAAAAATCTGGTGGAACACTTTACATCAAAGGCCAGTTTGGGAGTTTGGGGTTTTTAGTTTTGAGGATTCTGCAACAAAACAACAATTAATGGTTCACTGTAAATAATTTTTTTTAAAATAAATTTTCAGCTTAATTTTGTTTTGTTAAATCAGATGAAATTTTCTAGTCATCTGAACTTACAGTTGAGGTCAGAATGATTAGCCCCCCTGTTTATTTTTTTCTCCAATTTCTGTTTAACGGAGAGAAGATTTTTTTTCAACATTTCTAAACATAATAGTTTTAATAACTCGTTTCTAATAACTGATTTATTTTATCTTTGCCATGATGACAGTACATAATATTTTACTAGATATTTTAATTTATTTTAATATATTTTAATATTAGTAATTACGTCATACGCTAATTGCATATTACTGACGTCATCGCGTCATCGTACCATTTCTGTTTGTTTATCAGCATATGGTAAATAAATGGGTTATTTGATATTCGCACTACGCTTTATGTAAGCTTGTCAATTTAACTAAATTTATTGCTGTTTTTATTTATCTCTCAGACGCAGGGGCGTTGTAACCGGGGGAGATATGTTCCCCTCACTTTTAGAGATAGACCATTTAGAAAAAGGTGATTAAGAATGTAAACTTTTGGATTTCATACAGCTGTCCCCCCCACTTTTAAAATGTCCACTCCTCCCCTGCTCAGACGTAATATACTCAGACAAGTTCTGAAATTCTCACTTAAAACATCTCTGATTGTGCAACAAGAATAAACGGTCAAATTAAATTGTTAAAATAAAGGAGAAGCAGATCGGGTTGACTGTACAAGGGAAATACCTTCAAACTGCCACCTGTTCTAAATCATTTGCCGTCGGTACGCAGAGAGGTGCTCTGCTCTCAGGCTGCAGCGGAGGCTCGTTGAGAAGAGTAGGGACAGTACAGTAATGGACAAACGACAGTCTATAAAAATCGCCAGTAACACACAAAAAAGTCGCTAGATTTGTCGCTAGTCGCTTTTTTAAAAATTTGTCGCTAAGTTGGCAACACTGGCGCAAACTGAAGAGCGGGGAGCGGGAGGGGTAAGAGGTTTGGGGAGATGGGGGCGCGCGAACTGTAGCGCGCAACTGGAAAAGCACAAGCACCAAGTTTCAGCCCGGACTGTACCAAAATGCTGAGGAGCGGGGGGCGGGGGAATTCCGGGAGTTTACCGGGAGACAGAACAATACGGGAGACGGGTCTGAAATACGGGAGACTCCCGGGAAAAACGGGAGTGTTGGCAGCTATGGGTTAATTAGGCAAGCTAGGGTAACTAGGGCTGCACAATATATAGTTTTAGCATCATTACTGCAATGTGCAAATCTGCAATTTTGAGCTTTGATTAATTAACCAGGAAATAGTGTAACAGCAATAAAAAAAAAAGTTTAACCCTACTACATTGAACAAATTTATTTTTAAGACATGTGACTATTTGTAACCAGGGTGTGACACTGACAACGGAGGTGAGGATCCAAACGCAGGGTTTTAATAACAGGATGGTCAGGCAAGCAATGATCAATACAGGAGCAAACAAATGAGGGAAATCCAGAATCGTAATCAAAATAACAGGCAGATAGTCACAAGGCAGGCAGAAGACAGGAGTAAAACAAGAAAACAAGGTGAGGGTCAAAACACGGCAAAAACAAGACAAAGGAAACGCAATGTCACTATACAGATAACAAGACTCAGCAACAACAGAGTGTTAGTGCGCTGTATTTATGTGTGTGCAATCAGTCCTTGAGCAGCATCAGCTGTGTGTTTGTAATCAGTCAGGATCAGGAACCAGTTGTGTGTGTGTGTGGTGATGCATGACTAAATATGTAGTCCATGAAATGGTGGATTTGTAGTCCATTAGTGAACTGTGGGTTTACCAGCGATCTGCACAGGCTGGATAGCTGGTGATCGTGACACTATTACTGTAGATTTCAAGCTAATTTAAACTATTTGGGAACAAAGGCTAACGGGTAAATCATTCCACAGTTTGGCTCCCTTAACAGAGAAAACAGATTGACCAAATGAGGACTTACACTTTGGCACTAGACAGTCACCATTAGCAGTTGCCCGTGTGACTCTGTGAGAGGTTTGATGCCTACTGATTAGATCAGAAAACAGCATTGGAACATGATTATTTAAGCATTTAAAAACCAATTTAAGATAATGAAATTTAATAAAACTATCAAAACTAAAAAGGTTATGTTTACATAAAACATCACAATGATGCCATCCCATAGGCTTTAAGTCCATAATTTTAACTGCTTGTTTATATTGAGTCAATAGGCTTCAATGTAGTTAAAGAGGCTTGTGAGCATGCAATATGACAAGTGAGAGAATATCATTGTGTGCATGTATAATTTTGCAGTTTGATATGTTAAAAACCTTCTAATGAAACGAAAACAGTTTAGACTTGGCTTAACTTTCTTACATATATTTTTAACATGACTATCAAATTTTTAATTAATGTCTAGAGTTATTCCAAGATACTTAAATTCATTCACTTCTTTATTAACTTTATTTTAAATCAGCACCTCAAATGTATCCCGTACAGGCCTATTTCTTATAAAGAAGCACATAGAAACTGTTTTCTTGACATTCAATGGTAAAAGAGAAAGCTCAAGCCATCTTGAAATATACTGTAAAGCCTGGGTCACTTGCTCACCTGCCCGGCACGGTGTTTTTGCTGACACATAGATGACTGTGTCATCTGCATATAACTGGCAGTTGTGAAGTGATTTACCTTTTACGTTTGACCTGATTGCACAGGAATCACAGGACTGATTTTTCTAATCCCCATAAACAGGAACAAATAAAGTAGTGACTGCAGGTTAAAGGACAGTAGTGGAGTAAAAGTACTGATACTGCACTAAAAATGTACTCAAGGGAAAGTAAAAGTACACATTTTTAAAACAAATCCTGAGAAAAACTACTCAATTACAGTAATTTGAGTATTTGTAATTACACCATCGCATATATGTTCAAATACATTACAGTAAATATAATTATATTTCAAAGTACATGTCATATGCAAGTATATTACACTGAACAAAAATTATTCAATGGATTTACATATTTTAAGGTTAACAGTTGCAAACCACTAAGTTGAATATTACCACATTAAAATTGTTTGTTTAAATTAAGCCCATATAAATTGCATGCAAACACATACCTTTATAAAATGAGTAAATCCAATTAATTTCAGTGTACATGTTATGCATTTGTACTCTTAACATCTGTTTTAGACAAAGTGAGTGACAGCGTCAGTGCACTTATTGTTAAAATAACAATTAGTATCATGGATGATAAGTAATGCACACTCCTAGTCAAAAGTGTTTATTTGACTGGACTTCACATGCTGTCGTTTCATAATGACAAAACGGTCTGTTTCTCAGCCTGAAAAGCCAACTAAGCAGACGGGAGGATGAGAGAGTGCTGAAGAACTTACTACTTCCCCAGCACATCAATGTCAGTCATCCATGTCACTTGTTGACAGAAACTGAGTGGGAAGCAATGCACACCCCTTATATCTGCACTCTTTTACACACTCCCTTTTCCAGTTTCACAAGAACGTCTGTGGCTATGAAAGGAATGTGGTGAAGAATACAGTAAGTTAATCACATTCCCAGCATTCCTGGAGGTTTTGTAATAAATAGCATTATTTTAAATACGTTTTGCACTTGAGATAATATAAGAGATCAGCTAATTGTTAGGCAAAAAAGTAGTACTTTTTAGTAGAGAAGTGAAAAGAAAATAGAGCTGGAACTGAAGATGGTTTTTAAACTGCTTTATTTTTTGGATATTATCTTTAATGTATAATGTGTAATGCATGTTTTGAGAATGTAAAAGCAAAAATTGGCAAAGTTTTAAAGATCAAAGCACACAGTAAATTTATTTAGTTTTTTTATTTTTCCATTATTTTAGGAAGTCTCATTGAGATTTAAAATCTCTTTTACAAGAGAGACCTGGTTACAGTCATACAGTAAAGCAGTTTTAAAACCAGCATAGGCTCATATTGAAAACGTAGCCCAATATACATTTCTGGAGATCGCGAATTATGTAGCTGCATTTCATCTTTAAAACGATTGTTCCTTTTCGTGCTTACAAGCTGACCAATTACCTCAGTATGGACAGCTTTTGCGCTGTTACCAGTTTGTCCAATGGCTCGCCGTGTATGTTGGTGGACTTGAGGTGTAGAGAGGAGTTGACCGCGACGACAGGGTTCGTGTCTGGCGAAGGAAGGTTTCAGAAAGCAGGTAAGACAAAAACAGAAGCCAAAAAAATAAAAATAAACAAGTAAAAACAGGGTGAGAATGTGGTAAAATCTGAAAATGTGGTAAAAATCAGGTGAGGGCTTTTCTTTTTCTGGATTGCTTTTTAAAACTGACGATTGGGTTTAGGGAAGGGGGTGGGTGCTGGTCAATCGGTGCTTTTGAAGACACTATCGGCTGGATTTAGGGAAGGAGCAGTGGTGGATTTACGTGAGAACAGCGGGCGCGAATGGCACTCGCGAGAGAAATTTGAGATCTCAAGAAGTGTACACAGCGCCATCTGGTGAATTTTTGAAAACAAAAACGTAGCTCCTGGGATATATTTCATAATCTCCAGAAATGTATATACTGGTATGTATTTAGAATGAGTCTGGGTTGTTTAAAATACAAGAATACCACATTACAACATCATTGTAAAAAATTATTGCTGGCTAAATTATTTTAGTTAAAATTAATTAACTTTTCGGCGACGCAGTGGCGCAGTAGGTAGTGCTGTCGCCTCAAAGCAAAAAGGTCGCTGGTTCGAGCTTCGACTGGGTCAGTTGGCGTTTCTGTGTGGAGTTTGCATGTTCTCCCTGCGTTCGCATGGGTTTCCTCCGGGTGCTCCGGTTTCCCCCACAGTCCAAAGACATGCGGTACTGGAGAATATAGGCTAAAATTGTCCATAGTGTATGAGTGTGATTGAGAGTCTGTGGATGTTTCCCAGAGATGGGTTGCGGTTGGAAGGGCACCTGCTGCATAAAACCGTGCTGGATAAGTTGGCGGTTTATTCCGCTGTGGCGACCCCGAATTAATAAAGGGACTAAGCCGAAAAGAAAATGAATAAATGAATAAATAACTTTTCTATTCATCTCAACTTACATTAGTTACAATATATGAAATGAAACCTGTTTAACTTAAAAAATAATTTAAAGTAGCATAAAAACATTTGTCGTCATATCATTTTTCACAGTGAACATTTCATCAATCCTCTCAACATAAACAATCACATGCCTCCAATACCACTCTCTTTATAATGCCTTTAAATTCACAGAAAAACACAATTTGATCTAGTTTTAAATCTTTTTGCAAATTATTCCATGAAGGTGCACAATAAGAAAACACAGTTTTCCCCAGTTCTGTACAAACTCAAGGCATATTAAACAGCAAACATTTGGAAGAGTGTAGCTAGTAATTGCCAGAACTAAAACAAATTGAATTACTGTTGGAGTTATTTCTCCCAAGACAAGAGGTAGATTCTAAACACTCTAAAATGAGTCACCAGCAATTCACCCTTCACTAAGCCACACCCAAAAACCGCCATCCACCAATCGTGGCTTAGCAACCGTAGCTACGCGCAGGAGCTCTGTCAAGCTTTTGAGCAAGGGAAACAGGCCAAAGCGTTGTGCATAAGGATTGTGCAAATCTGATACTCAGTATCCTAAAAGTTTGGACGGGGTGGTGGAATTTTTTCCCTTTTCAAAACCTAAAACCCAAGGGGAGAAATGCCAGCATGGATCAAGCTGTGTGAGGGGCGCTAAAGGAGAGGAGTTAAGTTGGTTTTGTTTTCGATATTCCTGACACATTCAGTGATAGACGGCAATAACTCAAACACCTCTTACCCTAAAAAGATCTTAACTGTGTTTCCTACAAGAATACAAAGCAGGTTATGTCTTTTTCTTTTTTTCTGCTCGATATTATGAGCACTGCTCCGTTTAAGCCTTCGCCATAGTAGTCATACTAATAGCAGTCATATTTCCATCTGTTTCAAGCTACGAGTATTTGAAATTAACGTTGAGATGTGATCACAAACTGAGCACCTGCGATCAATATGCTTCATCCGCAACTGTTTTTGAGTAATTTATAAGCTTCGTGCCCATGTCAGAGCTACAATTCAATGATGTTTTCATCTGTCTTTTAGAGATTTAGTCATTGGTGATGATGTTATAGTGGGTTAGGGTCTGCTATTATATTTGGTGTCGGATTCATATTTGCTGGTAGGGAAAATCTATTTGTTCACTTCTGCTATTTATACTTTGATTTGCATTTCAATTTATTTATTTTTTCCACTGCAAATTAGAATAGAAACGATATAAAGAGCACACAAACATACAGACAGTAATAGGTACTGTACCTTGTTATGGGTCAATGATGCTAATATTTGGCACAAATCCATCAATTTCCCCTTTCTGGCTGTTCTTTCTATGAATGATGTAGATCACTGTCTATGGTAGTTTCCTCGTCGGTTAGTAATGCTGTATTTCATTGCACAACAATTAGTCTATCAAGCTTTTTGGCTAAAAAGAGAAATCACGATTTAATTGTTGTTAATATTAGATTATTTTTATATTTCACCTCTCCTGCTGTGGATGAAGTTATACTGCAGTCTTTTTTTGTCTGGCTTTCTCAGATATCTCACCTGTTTGCCAAAAAATGACTAATTATATCCCTGGCAATGTCTGACACTGGCGCATACACATTGTAATAGACCTGGCAGGCACGAAAGCTTGACAGGCGTAGCAACAGTAACTAAGGAGGGCGGGGCTTAGCGAAGGGTCAATTCCAGTATTAGTTTTTGCGCAAACCTATATAAGATTCAGTGTAAAAATAATATAAATAAATAATGTTTTTTTTGTTACTTTAATATTAATCAGTTAATCATGTTTCAACTACTTTTTTAGTTATACAGAGTTTAACTTAATATTTTTAGTCAGTTTGACTGATGTAAGTTGAGTTAACTATACATTTTTTTTTGATTCAGCTAAAAAAAATTGTGGGCAGCAAGAATTTTTGACACCAAATATTGTTGTCTGTCTGCAAACATCTACTATGATCCTCAAACATTCATTAATTCATTTTCTTTTCAGCTTAGTCCCTTTATTCATCAGGGGTCGCCACAGCGGAATGAACCACCAACTTATCCAGCATATATTTTACACAGCAGATGCCCTTCCAGCTGCAACCCAGTACACTCTTATATTCACACACATACACTACGGCCAGTTTAGTTTATTCAATTCACTTATTGTGCATGTCTTTGGACTGTGGGGGAAACCAGAGCACATGGAGGAAACCCATGCCAAAATGGGGAGAACATGCAAACTCCACACAGAAATGCCAACTGACCGAGCCGGGGCTAGAACCAGCAACCTTTTTGCTGTGAGGCGATCGTGCTACCCACTGCGCCACTGTGACGCCAATCCTCAGACATTAAAGTTGAAACTGAGAGCTGGAAAAATTTGGTTTGTGTTCTTTAGAAGTCAAGAAAATGCTGTTTTCTTACACTCTGCAAGCACTTCCAGTGAATTTAAATTGATATGGTGTTTACAAGTGGTGAGGTAGAGCTGAAATATAAATATGCTAATTGGCGATTGGTTTATGACAAAAAATGTAAGCTGACCAGTCACACTAGACTGGGCCATGATCTGACTAATCAGAGTAGAACAGGCTTTTATAGAGGTGGGGTTTAAAGAAACCAGATCCTTGAACGAACCATTTCAGACACTGCAAGGAATGTAAGAAATATACATAGTATTTTTAGAGCTTGGATTGATGTAAACATATCGTAGGAGACCTCCAAAATAAAAGGAGGAACATTTAAAATAGCATAACAGAGCCACTTTAATGAGTTGTGAGATTTTGGAGCATACAGGATCAAAAAAAGCGGGGATATACACTGCATGTACATTCAGTAACATGCGTTTAGTGACAAGGAAAGCAACATCTGAACTAAATCCTGCTGCAGCATTGTTCAGAAAAGTTTCCGTCACTGCTGATGTGGAGAGACAGAGGGAGACTGTTTTAAAGTAAATCGCCATCACTTCCTTCCTGTTTCCTTTCATTCAGATTTCCTGTGAACTTTGTCGACAAATAAGTCATGATTCGATTCACAGGGTCCCTGTGCAGTGTTCGCCGCTTCCTACACAGCGAGCAGAGGATAAGTCTGCTTCTGTTTATCATAAAAGTACGAAAAAATATATTAAGCATTATTATAAAAATGTTAAAAACTATTTTTTACTTACAATATATTACTTACAAAATAATATTAGTCCTGGCGGTTCATTCCACTGGGGCGACCCCAGATTAATAAAGGGACTATAAATAAAGGGAAATAAAATGAATAAATGATATTAGTCCTGTGATTCAAAGCTTCATTTCTTCAATCTTCAGTGTCCTGATACCTATATTAGGATATATTATTCTAATATTATGACTTTCATGCTCAAGAAATATTTCATGGAAGATTAAAGAATGAATAAAAGAAATTTTGACTGATCCAAAGGTAAAATTCAGAATATACCAGCTAACACAAACTTTACATTATTGGATAATGATGGAAGAAATTATCTTTTTCTCAAAACAGCTGATTTTCACCTAATATTTCTGATTCTTTTGTGCAATTTTGACTTTATTTCTCTTAATTCTGAGTTAATATATCACAATTCTGACTGTTTTTTTAGGAACTGACTTCACTGCTAATGTATAGACTTCATTTTTTTCAGTTGTAACGTTTCCCCCCCGAGACCTGCAGGATATAAAATTGCAGTGAGATACAAAGTTGCATTTTTGAGGAAATAAAGGGTCAGAATTGTGAGAAATTAATACTGCGATTGAGTTTATAAATTCTAATTTTGAGATTTAATAATAATCACTCATTCATTCATTTATTTTTCTTCGGCATAGTCTCTATTTCAGAGGTCACCACAGCAGGATGAACCGCCAGCTATTCCAGCATATGTTTTACGCAGCGGATGCCCTTCCAGCTGCAACCCAGTACAGGGAAACACTCATAGACACTCATTCACACAAACACCGCCAATTTAGTTTATTCAATTCACCTATAGCGCATGCTTTTGGACTGTGGGGAACACCGGAGCACCAGGAGGAAACCCACACTGTAAAAAAAATCCTGGGTGCCGGAAAAAAAACATAAAATAACGTCCGTTTAATTACAGAAATTTACTGTAAAATAACAGAGGTTGAATTACAGAAATTTACCAGAAATTTAATTTGAAAGAAATTTCTGTGATTTAATGCCTGTTATTTTACTGTAAATTTCTGTAATTTAACAGCCGTTATTTTAAGGGTTTTTTCGGCACCCCAGCTGCCGGAAATAAACCGTAAAAATATGGATTTTTTTTTACAGTGCATGGCAGTAGAGTCATTTAGGTTCCTGGGCACCACCATCTCTCAGGATCTGAAGTGGGACATTCACATAGACTAAATTGTGAAGAAAGCTTAGCAGAGACTGTACTTCCTTCGTCAGCTGAGGAAGTTCAACCTGCCACAGGAGCTGCTCGTACAGTTCTGCTCAGCTGTCATCCAATCCATCCTCTGCACTTCAATCACTGTCTGGTTCAGCTCAGCTGCCAAAACCGACCTCGATAGACTACAGCGAATAGTCTGGACTGCTGAACGAATCACTGGCACTACCATTCCTACACTGCAAGAACTGTACTCTTCCAGAGTGAGTAAAAGGGCTCGCAAAATCACTCTGGACGCCTCGCACCCAGCACACTACCTGTTCGAACTGTAACCGTCTGGTCGGCGCTACAGAGCACCAAGCACAAAAACAGCCAGACACAAGAAAAGTTTCTTTCCTCAGGCCATCTACCTCATGAACAGTTAAATATTCCCCTACTGTGCAATAAACATGTGCAATACCTTCTCATACGCACTTGTACACAGCACCTTATAACAATATACAATGCAATACTTTCTCACACGCATTAATACACAGCACCTTACAACCTGTATATTTATAACAAATGTGTACATACAATTCATCATTCAGATCTTTTTGACTAACTGCATCTCTGTTTAATGTTTATCGCCTTTTTCTTTTCTCATATTTAATCTTGTGTTGTCACTCGTCACTTTATGTACACTGGAAGCTTCTGTGGCCAAAAGAAATTCCTTGTGTGCATGAAGCACACTTGGCAATAAAACTGATTCTGATTCTGAAATATATAAAAAATGGATAAACAAATACAAAAAATCTACATTTTATATGTTAAGTCAATGCAAAGACGCGACATTTTGTAGCCCGACAAATGATACAAAGCAGCACAAATGATACTATTGCCGCGAGTTAAGCGTTTTGCACATTTGACGCAATTAACGAGTACATCACGTGGATCGCTCAAGTTGGAAAATCTGACCTTCAGCCGACATTCGCGTTAAGTTAGCCAATCAGGAGCTTGCTCTTGTAGGGGCGTGATTATGACGTAGTGCCTGTTGTTGGTGTCCCGAAGGGAAATCCTCTTGCCGACACCGGCAAACAGCTCATTGAACTGGGCTCGGCTCAGTCTGAAGCACCGCTGAAAGCCTCCATCATCCAGGTATAGTTTCTGGAGGAGTTGATGAACTCACAGAGCTGGCTGCACCTCTGAAATCAGGATCAAGTGGACTCAGACACAGCGCCAAACGAATCTACGCTGTTTATCACCTTTTTAAACATAAAGCACAGCTATTCTCTCAATTAAATCCATGTTATCCCATTTAGCAACAAAGCTACAGTCACTGGGCAGACAGAAGCCCTGCCCATGACACGAATCCACGTCAATTGAGAATTTAATTTGACGGGCAAACGAAGCGAGTAAACTCAAAATGTACATGCGTCTCTTTAAATGCAAATATCGCAATTTATTTGCGTGTGCCGTGTCCGGTGAACACAGCAGACAAATAGAACAAAATAAACAACAAAGAAAAAGAATAATGTTTACGTAAAAATTAAGTAAAAACTAAAATGTAGGTAAATTTAAGTAAAAATACTTTTGTAGAAATTTCAAAACAATCTCTTTTATTTGTACTAGAAACATTATATGTGACACTTTATAATATATAATATAATATAATATAATATAATATAATATAATATAATATAATATAATATAATATAATATAACATAACATAACATAACATAATATAATATAATATAATGTACTATAATATACTATAATATAATATAATATAATATAATATAATATAATATAATATAATATAATATAATATAATATAATATAATTTAATATAACATAACATAACATAACATAACATAACATAATATAATATAATGTACTATAATATACTATAATATAATATAATATAACATAACATACTATAATATAATATACTATAAAATAATATAATATAATATAATATAATAAAATATAATATAATATAATTAATATAATATAATATATTATACTATACTATGATATAATATAACATAACATAATATATTATAACATAACATAACATAATATAATATAATATAATATAATATAATATAATATAATATAATATAATATAATATAATATAATATAATATAATATAAAATAATATAATTTAACATAATATAATATAAAATAATATAACATAATATAATATAATATAATATAATATAATATAATATAATATAATATAAAATAATATAATTTAACATAATATAATATAAAATAATATAACATAATATAATATAATATAATATAATATAACATAACAAAACATAACATAATACAATACAATACAATACAATACAATACAATATAATATAATATAATATAATATAATATAATATAATATAACAAAACATAACATAACATAACATAATATAATATAATATAATATAATATAACATAATATAATATAATATAATATATAATATAATATAACATAACAAAACATAACATAATACAATACAATACAATACAATACAATATAATATAATATAATATAATATAATATAATATAATATAATATAATATAATATAATATAATATAACAAAACATAATATAATATAATATAATATAATATAATATAATATAATATAATATAATATAATATAATATAATATAATACAATATAATTTAATTTAATATAACTGTGACATTTGATCAATCTAAAACATTATTTCCAAATAAAAACATTAATGTCTTAAAACACAATCCTACTGGCCTCTTTATTTACCTAATTTCCTTATAGGATGTACATTACAATGAAGATCACATCGTTTATTCTTATGATTTTCTTTGTCACTTGCATAAACACAGCACAGACAAACACACACACACACACAAGTCCTTTTGTTGATTCCACAATGAAAGCACGAGCTATTTGGCTTGAACATGAAGAAAGCAAAGCCTCCACTCCTGCTGCAACTTGACTGATGACATAAACAAACTCTAATTCATTCTGCGTGACAGTTTTGATCCTCTGCTGTTTTGCAGAACTGCCTCATGTCAGTTTGCAACCGGTTTGTCGCCTTAAATAAAGCCAGCGTGCATGGGAACACAGCCTCGAAGCGCAGCACGCTGTGATATCAGCGCTATGCGGTATTTCAGGTAAGACATGTGGCCGCAGACTGCCGCAGAATGTGCCAAAAGTTCAATCGTGCACAACAACAACAAGATACAGTATGTGCTTTTATTGCAGTACAGTAAATGAGAAGGTACATACTGTATTATATTTCATTTGGGGGAAAATATAAGTGTTTATATGGCCTGGAGAAAGAATGTGTTATGTTAAAGATTGAGGGCTGGACTCTTCATTTCACATGAACTTGTGAAATCTCAGGGAGGAATTTTACATTTGGGAGGAGCTTTACATTCCAGTGAAGTTCAAGAGAATTTGATCACACTGCAAGTGGAAAAAAATGTCTGATTAAATCAGAATGACATTTTAATTTGTTTATCATATGCTGAGAAAGTCGAATATGCTATGCTCTATATCAGTGTTTTCCAACCCTGTTCCCAAAGGCACACCAACAGTACACATTTTCAACCTCTTCCTAATTAAACACACTTGAATCAACGTATCAGAACATTAGAAGAGACTCAAACCCTGAAATGAATGTGTCAGATAAGGGAGACATCCAAAATACATACTGTTGGTGTGTCTTTAGGAATAGGGTTGGGAAACACTGCACTATATTGATGTTTTTTTTTATTTTTATTAGTATTACAATTTATTTTCAAGTCTTATATATTCCATTGCTGGCTAAAATATTTGCAGCACTAGTCCTCAGTGTCACATGATCCTTGAGAAAATATTCTGATCTGACACTTAATTTTTTTATATAATGACGGTTGCTCAGTGTAATTTGTTGTTATTTTTTTCACTGTTTTTTTTAAATATTATGAAATCTAAAAATGTGTAAAAAGATGTATAAAATAATGAACATTTTTGTTATTTTATGCAAATCAAAAATACTCGAAAATACAACATTTTTATTTTAATTTAGTAGTTTTAGTAGAACCAGCGACCTTCTTGCTGTGAGGTGACAGTGCTAACCACTGAGCCACCATGACGTCCCTCTGTGTTTTTTAATAAAGTGTATTAAAAGATTTTTGTTTACTATTTTTATTAAGCAAAATAATTTAAAAAATTAAAACAATTAATTAAAACATGAATACATATTCAAATTGTGTTTCTCAGATAATCCTATCAGTATCCTATGCAGTAGCCAGGGTATCATACATGATGTTTTTATGATTTTTCATACAATATATGCTCAGTATATTCATTCATTCATTTTCTTTTCGGCTTAGTCCCTTTATTAATCCGGGGTCGCCACAGCGGAATAAACCGCCAACTTATCCAGCACATGTTTTACGCAGCGGATGCCCTTCCAGCCACAACCCATCTCTGGGAAACATCCACACACACTCATTCACACTCATACACTACAGACAATTTAGCCTACCCTATTCTCCTGTACCGCATGTCTTTGGACTGTGGGGGAAACCGGAGCACCCGGTGGAAACCCATGCAAATACAGGGAGAACATGCAAACTCCACACAGAAACGCCACATATGCTCAGTATAACTTGTTTTTATTTCTCATAATTGAACATTTAACTAGGATTTCTTAAATCTTATGAAATCAAAACATTGATATTGTGTTGTCTAAAAATGTATTTAAATATACACTCACCAAACACTTTATTAGGTATTTCTAATCAGCCAATCAGATGACAGCAACTTACTGCATTTAGGCATGTAGACATGGTCAAGACAATCTGCTGCAGTGCAAACCGAGCATCAGAATGGGGAAGAAAGGTGATTTAAGTGACTTTGAATGTGGCATGATTGTTGGTGCCAGATGGGCTGGTTCAGAAACTGCTGATCTACTGGGATTTTCATGCACAACCATCTCAAGGGTTTACAGAGAATGATCCGTAAAAGAGAAAATATCCAGTGAGCTGCAGTTCTGTGGGCACAAATGCCTTATTGATGCCAGAGGTCAGAGGAGAATGGCCAGACTGGTTTGAGCTGATAGAAAGGCAACTGTAACTCAAATAACCACTCGTTACAACCAAGGTATGCAGAAGAGCATCTCTGAACGCACAACACGGCCAACATTGACACAGATGGGCTACAGCAGCAGAAGACCACAACGGGTGCCACACACCAAAATTGGTCAATAGAAGATTGAAAAAAAACGTTGCCTGGTTTGATGAGTCTCGATTTCTGCTGCGACATTCAGATGGTAGGGTCAGAACTTGGCGTTAACAACATGAAAGCATGGGTCCATCCTGCCTTGTATATACGGTTCAGGATGGTGGTGGTGTAATGGTGGTAACGAGTGGTGCTATCATGTCAATATGGACCAAAATCTCTGAGGAATGTTTCCAGTACCTTGTTGAATATATGCCACGAAGGATTAAGGCAGTTCTGAAGGCAAAAATGGGTCCAATCCAGTACTAGTAAGGTGTACCTAATAAAGTGGCCGAGGAGTGTATCTGAAAAGCACTTTCTCTTTTTCTGCAAACACAAAATACTCTAAATGACAGCATTTTTACTTTATTAAGCGGTTTACAGATAAATTAACTGTAAATCTAAAAAAAAAAACATGATCTGCGCTTATTTGCCACTGTGTATGAAATGTGCTATATAAATATACTTGCCTTTTCAATAAAGTGTATTTAAAGATTTTTGTTTATTATTTTTATTAAACAAAAAAGATTAAAACATGAATACATATTTAAATTGTGCTTTTTAGATAATCTTATTATACTGCAGAATACAGAGTAAAGCATACATGATGATTTTATGGTGTTCTCTTATGCTTACCATTTCATTGCACAGAAATGCTGTGTTCAATACAATCGATTTGTGTTGGGACAACATGAAATAATTAAGTTGACATTAATTTTTTATAAATTTAAGTGGATTGAACATAAAACAATTAAGTTGTCACAAAAAAAACTCAAGAATTGTGTTGTTTCAGTTCATTTTAAATAAGCAGTTTGAACAAACAGCATTATTTTTAAAAACTTTAAACGTTCAATACAATGACCGCCGACCTGATTTCACCAAGTAGGACATGTTCCAAGATAAACATCTATGTTGATCCTGGAACAACATTCCAATCTGCCAATCACAATTAAGGTATGTGTTCACAGTTTATGTTAAGTTTAGGTTTACGGTTTTATGCACGTCTACATGATCATCCAACTATTATTCCCCTCTGATTTTGGAAATAATTTACAGTTATGCTTGGGTTTAGGGGTAGGGAATAGGTAAGGATTACATTTTCAACAAAAATGATGTTCCAGGATCAACATACTGTAGATGTTAATCCAGGATCACATCATACTTGGCAAAATCATGACGTCTATACAATGACAGATGTCTGTTTTGTGAACTGTCCCTTTAAGAGTCTAATTCATACATCAGCCTATTTCTGTAATTTTCAACTCCTGAGTTTTGAAAATAATCCTGCTCTTTTGACTTTTTCAGTAATATTTCCCTGTGGATTGTGTGATCACCTGTTGCATAATGCTTTTGTGGCCTGCGAGAGTCTCTGATTATGATTTTGAGAAGGTTACGTCATTCTTGCAGCCGGCGAACATAATCTGGACTGACAATGAGCATTTCATCCTGCAGGTCCGATGTCATTTCACAACAAAATGTGTTACTCCAGAGAGAAATTTCATTAAAAGTAGACTACACAATGTGTGTGTGTATTACAAAATGTACCTAAAAACGGGGCATGATGTCACAAGATGCAACCGTAAAAGGAGCAATTCTGTTTTCTTTTTTCATAGCTGCAATGTTGTCCGTTACACATTAATACAGGTGTCAGATTAATAAAATGTGTCTCCTTGTGTGATGGAGGATTTCCTGCTGCTGTTTTGACTTCTTTACACATTTTTTAAGTTCTAAAATCCCTTCATCGGCCCTTACCCATCATGGTCTCAGTCATTCCCATCCACCAAATTGGCTCTATCACTGTCTCTCTACTCCACCTATATAGCTGGTGTGTGGTGCGCGCACTGGCACTGTTGTCCTGTGGCTGCCATTGCATCATCCAAGTTGATGTTACACACTGTTGGTGGTGTTGAGAGACCCCCCTCATGATTGTGAAGCACTTTGGGTGTATGGCCATACTTGATAAATGCGTTATATACTGTAAATACACATTACATTACATTACACATGAGAACACACACAAAATTGGCATTTAGCCTAGAACTTAGCACTGCTTATTGCTTTTTGTTGCAAAATACAATAGTCCACAGTTAATGTGCAACAAAATATTGCTATTTTATAATTAATAAGGCACTGTCGCCTCGTTTTTTGTCACAATTTTAAATGATTCTCTCAAGTCTTGATGATTGACCACTATTAAACAATAAAGACATCTTTTTTATATGCAGGAAATGGGATTCAAATTTAAATGATTTCCACATTTTCTGTCCCTCCCACTTCTCAAACCAAAGTTTGGGTGTAAAAGGAAGTAAAGCAATAATATACTTCCTTAAATTCATAAATAATAATAATAATTTCACTGTGAAATGTATGCAATGGATTGTTGTACACTACAGTCTAGGACTGTAGGAAAATATCGCTATCACAATAATAGTACAGTTGAAACCAGAAGTTTACATACACTGTATAAAAAGGCACATAACCATTTAAAAAAAGTCAGATGTTAATGTGACTAAACTTTTTCTCTGTAAGGTAAGTAAGGATTGTCACATTTGTTTCTGTTATGCTTAATAGCAAAATAATGAGAGAGATAAGAAATTTTAAGAAATTGTTATAACTTTTCTTGAAAGTCAAGTTTACCTACAATAAGATTATTATGCCTCTGAAAAAGCTCAGATGATGGTGCCAAAGTTTTGGAAGTTTCTGATTGGCTAATTGACAACATTTGAGTTAATTGGAGGCACAACTGTAGAATAGTATTTAAGGAAAACCTCAAACACACTGCTTCCTTGTGTGACAACATGGGAAAATCAACAAGCCAGAATCAACAAAAAAGTCAGATTACAATTTGCTAAATTACACTGGGAAAAAGACACATTTTTGGAGACATGTCCTGCGGTCTGATGGAACTAAGATTGAACTGTTTGGCCATAATGACCAGTGTTACATTTGGAGGACAAAAGGGAAAGCTTACAAGCTTAGGAACATCATCCCAACTGTGAAGTATGGGGGCAGCAGCATCATGTTGTGGGGCTGTTTTGCTGCAGGAGGGACTGGTCCACTTCACAGCATAGATGGCATCATGAAGAAAGAACATTATGTAGAAATAATGAAGCAACATCTCAAGACATCAGCCAGGAAATTAAAACTTGGCCACAAATGGGTCTTCCAAACCATGACCCTAAGCATACTGCCAAATTAGTTCAAATGTTTAAGGACAACAGAGTGAATGTTTTGGAGTGGCCATCACAAAGTCCTGAACTCAATCCTATAGAAAATTTGTGGGCAGAGTTGAAAAAGCTTGTGCGAGCAAGACAGCCAACAAATCTGACTCAGTTACACCAATTCTGTCAGGAGGAATGGGCCAAAATTCCTGCAAACTATTGTGAGAAGCTTGTGGAAGGATACCCAAAACATTTGACCAAAGTTCTACAGTTTAAAAGCAAAGCTAAAAAATACCAAGGAAATGTATGTAAACTTTTGACTGTCTAGAAATTAATAAAAAATTCTCAAAAAAAAATTTCTCTCATTATTCTGGCATTTAGCAAATGTAAATCATTTAGATAATCTTAACGAACCTAAAATAGTAAACGTGTAGTATGATTTACCATCAGACATTTAAAAAAAAAAGGTTATTTTCCTTTTTTTAGATTGTATGTAAACTTCTGGTTTCAACTGTATATGCAATATACAGTACACATTGCAGACTTGTGATAAATTACATTTATATTATGCATTGGTTCCAACATAGCAAAATATCTCTGACCCAGCTCTGGCCCACACAACCAGCTTGTGCTTGGCCCACATTCCGTGGTGAATTACGATATGACTGGACCAAGTCTGGCTTCCAGACAAGGGCTAAACATGGACCATATTTGGGCCACGTCTCAGCCAAGTTAATAACCCATAACTGGACCTGAACTGGCCCAGATATGTTGGTGTGTCACGATTGCAATGAAATTGATAAACCCATGAAGCATTGCCCTTTAGGTTCGCTATGGGCGGGCTTTTTCTCAAAGCAACCTGATTGGTAGGATTTTTTTTCTTTATTCAAAAATAATAAAAATATATTTTAAAAGCGGGTCAAGATAAACTTACATGGCCCACATGTCCATTATGAGCATCTGGGCCAAATACTACATTTAATATCTGGCCCAAGTAATGTGTGCCGCCTTAAAGACGGAGCCACCTCTGCCGAACCCGGGTCATGTTTGGCCCACATGCTGTATGCCAGTGCCGGATGAATGCCTGTTGTGTCAGCTTTATGCCAAATTTGGGCCAGAATTCTTTGCTACCTGGGAATTGTTTATCTAAATTTCAGATCTGGCCTTACCATCTTTATCCCCGCCTCCTCAGTAGTTGCTGCTCTGCTATTGGCTGGAGCAGCCCAAAGATGAACCCACAGCTGAAAATAAATACTTGTGGAAGAAGTCGAGACGAAAGAGGAACATCAATATCCGAATATCTGCTGAGCTTTTCACTCATAGTGTTTTAAAGACTAAATTTTTGCAGTTTTTTTTTTTGTCTGAATTAGAATTAATTAGATATGAAAAAAATATATGTTTATTTTCCTCTCTCGCCTTCAGAGCTTAGTTTGCTCCAAGATTATTGGTATGCCTCTGCGGAGTCAAGCAGAGTCACATGAGAAGCAAATACTAAGTTTAAAGTGTGATATGAGATGACTCTCATCCTCTAAAGCCATATTTAAAACTAATAAAGAAGATTCAGAAGCATCAAATGCTCATCTGACAGATATAAATTCACCTTTGTTCCTGAAGGCTTTATAACCTTTAATTTTAGCAAGTTTGAATTATTTATCGGTGTGTGTTTTTTTAGTAGTATTATTATATTTCCGAAGTTATTATGAAGCATGCTGGAAATGTTTTTTCATATTGTTTTTGAGGGATTTTTGTTTGTATGTGTTTGTGTCTTGATGCTACTGCCCTCATTTAGTTGCCGCTGGTTGCCAACTAAACTTATTTTAATATCATTTAAAAATATAGCTAATAGAAGAATAGCTCTAAAAATATCATTATCGCAATATTCAACAACAATATGGCATATTGGATATTTTTCCAGTATCGTGCACCACAATCTCTGGTCAGTAAATGATATTTTAAAATATGAAAATAGAAAATCTCTTCTTTTAAAATGGGAATAATATTCCACAGGGTGTCATGGTGGCTCAGTGGTTAGCACTGTCGCCTCACAGCAATAAGGTCACTGGTTTGAGTCCCAGCTGGGCCAGTTGGCATTTCAGCGTGGAGTTTGCACGTTCTCCCCATGTTTTCGTGGGTTTCCTCCAGGAGCTCCGGTTTCCCCCACAGTCCAAAGACATGCGCTATAAGTGAATTGGGTAAACAATATTGGCCTTAGTCTATTAATGTGTGTGTGAATGAGAGTGTATGGGTGTTTCCCAGTACTGGGTTGCAGCTGGAAGGACATCCGCTGCGTAAAACATATGCTGGATTAGTTGGCGGTTCATTCCACTGTGGTGACCCCTGATAAACAAGCACTAAGCTGAAGAAAAATGAATAATATTCCACAATTTTACTGTTTTACTGTAAGTAATTGCAGCCTTGTGAGCACACATGACTTTATATCAAAAGTATTACCACTTCCAAACTTTTAAAATACATACAAAGTCCTTCCAGCCTTATTTATTTTGCTCTAGTGAAAGAAAGTGATGAACAAATATAAACACAGCTGTACTTGTATTATGATTTATTATTATGCGTTCATTGCTGAGTGATGGCGCAGCTGGGCAGCATAATTCCCTAAAGGAGTTTGTCCGTTTGTGTTAACCTTAGAAAAAAAGCTCTAAAAAACAAAAACAATTAGCCACAATCTGTCCCTCATTTGTCAGGGACATAGTGTGCGGCCTCCTGGGAAGTTGCAAAAGCAGGGAAAGTATTGGACAGCCAGCATGGAAAGATCCATTACAAGCACTGTCCATTCATTTAAAAGCAATTTTAGCCTACTGCGATTTGCTTGAAATAGGATGCAGCAACAGCCCACTTCCTCTGCACACCCTTAACGCAAACGTGCAAAACCAAAACACACGCTCAGTAAACAAGAGAACACGGCTAAAAATAGAGCCCAGTCTTTCAGCTGTGGGTGAATTCAAGGAAAAAAACGCTCTGGGATGGGGAGAATAGCTGCTGGCGATTTCTCCAGCTTTGTTTCGTCAGAAGGGATGAGTTCGTCCCAAAGCTGGACTTTATTAAGCTGACCGAGACTCACTGAGCATGTTTACATCCACGCCAATATGCTGAGAACTGACACAAAAATCAGCCTATTCCAATAATCCGATGTCCCAGGTTACATGCAAATCAATAACCAAGACTTTAACTTTAATAAATCTGTTTATTTGGTGAGAGTGATGTCCATCGTAATCATTTGCATATCTCAGTGTACTGCATTTGTCATGCTCAATAAATCATTAAAAACCAAGAGGCTCATTTTGAAAACGTAGCCCTATATACATTTCTGTAGATTGCAAATTAGCCAGAGAAACGTCTGGCTGCATTTCGTCTTTAAAACGAACACTACAGGGCGGTATGACGTCGTTCCTTTTCACGCTGACAGGTTACCTCAGTATGGACGGCATTTCTGCTGTTACCAGTTTGCCCAGTAGCTCGTCGTGTACATCGGAGGTTTTGAGATGCAGAGCGGAGTTGACAGTGACAACGGGGTTCGAGTCCAGCAAAGGATGGTTCCAGAAAGCAGGTAAGACCAAATCAGAAGCCAAAAAATATAATAACATAAATAACAAGCTGAGAATGTGGTAAAATCTGAAAACGTGGTAAAAATCAGGCTGCCGTGAGGGTTTTCTTTTAAATTGCTTTTCAAAACACTGTCGGTCGGTTGGTCAGTCAGTAAATCGACAGCGACCCCTAGTGGATTTACGCGAGAACAGCAGACGAGAATGGCACTCGCGAGAGAAATTTGAGATCTCAAAAAGCCTACACAGTGTAAAGAAACGTACCTCCTGGGATGTATTAGGTACTCTCCAGAAATGTATATACTATGTATATCCCACTAGTGCTGTTATACAGCCATATCGCACTGCTACAAGTGTGATATTGCATTTATACAACAGTTCGAGGACACAATCGTGTATAAAAAAAAGAAAATCAAACACGGAGAGTCTAAAAACCCTTTTGTATTAGGAACTACTTCCGCCGTTCATTCACATCTGCAGCTGACGTCAAAACAGCAGAAGCCGTTACTAGTTCACAAACGTCATTTTAGAGCTAGTGTTTGAATGACTCTCTATAGCATAATGTTTAAAGTGATGACAAAACAGGTGATTTTGCCGACATTTGAAGATTATAAGGCTGAACTTGACATGAAATGCCATCCGGCTACAGAGGCAGCTCCCTACAGTCTATTACAGTCTACAGTATTTCTCTGTTGCAATTGGCATATCACAATATTTAACCCTGAAAAAAGCAGCGCAATCACAACCAGATTGCTGTTGTGTTTGAGATAAGGAAAAATGCTAAACACAAGCGGGCAATTCTTCTTTCTTTCTGCCAACACAACATACATTCCTGATATGCGAGTAAATCAATAAAAATACTTCACTACAACATACAAAAGAGAGAGATCAACTTAGAATATCACTTACAAGAATACCTGCCAACATTTGTCTCTGAAAATCCGGGAGACTGGGGGGAATAACACTGTTGAGAACCGGGATAGGAAAATAACTGTATTAAAATAGTCACTGTCCTTATAAATAAACTGCATAGTTGCAATCAATACAAGAGAGAGAGATCGACTTGGAATATCACTTACCAGATTAATAATGATTTGATCAGCTGTAGTTAAAACTCACGCTGTTTTAATCTTCTAAGCAAGGGCTTATTATGCGGTCCTGGTGCCATATTGTGGATAGACAACGTCTATCGCCTTTGGCTTATGGAGGCCGACGCGCTGTCTCTAAAAAATTATAAATATTTAAAATAAGCATTGGTGACGCAGTGGCGCAGTAGGTAGTGCTGTCACTGGTTCGAGCCTCAGCTGGGTCAGTTGGCGTTTCTGTGTGGAGTTTGCATGTTCTCCCTGCGTTCGCATGGGTTTCCTCCGGGTGCTACAGTCCAAAGACATGCGGTACAGGTGAATTGGGTAGGCTATATTGTCCGTAGTGTATGAGTGTGAATGAGTGAGTATGGATGTTTCCCAGAGATGGGTTGCAGCTGGAAGGGCATCCGCTGCGTAAAACATATGCTGGATAAGTTAGCGGTTCATTCCACTGTGGCAACCCCAGATTAATAATGGGACTAAGGCGAAAAGAAAATGAATGAATGAATGAATGAATGATTAAAATAAGCACTATCCTTAAAAATTACCTGTGCAGTTGCAATCTAAACAACTACATTCTCGACTAAAAAAGCCTCAAGAGTACATTATGTTATCCAACAGCAGCAATATTTGTTAAACTGTAAAGTGTCCTCTGCTTGTCGCTGTATGTGGGCGGAGTAACACAGAAGAGTGAGGAGGCTGTACAAATGCTGTTATGGCAGAATATCGCACGCCTATCAGCCAATCAGATTCAAGAACCAGACAGAACTGTTGTATAAATATATATATATATATATATATATATATATATATATATATATATATATATATATATATATATATATATATACTGATTCATACATATTTTAAAAACTTTCGAGGATATAATAAAAATAAAATAAAATAAAAAGACATTGGCTTATTTTCACTTCCATTTAGGCACTTAAAATAAAATAACTAATCGCTTTTTACAGTGTATGTGTCAGTGGGGAAATTATTATTAATAGCATGTTGACTGTAGCGCAGTCATTAAGTCAAGAAAGCATGTGAATTTGTGCTACATTTCCTCTTCAGTTTATGCAAATAATTTGCTTTGTCTGGATTCACCTAAAATCTGCATGAAGCAGAAGTTGCGACCAATTTTACTTCCATATCGTGATGCATTTACAAGAGAAACAGAATATTGAATGAGAAAACAGAGGATGTTTTGACTTTTTATACTGTGATCTGTTACAGTAAAGTAGGCATTTCATTAATGTCAAAGCTGACTTTGGTGAGTATTTGTTATACTCAAGCCCATCAGAGAAGGCATTTCATTTCAGGGAGGTGTTATATTTTAGTTTGTGTAAAACGATATTGAAATGTGTGTTCTGAATGTGTCACACATCAGAAAAATGTGTTATTAACTACCAACTGGCAAGTAACTAAAATAAACAATCAGATTTTTGTTTTAAATAAGCAGGAGACTCTGAAGGCTGGTGGCGCTGAAATTGGTACATACAGCTTGCGTTTTCATGCAGTTTTGGACCTGAATTGTGAAAGCTTTATTTTATTAAATTATGGCCCGGTTTCACAGACAGGGCTTAGACTAGCCAGGATTAGGCCATAGTTCAATTAGGACATTAAAGTAATTTTTATAAACATGCTTAGAAAAAAACATTACTGGTGTGCATCTTGAGACAAAACAAAGGCACTGATACATTTAACAATCAATCAGTGCAATTTTATTTCAGTTGAAACAGCTCAGACTTACATTTTAGTCTAGGACTAGGCTTAAGCCTTGTCTGTGAAACTGGGGGTATATGTATTATGATAGCTAAAGATTTGGTTTAACTCCACAATTCAGTACTACTGTACTTATTTCAGGGTCTTTGTAATGTGCCTCAGCAATACATTTCTAACATTTACAACGTGTTTACAAACAATTCTCAGAATTCTCTTTACACAGACTTTAACAGGCTCACCTCTGAATACTGGACTGACAGTTTCAATTTAGAACTTCTATGTTAAGCTGCTTTGACATAATCTACATTGTAAAAGCGCTATATAAATAAACACGAATTGAATTTAAAGATTATTTAGGCAATTTTTAGGCAATGTTTTACTCCGGTTTCCCCCACAGTCCAAAGACATGCACTATAGGTGAATTGAATAAACCAAATTGGCCGTAGTGTATGTGTGTGAATGCGAGAGTGTATGGGTGTTTCCCAGTGTTGGATTGCAGCTGAAAGGGCATCCGTTGTGTAAAACATATGCTGAATAAGTTGGTGGTTCATTCAGCTGTGGCGACCCTAGAGCTGGACAATAATTCGATATCAATATATATCGCGATAGAATTTTTTTCAATAACGATGATATGATTTTTAAACCCATTTCCGATATTTCGATATAAATTTGCATATATATAAATATATATATTATTATTTATATAAGATCTTATACATGTATCACTTGTCACTGAATGACATTCAGTGCTCAGCCGTCAGAAAGAGCGTGATCTGATGTCACTTGCGTGATGACGAACAACACAGACACGCTGCCAGCGCTCAGCACAGCAGAAAGTTTTAGCTACAAAATGAGTGCTCTGAATACAGATGCGAATGAACAAGCTTCCACAAGTAAGAATGCAGACGAAATAGTTGATAAGAAAGCAAAGACTAATGCAGTGGTGTGGAAGTGGTTCGGCTTTTTAAATTTCGATAAACTTAGTTTCGGTGCTCTGCAAAGTGTGCCAGAGAGTGTAGCTGACTAGCGGCGGCAACACATCAAATCTGTTTCACCATTTGAAGCAGTTCCACCCGATAAAACATACTGAGAGTCAGAAGATGAGGCAACATAAAAGTTTAAGCCAACCTGTGGCCTCACCATCACCACCATCCACCTACCCGACACCGAAACCAGCGGTGTCAGAAGAGAAGGCAATGAAGCAAACACAGATGGCTATGAGGCTCCGTATAGGATTTAAATCATACTTCGCTTATCAACACGTGCATATACACCTATAAATCACTCGCATATACACCTATACTATTGAATGTTCAAAACATGTATGAAATTTGTGCATATACATATAAACTTGATGCATGCATACACCCACATATGCATATAAACTCGCCGATCCTTGCATATACTCCCACATTAACACACGTACAAACAATCTCGATCCTTGCATAAACACCAAAATTAACACTCACATACACAAACTCGCTGCATGCTGGCATATAGCACTCGCGCACTTACAAAATAAAACTCACAAACATATTTATCAGGAATCAGGTTATTGCAAAGCTGATGAAGTAGAAAGAATGTGATCAATAGAGCTATTAAATCTGTTAAATACGTAAAAACGTGTTATATAAAATATTAGTCTATATAAATAGACTATATAAAATATATAAGAGATATTTATGTTAAACCTTTCAACTTTATGAGGTAATTACATACACAAATATAAATAGACAGATAAAACCCTTAAAGGACGTTCAAGATGAAAAGCAATTAGAATTATGAATATACTCAAACAACTCTTCTATTGCAAATATTAATGTAGCCTTTACTCTTTATGACTTTTTATTATTATAATTATTATTCTTTTTCTATGTTTTTTTACGATGTGGATGCCATAATTGTAACATTTTGGTATTTTTTTGATTGCTAAATATTCAGCATATACAAAAAAAAAAAACACTGATAAAAGTTTCTGTTCATCACGTTGGTCAAGCTTACCCCCACAAACTGTCTATATATTATAAGCTGAGTCTGAGAGTTTTATTTATTTGATAGTTTATTTCACATTTCTTGTTTGTATAGGCTAAATACAAATAAAAAGTGAACAAATTTTTTTGTACTGTTTTTATTTAAAAAAAAGTTATAAGAGTCTGGAGGAATTATCGACTTTGCAAATTCACTTTGCAGACATTTGTAGGTACAGACATCCATTGTGTGCATTCTTGGCAGTTTTTCCTTTCTTTTTAATATTGTCCATATCGATATCGGAATTATATCGTATCGACCGAAATAAAAAAATATATCGTGATATAAATTTTTGCCATATCGTCCAGCCCTAGGCGACCCTGATGAATAAAGGAACTAAGCCAAAAAAAAAATAAAATAAAAAATTAATTAATGAATTACATCCGGTTTGTACTTTTAAGCATTTACAATCCCATCAACTCAGGCAATATTAACAACAGCTCTGGCAGAAATGTAGATCAAACCAACACAAAAACTCCAGTATTTTATATTAGACCCAAAACATTCAACTAGAACCTGTAATTTCAGGTTGTATTCTAATAAAGAGAATGAGAAGTAATATATAATGTCATTATACCCTCACTAAAACAACAAATGTAACTAGGGGCCTAAGACTTTTGCACAGTACTGTATGTCCGCCACTTATGACCTTGCTCTGGTAAGTGAACTCATTGACAGATGTTATTTATAGATCAGATGAAAGTTTGGGAATAAGGGATGGACGGAGACACAAAGGCAGGAGGAGTTGGAGGGAGTTTGGAAGCTTTGGGAGACGGACTGATGCAAAACAGGAAGTGCAGAACAAGCACAGGAAATGAAGGAGATAAACAGGTGTGATACAAAACAGCACAGGCGCCGAGACATGCAGCTATTCCAGCTCTCCTGTAAAATAACTGATGTTTTCTGATGC
The DNA here is from genome assembly GCA_903798195.1 of Danio kyathit. Taxonomy (NCBI): domain Eukaryota; kingdom Metazoa; phylum Chordata; class Actinopteri; order Cypriniformes; family Danionidae; genus Danio; species Danio kyathit. Next base: position 66,437 of record CAIGQS010000119.1, read on the forward strand.
ATATCTCAATTGATTAAAGAAATTGCTACATAGTTTAGTCTGATGGTTTCTCGATAATTCATTTATTTATTTAGAAGGTAGAAACTTTAGGTAGTACCTTAATAGAAATCATAATTGAATGGTCCCTTTAATAAGTCATTGAATCATTTTTACTGTATAATCTTGAAGTAGTTTGAATTGATTTGGTGACCTTGATTTGTAAACGTTTAAAGTTTGCAGAGTTTAATTAAAGGACACCTATTATGCAAAAATCACTTTAAGGCGTTTAAACACAGTTGTGTGTAACAGTGTGTAAATATAACCAATTTCTAATGGTAAAAATTATTTATTTTACTTTTTATAATCACACTTTAAGAAAACGCCTGCAGAAACACTTTGATTGACATTCTCCCTTTGTACGTGTCATCAGAGGAGGAAAGCCCCACCCATTATCTTTCCCTCATTAGCATAGGGTGTTAGTCTTGTTTTTAAATCTGCCACTATGCTGACACATAGGCATTTGTAGCTCCGCCCTCTTTCGAAAAGAGCACAATCTCATTTGAATTTAAAGCGACAGTCACCAAAATGGCATAATAGGGATCAAAGCCTAAAAGGGGCAGTTTCAAAAGGTTATAAACAGAGTTGGGTGTAATGCGTTCCACAGTAACGCGTTACTGTATGCTAATTACATTTTTGAGGAAAGCAGTAATGTAATGAGTGTAAGTGTAATTTGATTACAGTTACTAACGTCAATGTAATTGCATTGCTAACGTTACAAATATATATTTTTTAGAAGAAAAAATGCTTCTTTTAACATTACATTTTCCGCTGCAACGCCAGTTAATAATCATGCACCTTTAAATTTCTGGAGAACATGAGCTGAAATGGCTGCTGTCGAGAGTGGTTCCTTCTTCAAGTGGTAATAGAGACATTATTGTTTTGAGCGAAAAACCAAAGATATTGCTGTGAAATACAGTTTATGTCAAGTCTCTAAAGAACTTTCCACTGCTTTTAACTCGACTAGCAACTTGTTCAAGCTCTTAAATAGAAAGCATTCTGCGACAATACTTATCACCAAGGAGGACACCGGTGCCCAAAATACGGCAGTCCAACTCAGCCTAAACAGGCTAAATTGTATTTTTTGTGCAGGATCGGGAATGAAGGTATCTTCTGAATGTGAAGACAAACATAGCTGCTTATGTGGTCGTTCACATATTGCGTGCGCATATTGGGAGCACATATTGCGCATGCTCGCATTTTCCAGGCGCTCGCAGTTGAAAACCGCAAGTCACTTGTCAAGAACTGACTGATCAGTTTCATACTTTGGAATATACACATTTCGGTAGACTCAGACAAACACAGAACATCCAAACACTGCAGTGCCTTTCCATGCTATGGATGTCAGTGGATTGGAGAAAGTGAATAATGAGAGAAATTTAAGCTTTGGGTGAACTCTTTAAGTATTTTAAATATATCAAGCTGCTGTGATCAACCGATTGTAATGTTTTCAGTGAACATTGAATTACTGAACAAGCTGCAGTTTATTTAGTATTAAAAGTAACTTCAAAGTAAAGTAATTAGTCATCTGATTACTTTTTACATTAAGTAATTATCAGATTACAATTTTCTAATAGTAATCAGTAATTTGTAATCTAGTAAGTTTTTAAAGTAACTAACCCAACACTGGTTATAAAACATTATTTGTGCGGTATTTTGAGTTGAAACCTCACATATGCACTCTAGGGACTTCAGAGACTTATTTTACATCTTTTAAAAAGGGGAATAATACAGTAGATCACCTTTAAATAAATATAAATGTACAGTCAGCTGACTTTTTTCACAAAATTAACACTAACAAGTTTATCCTGAAGGTGTTTATTTTGTGATATTGATAGATTGACTGTATATTATGACACTTTTATTCATAGTTACTTATAAAATAAAGAATAAAATGGTTTATTTGAACTTAACGACTTATACTGCAAAGCTATTAAGTTATACAGTTGAAGTCAGAATTATTAGCCCCCTTTTGAGTTTTTTCAAACAGAGAAAGGAAATTGTCACAGTATGTCTGATAATATTTTGTCTTCTGGAGAAAGTCTTATTTGTTTTATTTCGGCTAGAATAAAAGCAGTTTTTAATTTTTTAAAAACCATTTTAGGGACAAAATTATTAGCCCCTTTAAGCTATTTTTGTTTTTCGATAGTCTACAGAACAAACCATCGTTATGCAATAACTTGCCTAATTACCCTAACCTGCCCAGTGAACCTAAATAACCTAGTTCAGCCTTTAAATGTCACTTTAAGCTGTATAGAAGTGTCTTGAAAAATATCTAGTAAAATATTATTTACTGTCATCATGGCAAAGATAAAATAAATCGGTTATTAGAAATCAGTTATTAAAACTATTATGTTTATAAATGTGGTGAAAAAAATCTTCTCTCCATTAAACAGAAATTGGGGAAAAAAATAAACAGGGGGCTAATAATTCTGACTTCAACTGTATATGTACAGTTGAAACCAGAAGTTTACATACACTGTATAAAAAGGCACATAACCATTATAAAAAAAGTCAGATGTTAATGTGACTAAAGTTTTTCTCTTTTAGGTAAGTTAGGATTATCACATTTGTTTCTGTTATGCTTAACAGCAGAATAATGAGAGAGATATTCTTTGAGGAATTGTTAGAACTTTTCTTGAAAGTCAAGTTTACATACAATAAGATTATTATGCCTCTGAAAAAGCTCAGATGATGGTGTCAAGGTTTTGAAAGTTTCTGATTGGCTAATTGACAACATTTGAGTTAATTGGAGGCACAACTGTAGAATAGTATTTAAGGAAAACCTCAAACACACTGCTTCCTTGTGTGACAACATAAAAAGCCAACAAGCCAACAAGAATGTATGTAAACTTCTGGTTTCAACTGTATAAGTCTTTCAGTCCATACGTAATTATTGCAAAATAAACACATTCATGATCAACTTAGTGTTTATTTTGGGACAAAAAGTCAGCTATACATTTATATTTTTTTAATTCAGCTTTGCAAACTTCAATATTCACATATCAAGATTACCAATTCATACAAACTAATTCAACACTATACAGAACATAGGTTTAAACGCATTATTAATGGGTCAGTTTATCAAATAATTAAAATTCTGTCAGGATTTGCGCACTCTTGACTTGTTCCAAACCAGGGGTGCGTTTCCCAAACAACGACGTAACTCGCGGCTGAACTATCATAGTGCGATGCATCGTTTGGCAAAAGAACGATGTTGTGACGAGTGTTTCCCAAAACCCGTAGTTTCTCTGTCGCAGATCCATCACTTGAACCACGTTAGTTATAACGTAAAACGCCCATAATGATGCTCTAAACGGGGTGGAGTAACTTCTTTAGAGAACAACCCCATCATTTCTTTGTGCAAATTATATTGTTTTACACGCACACGCATTTAAAATAAAATCCAATATTAGTTTTGGTAAAAACATGCAGTCGTTTTTCATATTAATTAAAATATATGTAAATGGCAGATATAGGGCCAATGTTTGCTTTACTAAAATTATTGAGAAGTTGAACATTACATATTCTATTCTAAAACATAAAATCACTTACAAAAGCTAACAAATATTCTAATATCATATATAAATCATATAAATAAATAAATAATGAGGCGATTTATTATAAATATATTTACTTTAATAATAATATTAAAAATATTAATGATTATTATTATTATTATTATTATTATTATTATTATTTAGGATATTGTTTATTTAATTTAAAAAAAATAATTCTATTTGACACATGCAAACCACAGCAGAAAGTTCTAACCAGCAGACCCATGTCATATACAGCAGAGATACTTAATAAATAACCCACTATAAAATAATAGAATTAACGTATAATATGTTTTTTATTTTCACAAGCTTTGGGGACGTAACATAATTTCAGCTTTTAAATATACCCATAGCTTTCGCCATGAGGCTGTGTTCAAAATGATATCAATGTTTTCAAAGTGCACTGCGAAGGGAGCCGAACTGTAAACATGAAGATCGCTAAAACTGAACTGTAAAAATACTTTGAAAGCAAATTACATCTAAGAGAGATTAACTTAATGCTTTTTTATTTTTAATAATTCCAACTTTGAATGTTAGAATGTTCTAAAGGAATAGGGGATAGGGGGGATAAGTTGGAATAGAACACAGCCAGGAACTATGCTTCTAACTACAGCTCCAGAGGTGTCGTTTCAAGTGCTCAAGTTTGTGACACAGTTTGCGAATGTTCGTTGGAACGATGGATTTGGGAAACGGCAAATCAACAAACTATGTTTGTAACGACGGAACTTGCGACTTAGTTGGCTAACGATGGTTTTGGGAAACGCACCCCAGTTTGAGAGATTTTTTGGTCCTGTTAAACACAAAAGAAGATATAAAGAGTTCAGAAGCCAATCTGGAATTTTCTTCTACAATGAGCATTTATCTCAGCCTCTAATGCTTATGTTCAGTTATTTCACGTTAAAAGTGATGAAACTAAACTATTCTTTGCCATAAAAGTGAAATTACTGAATCAAGAGAGGAGCCTAAGGAAAATGCTAATTTTAGAAGAAAATTTCAGATGGCACTTTTTTTGCATCTGAAATCTTCATATTCTGAAGAATGCTGGAATCCTGTAACCATTGACTTCCATTGTATTTGTTTGTCCTATGAATGTCAGTGGTTACAGGTTTTCAATATTCTTTAACATATTAAATCTTGCTCTGTTCAACAGAAACAAAAAAACTTAAAGTAGTTTGGAACAAGTCAAGAGTGAGTATTTAGACATTTTTTGGGGGTGAACTATCCCTTTAACTCTTCACACATTAAATAGTTTTCTGTCCTCGGTTGAAACACCACAGGAAACAACACTTCTCAAGTCACTCAACACCTTAAAATTACACCAACACTCGGCTTGCGACATTTCTCTTTACAAGCTGTAAAAGTTCCTCTTTTTCTGCCGAGCCGGAGCTGAATTTCCTCCAGAGGGCTGAAGCTCAGGCCACTGAACACAGAGAGTAAACAGGAAGTGGATGTGCAGGTCTGAGGGCTCCGGGGACTCGAGGGTGAGCAGAGATCAAGACCAGCCACAGCTAGTCAGAAAAACAACTTCAGTCCGCCTGACCAATGACTTGAGCGTTGGAGGAATGTCTGCGAAACAATGGCTCTGAAAGGTGATTTACCACACAAACAAAGGGAGTTTTCCATGAGGGAGAGAGGCAGATGAGAGCTGTGTTGGGTCAGACTGGACAGTCAACTCGGTCAATTCAGATGCCATAGTTTTTTGTCTACAATAGTCATGCATGAACATTTAATAATGTTAGTTAAATTTTGATATTTTCTGAAGAATATAGAGTTGATGGCAACATTATTAGCCCTCCTGTGAATTGTTTATTCTTGTTAAAATATTTCTTAAATGATATTTATTGATTTATTAGTGATATAAATGTTTCTGATAATATTGTTTCTACTGAAGAAAGTCTTATTTGTTTTATTCAGCCCAGTATTCTGAATACGTACCCCTATATACATTACTAGAGAGTGCCAAATATGTCCCAGGAGCTACGTTTTTTTGCAGTTTTTGTTTTCGCAAATCCACCAGAGGCCACTGTGTACGCTTTTTAAGATCTCAAATTTCTCTCGCGAGTGCCATTCGCTCCTGATGTTCTCGTGTAAATCCACCAGAGGCTGCCCAACCCTACCCTCCTCCTTCCCTAAACCCAACCATTAGTGGTTTCAATAGCACCAATTGACCCGCTGTTATACCTGGCTCAAAGATGTAACATTAAGGGAGACGACATGGTGAAATAAAGTCAGAAATAATATTTGTTTTAACACAATTGAAAATAGTCAAAACATGAGTATCAGTATGTTCGATCAGTGTGAAAAGCAAGTGAATGAATGCAGTAAGTGTTGTCAGTGCTAGTGTATGGAAGCAAAACAAAACAAAGCCCAAATTGGAGCGCAGCTCTGGCCAACTGCCCAAACAGCAAATGAACAGCGGCCCTGACAAACTCTCTCACTGAATTTAAATAAGGGCGCTGACCAGCATCAGGTGCGCTGGAGGCACGCTCCCAACATAGAACAGACAAAACACATAAAAACATAAACCAAAACAACGCAAACATAACACCAGCCAACCGACTTCGCTAAACCCAACCGACAGTGTTTTCTAAAGCAATCCAGGAAAAAAAAAAACCCTCGCTGCAGCTTATGATTTTTTCCACATTCTCACCCTGTTGTTTACTTGTTTATTTTATGTTTTGGTTCCTGTTTTTGTCTTAACTGCTTTCTGGAATCGTTCTTCATCGAACTCGAACCCCGTCGTCGTGATCAACTCCTCTCTGTGTCTCAAGTCTGCCGATGTACGCGGTGAGCCACTGGATAAACTGGTAACAGCGGGAAAGCCGTCCATACGGAGGTAATCGTTCAGCTGGTAAGCGCATCATACCGCCCCATAGCATTTGCTTTAAAGACTAAATGCAGCCATACGTACTTCTGGCTTCGTGATCTCCAGAAATGTATATAGAAGGATGTTTTCAGAATGAGCCTATGTTAGCTTTATTTCGGCTAGAATAAAAGCAGTTTTATAATTTTTTAAAACCATTTTAAGGTCAATATTATTAGATTTGCCTAATTACTCTAGTTAAGCCTTTAAATGTCACTTTAAGCTGAATATTAGTATCTTGAAAAAATATCTAGTAAGATAATATGTACTGTCATCATTCATTCATTCATTCATTTTCTTGTCGGCTTTGTCCCTTGCGGGGTCGCCACAGCGGAATGAACCGCCAACTTATCCAGCACGATTTTACGCAGTGGATGCCCTTCCAGCCGCAACCCATCTCTGGGAACTTCCACACACACATTCACACTCATACACTATGGACAATTTAGCTTACCCAATTCACCTGTACCGCATGTCTTTGGACTGTGGGGGAAACCGGAGCACCCGGAGGAAACCCACGCAAACGCAGGGAGAACATGCAAACTTCACACAGAAACGCCAACTGACCCAGCCCAGCCGAGGTTCGAACCTGCGACTCAGCGACGTTCTTGCTGTGAGGCAACAGCACTACCTACTGCGCCACTGCGTTGCCTGTACTGTCATCATGGCAAAGATAAAATAATAAATCAGTAATTAGAAATGAGTTATTAAAACTACTGTTTAGAATTATGTTGAAAAAACGTCCCTCTGTTAGACAAAACTATAGAAGAATTCAAATCTCAAAAACAGGAGGGCTAATAATTCTTACTTCAACTGTTTATGTGACTCAAGTTGTTCACAAATGACTAACTTGCTTCTACGTAGCCTATTAAACTGCATATCTAATCTCACATAAAACCTGTAGTCTCATAAAAAAAAATCCAAACAGTTAGGATAGAGCAGCCTGATCTCACGAGGAAATGTAACTATTTTACATATTGTCAGAAAAGTGGTTAATGCGTATACAAATTCATCAATATTATTCGTATGAAAACGTAAGATTTTTAAAAGAAGGCGTGTACCCAAACCCCACCCCTTGTCCCTATTCATTGGGGAATGAGCAAATCATACTAAAATCTATGAATGACATACAAATGAAATATAAAAAATTAGCCACTAAATCAAAAGGTTGCGAGCTGCAGCGTGATTGCGTTGTATTGACCAAAATCTGATTTAAAAAAACTAGGCAGAAATGCTTGTTCGTTGCCATGTGGTTCTTTCGTTTTCACACTGTCAAATAAACAAACCAGTGCAAATTCTGTTATTTAACAGAAATGTAGCTTTTAGCGGTAGTTCTACCAGGAAGACCCAATGTCACGTCACTCATAACAATCAGTTCCAAAAAATAGCAATGAGATACAAGGAATATACAGTTGAAGTCAGAATTATTAGCCCCCTTTTTAATTTTTTTGTCTCAAATTTCCCAAATGACGTTTAACAGAGCAAGGAACTTTTCACAGTATGTCTGATAATGTTTTTTCTTCTGAGAAAAGTCTTATTTGTTTTATTTCGACTAGATTAGAAGCAGTTTTTATTTTTTTAAAAGCCATTTTAAGGGCAAAATTATTAGCCCCTTTAAGCTATATATTTTTTCGATAGTCTACAGAACAAACCAACATTATACAATAACTGGCCTAATTACCCTAACCTGCCTAGTTAACCTAATTAACCTAGTTAAGCCTTTATCATATCCTATCAAACGACTAAAATGATATAACTAAAGAAATCTCCACTGTGCTGAGCGAGAGCGCTTCTTACTGAACAGCGCATCATCGATGACGTAAGCGTGCCCAGGCCCGAATGTGATGTGAGTGCGGGCCGTCGGGGGAGACGGGAGAGCGGGACAAGCATGCTTTGGCCTGGTTCAAGGCAACTGTATGAGTACGCCCTAATAGTCTTAGATATTCTGGGCTCAATATAAGACTTGGTTACCAGGAATCTAATAAGAATCATATCACTTTAAAAAGTAATAAGACACTACACCTTATACTATATGCAAATCCTACTACAACGTACGAATTCTGTTCATTTATTCTGTTATTTAAAAGGGTTGTTATGTGGTTGGTATGATGTTCTAGATCAGGGCTATTCAATTAGTTTATCATGGGGGCCGGTTCATGAAAAGCATCTCAAACGAAGGGCCGGAAAGATATGACTTGCTATATGAGTGATAACACAACAGCAATATAAGAGTCCATATATGTTGTATTTTGCTCCTTAAGACACCCACGTTGGCTTTTTCTACATTAAAATGTTAATATATTGTATTTTGAAACTACATAACATCACTGCATTGTACAATAGACTTTTTTTTTTTTTTTTACAAACTTTCAAATGTTGTATTTCAGAGCACAACAAAAGCAGTGCATTGCTAAAGTAGGCTTCTTCTACATTCAGACACATTCATATGTTATGTGTTGAACTGCATAACAATTAGGGATGCAACAATTATAGATTTTGGTTGTACGATTATATAGTCTGAAGAATAATCATGGTTAGACGGTTATCACGTCTAATGTTAATTCAAGCTTTATATTAGGTCAGCTATTTAGATGAACTGTTGTTGCCATCTGCGCTCATGCATACATAATCATCTTAATATTAATTCATCTTACATATCTTTTGTTTACACTGCACTGAAAGGCGTGCAGAACTCTCACCGTGAGATGTTTTCTACTCCGTGCGCCCGCAAAGACGCAAGCGCGTTGCTCCGCTTGTGCGCGCATATTGTCATATATTCTTACATTAGAAACAACAAACTTGCAAGCGGAAAAGACGTGATATGGGAAGGGCCGATGCGTTAATCCGGTGTGCGGGCGTATTAGCCTCAGTGTACATACTTGGAACTTTAAACTAGGGCACAGTTGGCAACTTGGCATAACTTTGTTTAACTGCAGCAGTTTCATTTTGTTCCGTGCAACAGAAATGCGGCTTAGAGAAGCCTTTACGATTAATTGTGACGAATTAAAGGGCAGTTAATAGTGAAATCGGCTAATCGTTGCATCCCTATTGACGATATCAGTGCATAGTACAAAAGGCCTTTTCTACAAACATATCCAAATATTTTTGGCTGCCCACGCTATTCCCTGAATGTCAGGTGACTCACTCTCTGCGCAGCTTGCAGCTCATGCTGTATTGAACAGGCGCACCTCACTTCATAACTATAGCGGCTGTTTTTCGACTGAAATAAATTTATTTTTGATGTCTTGGTCACACTATTTGGGGGGCCGGAACAAATTGCCTCGGGGGCCGGGTTCGGCCTGCGGGCCGCCAATTGAATAGCCCTGTTCTAGATGATTGTTAGACCATTGCCAGGGAATGAATTGAATTATGTATTTCTAGGGTGTCCCACATGCTTGCAAGGGCATTAAAATTGGTTTCTAGGGGTTCTTATAGTTGCTAGGATAATTTAGCCAGCTGTAGTACACCACACCTTAAACCAAATGCCTTGATGCATCATTAGTGTATGTAGCACATAGCCCAAATGCTTTTACATTCCTCATGCGTCCACTACTTTATGTAATCTAGCATCCCATGCTTTCAGATGTATATCCTGCCAACTCACAGGACAAATGACACTGCAGCGCTTGAACACACCTCTTACATATATGTAATTGCTAGGTGACTCACTTCTATTATTTTGTGCTGCTGACATCCATGTTCTTATTAAAAAGTCACACCCCTGATATTACAAACGCATTTGTTCTTCACCAGGTGACAGGTTCACACTGTCTCCGTCATGTATAACTGACAATTTCACACCCATCTCACTCATATGCGAGTGATGTACACATGACTTCCCACAGCCAAACACTTCTCTTAAGTATACAGCTTTCTACTACCTAAACCGCTTTTCAATACTTGAGTTCTTCAAGGCAATAAACAATCAGCACAAGGTGAAGATGTCAATAGGAAAAACATCCACCTTAATGCCTCCTGTAACTCCTGGTGCAAAAACACAAACAATTCCTGTAAGAGATTACTCTAAAATGAGTTACTGTTGTGGGAGGAATAAAACAGCCTCATGGCCAAAGGAAGTCAAAGTGGGAAATGCCCATGATGTGCCAACATTTCAAAACAATAAGAACTAAATCTGACCGACTGACTGTAGCCTTCAAAACGTCCTGCTGGTTTCCACACAAACAATAGCCAGTTGTCAATACTCCAAACACTGGATATGGGTTGTTGAGGTGACGTTGCATTTTCAGTCACATTGTAATCATTTAGTCAAATTGACTGGATCGACATGGACATCGGTCATCGAATTATTTGCCTTAATCTGTATAGACAATAGATTAAGGTGTTTACATGAGTTGCTTTTTGAATGTTTCTTTCATGATCCCGTTTTACATGTTATAGCACATAATTCAATTAACATCATTGCATCACCGCACTATCCACATTTCCTCCGGAGTTTCATGTAATTTCGGGTGTTCATTGTTAATTTGTTGACTTTAACTGCAGTTTGGCACTTTCACTTTCATTTGGGAATATTTCATGCATGCCCCCCATGAGAAACGAGATATTGGATGCGAGTATGAACTGCTGGAAGAGTGTTGTTTTAATGGAATTTTATACCGCACACCGTATGGGAGAAAAAAGCATCCGCATTTCGTGGTGTATGTGTCTGTGGTCCTTCACTGACTCGGTAGGAGCAGAGAATTGTGTCAAACCACAGTGTGTGTATGGACTATCCTGTCGCAAACACAGTGAAAAGTACTACATGGCGGTAATAATTTGATTGCGGTGTTTACATGTCTGTACTGCACTTAAGTAATGGAACTAAAATTGGCGTACTCCACATCTTAATCCAATTTCTGTTTAGTTCGATTATGACTAGTCAGATTAAATTAATTAATATTTGCTGTTTACATCGTGACTCTTAATCAGAGTATTGTCTTAATCGTATTAAAATTGCATTATTGATGTCCATGTAAATGTACATAGTGTTATCATTTAAAATGCAGTAATGCTTAAACATTTTTTGTCTTCCATGGACTTCGATATAAAAACTGCTGTGTTATTATATATATATATATACAGTTGAAGTCAGAACTATTAGCCCGCTTTGAATTTTTTTTCGTTTTTAAATATTTCCCAAATGATGTTTAACAGAGGAAGGAAATTTTCACAGTTATGTCTGTTAATATTTTTTCTTCTGGAGAAAGTCTTATTTGTTTTATTTCAGCTAGAATAAAAGCAGTTTTAAATTTTTTAAAAGTCATTTTAAGGACATAATTATTAGCCCTTTTAAGCTATATTTTTATTCAATAGTCTACAGAACAAACCATCATTATGCAATAACTTGCCTTATTGCCCTAACCTGCCTAGTTAACCTAAATAACCTAGTTAAGCCTTTAAATGTCACTTTAAGCTGTATAGAAGTGTCTTGAAAAACATCTAGTAAAATATTATTTACTGTCATCATGGCAAAGATAAAATAAATCAGTTATTAGAAATGAGTTATAAATATATATATATATATATATATATATATATATATATATATATATATATATATATATATATATATATATATATATATATAGTTTACTGTAGTAAAGGCTGAAGTATACTATGGTAATTACTATTAGTTCATGATAGTTACTAATGATACTACATTATATATACAGTTGAAGTCAGAATTATTAGCCCCCCTATTTTTTTCACTGTTTTTCGTTTAACAGAGAGAAGATTTTTTTCAACACATTTCTAAACATAATAGTTATATAATAGACATAATAGACAGTAAATAATATTTTACTTGATATTTTTCAAGACACTTCTATACAGCTTAAAGTGACATTTAAAGGCTTAACTAGGTTAATTAGGTTAACTAGGCAGGTTAGGGTAATTAGGCAGGTTATTGTATAATGATGGTTTGTTCTAATAAAAATTAAAACTGCTTTTCTTCTAGCCGAAATAAAACAAATAAGACTTTCTCTAGAACAAAAAATATTATCAGACATTCTGTGAAAAATTCCTTGCTCTGTTAAACATCATTTGGGAAATATTTAAAAAAGAGAAAAAAATTCAAAGGGGGGCTAATAATTCTGACTTCAACTGTAAATATATATACACACACACACACACACACACACACACACACACACACACACACACACACACACACACACACACACACACACACACACACACACACACACACACACACACACACACACACACACACACACACACACACACACACGTATACATACAATATAATGCTTATTCTGAAATATTTCCCTTTACTATAAATTCCTATAGTATTTTAAATGTGTAACACCTGGTTTTATTGGATTTTTAGTTTTTGCTGTTATATTCTACAATTTGTTATGGCCTTACATTAAATAACTGAACTGAACAATTTCTTTGTTATAATGTCTGGTTTTGTGGTGGCTGTACTTTAAAATTAAATTAATATAATTTTAATTCAAGGGATGAAAGATTTTGAAATTCTAACAGTAAACAAAGCTACTGTAGGGTCACTGTAAGCTACTGTAAGCTCACACCTGCTTGGTATAAATGCTTGAAAATGATTTAGTTGAAAATATCCCTTAGAAACTTAAAAGTAATCAAAAAGTAATCAGATGTAATCAGTTACTTTACTTTTATAAAGTAATTGAAAAGGAACACAACTTATCACATTTTAAATAGGGTAATCTGTAATCTACTACATTTCCAAAGTCACCTGCCCAACACTGGTAATAACAGTAATTATTGAAACTGTGTTGTTATTTCCGGCCGCAGATGTATCCTTTCTAGACTTTACAATGTAGCCCATGACATGAACCTGTTGCCTCAGAATTTTAGAACCTCTACAAAATTCTTACATTTTATTCTCTTTTGGTGTGACATGACTATTCATTGAAAACTTTTATTTAAAAAAAAAATTTATTTATTAAAGTTTGCTCTTGCACTATTTGTATATTCTTATTAAGAGTTGTTTTTCTTAATTCATGCTATGACACGCATTTTTACATTACAGTTCAGTAAAAAGGAAAAACAAAGTAAAAGAAATACCCATATTTGTAGTTTACGTAATACAAGTAAAGACGTAAAGCAGTTGATTTCAGGAATGCATGACAGTCAGTCCTCCTGCTGTTTTAGCCTCCAGCAAAGTGATATAGAGTTACGTCTCCAATAAATTTGAGAAGCCACTGTAACAAATTGGGTTCAATTGTCCCTGGCAGTAACTTCTGGTACAAGTCTGGACAAGTCTGCTCTGTGAGCACGTTTTTTTTGTATCACACTACTGTCCCAATTGAGAAGTGTTGATTATGTTACTAAGTTACAAGTGAGAGTTTTTCCATTTTGTGAATGTGCATCACAGACTTTCAGTCTTCGCAGAAATAAAGCTAAACCTCCAGAATCACTGAAACTGAGACAGCTGGATGCTGAAAATCCCTCAACACCTGCTACATGTGCTCAGTTCCTCAAATGATCACACGCACAAATATATTTGAACAGATTTGACCCTGAGAAAGGATGCAAGACTTTAATTTGTGATTTGGAACCAGAGTTTACATGCAGTTGTTTATTACTTTCTGCCTAAATTTTTTTTTTTTACCTAAATAGTTCAAATAATTCAGACAAAAATTAAAAGTCTGTCAATATTTATTTAACATTACAGTTTGGGGGAAACTTTTTTTAATGATTAATATTTGTTAAATGTTAAATAATTCTGTAATAAATTTTTTAATGATGAAAAATTTAATAAAAGTATATTTTTGTTTGTATATGCTGTGAATTACAGTTCTTAGAAAGAAAATCAGAATCAGCACACATTAGTACCAGCAGGTCATGCTTACCAAAAAAATCTGAAATAGGAATGTCTCAAGAGAATTGCAATCGGTGCATCTCTAAATAAAAGGTTTGAGGAAATTCAGAAACAGTTAATTACAGAGAACTCCCTCTGTAGTGGACTTTGTCATGTTGCACGACTCCTTTAAGACAGTACAGTGTAGCATACAAAGCTTAGAAGGACAGCACAACAAGAAAACAGGCTAAAACCAGAAGTAACCGGTAAGACCCGGATGAGTTTTGTCAATGTTTCTTAATACCGCATGCCAGGACTCCTCACTGAGCGGCCATCTGTAACATTACCACAGTGTTCAGAGCAACTTGGCTGTGTTTGGTTCACTCACACAAACCACGTGCAGAAAAACACGCGGGTGAAGCCTCTGCGGGAAACAAACTGTAAACCTGGCGTGTGCTTCAGCAAAGGCCAGATCATGAGGGTCAGTAATAGTGTAGCTGACTCAGCAAACATCAAGAAAAAGGGCTTTATCTACAGGGAGTTTCACAGCCTTTGTGCATTACCATTTTCCTGTGTATTGATGTTTCTCAGAGCTGCAATTTCCATCGGACCTTGATAATAAACATAGAAGTAAACAGAACTGAACCAGATTTGTTTCATTTATAATATAATATAATATAATATAATATAATATAATATAATATAATATAATATAATATAATATAATATAATATAATATAATATAATATAATATAATATAATATAATATAATTTACTATAATATAATTTACTATAATATAATATAATTTACTATAATATAATATAATATAATATAATATAATATAATATAATATAATATAATATAATATAATATAATATAATATAATATAATATAATATAATATAATTTACTATAATATAATATAATTATACTATAATATAATATAATATAATATAATATAATATAATATAATATAATATAATATAATATAATATAATATAATATAATATAATATAATATAATATAATATAATTATAATATAATATAATATAATTTACTATAATATAATATAATATAATATATATAATATAATATAGTATAGTATAATATAATTAATATAATATAATATAATAAATATCAATATAATATAATATAATATAATATAATATAATATAATATAATATAATATAATATAATATAATATAATATAATATAATATAATATAATATAATATAATATAATATAATATCAAATAATATAATATAATTTACTATAATTTACTATAATATAATATAATATAATATAATATAATATAATATAATATAATATAATATAATATAATATAATATAATATAACATAATTTACTATAATGTAATATAATATAATATAATATAATATAATATAATATAATTACTATAATATTAATTATAATATAATATAATATAATATCAATATATATAATATAATTTACTATAATTTACTATAATGTAATATAATATAATATAATATAATATAATATAATATAATATAATATAATATAATATAACATAATATAATATCAAATAATATAATATAATTTACTATAATATAATATAATATAATATAATATAATATAATATAATATAATATAATTTACTATAATATAATATAATATAATATAATATAATATAATATAATATAATATAATATAATATAATATAATATAATATATAATAATAAAACATAATATAATATAATATAATTTACTATAATATAATATATTTCCCAGAAATAGGTTGCGGCTGGAAGGGCGTAAAAACGTGCTGAATAAGTTGGCGGTTCATTTCGCTGTGGCGACCCCGGATTAATAAAGGGACTAAGCCGAAAAGAAAATGAATGAATGAATGAATGAATAATAAATATAATATAATATAATATAATATAATATAATATAATATAATATAATATAATATAATATAATATAATATAATATAATATAATATAATATAATTTGATTTTATTTATTGATATTTTACTGAAATAAAATTTAATTATATATAAACAAACAGAATGAGACAAAAGTAATATAATATATCTGTAAAGTCAGGGACAACAGAGGTGAGGATCTACATGCAGTTTATTTAAGAGATTTGTCAGGCAGACAATGGTCAAAACAGGGGCAAACAGGAGCTATAGGGATGGCTGACATGAAACGGACGTTTCGACACAGTGTCAAGATCCCGAAGCACAAGTGTTTTGAAACCCTGCACTGAAGCATAATCTGAAACACCCAGGTCACATGACTAAGGTGATTCGAAACACCTAGGTCACGTGACTAAAGTGTTTCAAAACACCAGGTCACGTGACTACAGCGATTCAAAGCATCAGACCCTTCAGAAGCGTTTCGAGACCTGGCGAATCTGCGTTTGACTGACAGGGTCGGAGAGAAAACCTCTATCTCATGTAGTCTAGTGGACTGTGCATGTGCACAGAGTAACTGTGTTGCAAATGGCCCAAGTTTGAATCCCGACTTGAATAAATATTATGATTTGATGTATTTTAATAATGTTACTTTTTTATGATCAAAGCAAGTCAGATTTATTCACAAAGTGTTCATTTGGATGTCAGAGCAATGTTAAAACAAAACATGTAACAAGAACAGAGCATTTAAAAACTAACATCTATATCTGCATCTATTCAATTCAATTTAATTCATCTTTATTTGTATAGCGGTTTTACAATGTAGATTGTGTCAAAGCAGCTCCACATATAAGATTATAGTAAAATTGAAACAGTGTCAGTTCAGTTTTCAGTGTTTAAGTTCAGTTCAGTTTAGTTCAGTTCAGTGTGGTTTAATAATAACTACTGAGAGTTCAAACACTGAAGAGCAATTCCATTGATGCGCAGCTCTACAGATCGCGAACCATGCAAGCCAGTGGCGACAGCGGCGAGGAAAAAAACTTCACCAATTGGTGTAAGTGAAGAATTTAAAAAGCCTCGAGAGAAACCTGGCTCAGTTGGGCACGACCATTTCTCCTATGGCCAAACGTCTTGTGCAGAGCTGCAGTCTAGGCACCAGAGGCTGGAGAAATCTCCCTAGATTTGAACCCATTATCTCGGCATGCTAGTCTGGAACTCTCACGCTTCACTAAATCACTTGAAACCTCAACTCTACAATGTGGGGTTTAATACCTCATTTTGCTTAACTGTTTCTTTGCCGAAGCTGTTCCAGAGAAATACACAAAAAAATGACCACTATGTGTCACTGTGGAGATTCGACACATTTGCTTTGACTATTTCCATGTTTTTTATGAGGCCTCACTTTTCCCACCACAAACAGGAGCATACAGGAAATATTAGAGCAGGTAAATGGTCAAGACAGGCGGCAAAACAACAGGAAAGATAAACAAAACACTAGTCAAAAACACAGAAAGGCAAGACAAGGAAAACGCTTCGTAATGCTAAAACAGACAACAAGACTCGGCTATGTGTGTGTGAGTGAGGTGTTTTTATAGTTCTTTTAATCAGACTTCACAAGCTTCAGCTGTGTGTTTGCAATTGAGGGGAGATCTGGAACAGGTGTGTGAGTGCAGGGAATGATGAGATTTATAGTTCATTTCAGTAGTAGAATTGTAGTACAGGTGATAGTGCATGTTTTCCAGCAATCTGCAAGGCCTAGATTGCTAGTGATCGTGACTATAATATAATATAATATAATATAATATAATATAATATAATATAATATAATATAATATAATATAATATAATATAATATAATATAATATAATATAATATAATATAATATAATACTGATTTAATTATAATTTAGATATACATTCATTAGAGAAATATTTAATACGTATTTAAAATAAATAAATTATTTTAAATAATTAGCTGTTATTCCAGAAAATATGTATATATATAAAGAGTTTAGATGCAAAAACCTCTAAAAGCCATCTGATATTTTCTTCTAAAATTAGCATTTTTCTCAGACTTCTGTGTGTAGGCTCAATAATTTTACTTTTATAGTGACAAATAAGTTATTTACATTGCCATTAAAGTGAAATAACTAAACATATACATAGGAGGCTGACAAAAATGGTCATTTTAGGAGGACACTTCAGATGGCATTTAGAGGTGTTTGCATCAGAACTCTTCATATATGTCTTTGACTTCAGTATAAATAAATAATTCACTTGTGTAACTTTGTAAATATTTTCACATAATATTGTTCTTACAGTTTATATATTTATTTATTTATTTATTTTTCAATTAATGATTTTTTATTTAAATGCATGCAAAGAATTACACACAAAGGAATCACCATGAAACATTGAAGGTAATCAAGAAGTTTGAAAAAATGTTTGAGAAGAGCTCTCATGAATTCACTTCACATGAACGCATTAGAAAGCTGATTTAATTAACATATTAGTAAATTGAATTACAACTGACTCAACCTGATGCCACTAAACAAGATACTCGATGCTGCAAAACAACAGAAGCTTTGTTCAATAAAACCACCAAAACTGGGCAGTCGTGAAAGTGGCCTTTGGTCAAAACCCTCAAGAAATCTTTTCCCAGCGGAAAAAAGTCCAAACAAATTGTGTTTTCTTCCCTTTAGCTTTACTATTTATTGAGAAATTCTCTTACTTATTCAGAGAAAAGCATCATATTCTCATTCACAACCATTAAAACCACATAACCATATGATGTAAGTGTAACTCATTAGAAGTGGGAAATTGCTATAAAGTATTGTGTGTCTGTCTGCCACAATGCTGCTTTTCATCTGCTAGCAGTGTTTGTGTAACAGGTTCTTGCTCTTGAGCCGCTGTCTGAATAAATACATCATGACTGAGCTCTGTTTACTTCTATTAAGCATATTCAGCACACTTATGAAATAGAGACGGGCCTGTAATAATAATAATAATAATAACACTATCACTACAGCCGCTCTGTCAACACCTTATGCACAAGCAATGGAGTAATTGAGCCATTATGCGCTTAACAGTAGCATACTAAAGAAACGCTTAAGCAAAGTTCAGTGACTCCAATATGTTCCCAATAAACATACTACTGGGAACTATACTACGGTACAAAGTCCATGTTATTTTCTGGTAAGTGACTTCTTGTGCACTTTCAAGGCTTTTATGGAATGTATCAGAGTCTGGCAATCATTGCTTGATTTCAAGGAATGATAAGGTTACGCAACTATACAAGATGCAGACTCTACGAATCTGAACCGAGTGGCCAACAAAAACAAAACGAATAGGAAAAGTTGTTGCACAAATAAATACACAGCTTTCTTCCAATACGCTTTGTGTTTTTATTGATTTCTGTATGTATGTATGTATGTATGTACAGTTGTCAGAATTATTATCCCCCCTGAATTATTACACCCCCTGTTTATTTTTTTGTTTAACAGAGAGCAGATTTTTTCAACACATTTCTAAACATAATAGTTTCTAAACATAACTCATTTCTAATAACTTATTTATTTTTATCTTTGCCATGATGACAGTAAATAATATTTGACTAGATATTTTTCAAGACACTTCTATACAGCTTAAAGTGACATTTAAAGGCTTAACTATCGAAAAAAAATTTGTTATTACAGAAGAACAGACAGACAGATATGATGCATAGATGGATGGATGGATAGATGGGTGAAAAGACACATGGATCAAGGAATGGATTGAAGGATGGACGAACAAAAAAAGAGATATAATAGACCAATAAATGGATGGATGGATGGATGGAAAAATGGATGGATGGATCAAGGAATAGATTGATGGATGGATTGAAGGATGGACAGATGGATTGAGGTATGGATTGAAGGACGGATGGACAGAAGAACAGACAGACAGATATGATGCATGGATGGATGGATCAAGGAATAGACTGATGGATGGATTGAAGGATGGACAGATGGATTGAGGCTCGGATTGAAGGACGGACGAACAGAAAAACAAACAGACAGATATGATGGATGGATGGATGGATGGATGGATGGATGGATAGTTTGAATAAATAAGGTTACACTATGTGTCCATGTGAATGTGAGCATAACAGAAAACACTATAGCATTCTTTTAAATAACCACTGTAATTGTTTCTCATATAGTTTTTGCTCCAACCCTAAAACCGCAATTATTAAACTTGAATATAACTCATCGTTCACAGTTTCTGCTACAGATATAAATCTGTGCAAGAGCAATTTTAAGTGATGACAGAATGTGCCATTAGCATGTATTCTCTGCTCTCACATTCCCAAGTGACTCGTTTTACTACTTCTAAACTGCTAGCAAATATTTCACATTCTTGAACTCATCTGTTAAAGGTGGAATGTAAGGGTTAACAGTTTTTTATTATTATATTTTATTATTATGATTATTATTATTATTATTATTATTATTATTATATGTTATATATTATAATTTAATCAATATGTTTTAATAACTAATCAGTTTTAATAACTCATTTCTAATAAATGATTTCTTTTATCTTTGCCATGATGACAGCACATAATATTTTACTAGATATTTTTCAAGATACAGTACTAGTATTTAGCTTAAAGTGACATTTAAAGGCTTAACTAGGTTAATTAGATTAACTAAGTGAGTTAGGGTAATTAGGCAAGTCATTCTATAACAGTGGTTTGTTCTGTAGACAATTAAAAAGTATATATTGCTTAGGGGGCTGATAATATTGACCTTAAAATGGTTTTAAAAAAATTAAAAACTGCTTTTATTCTAGCCAAAATAAACATGACTTTCTCCAGAAGAAAAAATATTATCGAAAATACTGTCAAATATTCCTTGCTCTGTTAAACATCATTTGGGAAATATTTGAACTTATAATAATAATCATCATCATCATTTGGGTTAATAATTTTGACATCAACTGTATATAAGATAGGCTTACACAAATGTTTTTGTCCTGTTTACAGCACAAACCAAAGAAAGGAATAACACACAATGCACATAAAAGCAAATAAAGACAATTTTGAGGTGATTCCTTTATGAGAGTGCCGGTGGCAACAATAAAAGCCACAATGTGCTTTACTGTGAGCTTTGCCTGTGTTTGTATTTATGTGTACCTGACGCAATAACATGCAATGAAAGCACATTAAATAGAAAAACTAGAAAACAAAAATGATACAGCACTAATCCTTTATTATAATCTGTCCATCATGATGCCACAGTAAAGTTTTACTTAATGCTTTTTATGTATCCTGAAGGAAAAGTGCATTTAAAAGGTTGAAATAAAATCATTGTGATAATAAAATCATCTGTGTCACTGAATGGATATAACAGGCAATAAAATAAAATAAAATAAAATAAAATAAAATAAAATAAAATAAAATAAAATAAAATAAAATAAAATAAATTATTTAAAAATCTAAATAATTAAAAATCGAATTAAATTAATTTAAATAATTAAAAATAAAATAAATAAAACAAAAAAAACGATGCAGCACTAATCCTCCATCATAATCTGTCCATCATGCTGCCATAGTGATGTTTTACTCAATGCTTGAAGATGTAAAATAAAAATATATAAAATAAATAAATAAATAAAGATTAAATAAAATTTTTAAATAAAAAAATGTATAAAAAATAAAAATAAATAAACAAATTTAAAAGAAATGTATAAAATAAAAAAGTAAAAAAATTAAATTAAATTAAAAATTCAAAAAAATAAATAAATAAAATAAAATTACACATTTTTAATTTTTTTTATAAAAAAATTAAAATAAATAAATAATAATAATAAAAAAATATATATATATATATATATATATATATATATATATATATATATATATATATATATATATATAAAAAATAAAGACGTAAAAAAAATTTAATTAAATTAAATTAATAAAAAATTTTATAAAAAAATAAATAAATTAAAATATATATTTTTAAATGAATAAAAAATAAAAATAAATAAATAAATGTAAAAGAAATATATTAAAAAAGTTAAAAAAAACATAACATTAATTAAAAATTTTAATAAATTGAAAATAAATAAAATTAAATAAAATTAAAAAATTAATACAAAAATTAAATAAATAAATAAATTTAAAAGAAATATATAAAAATAAAAAGTAAAAGATAAAATTTAATTAAATTAATTAAAATAAATAAATAAATAAAAAATAAAAGTAAAAATTAAATAAAATAAATTAAAATATAATTTAATTTAATAAAAAAATAATAAGATTTTATTTAATTTAATTAAATAATGAAATTTAATAAAATTAAAAATAATTAAGTTAAATAAAAGTAAAAAATTAAATTACATTAAATAAAAAAATAATAAAATAAAAATAAATAAAAATAAATTAATTAAATAAAAATTGAATTAAAAAAATGAATAATAAAAAAATAAAAAATAAATAAATAAAAATTTTAGCAGTGGCGCAGTAGGTAGTGCTGTCGCCTCACAGCAAGAAGGTCGCTGGTTCGAGCCTCGGCTGGGCCAGTTGGCATTTCTGTGTGGAGATGGCATGTTCTCCCTGCATTCGCGTGGGTTTCCTCCGGGTGCTCCGGTTTCCCCCACAGTCCAAACATATGCACTATAGATGAATTGGGTAGGCTAAATTTTCGGTAATGTATGAGTGTGAACGAGTGAGTGTGGATGTTTCCCAGAGATGGGTTGCGGCTGGAAGGAAAACGTGCTGGATAAGTTGGTGGTTCATTCCGCTGTGGCGACTCCGGATTAATAAAGGTACTGAGCCGAAAATAAAATAAAAGAATGAATAAATAAATTAAAAAATAATCAAATTAAATAAAAATTTTATTAAAAAAGAGAACTAAATGTTAAAACAGAGAGACAGACTTTTGAGATTGAAAGTCTTAAAGATTCTGCAAAAAAAAAACAAGATTTGCAAGTTTTATGCTCCAAAATCTAAGAAGAGAAAGGAATTATGAGATTCGTGAATTTACATTTTAACTTTTATATTAAATTCTAAAAAAAAAAGTCACAATTGCAATTAATTAAGAAAAATAAAAATTTATATTAAAATATAAAATCTAAACATCAAAATTAGACCAGGTTTCTAATGTCATCCAGTTGCTCTCCACCTCCAAAAAAAAAAAAACAAAACACATTAATCTGGACCAAAACCAGCTTTGCCAACGTAATGTTGTGCTGTCCTACTGTACCAAAAAAAAAATGCAGACTTTTCAAGAGACACCATGGAGCGACAGAGAAAGGAAGCTGGTGACATCTGTGAGTCTGTTATGTACCCTCCACACGGGCACCTGAATACAGAAATCAGCCGATAACAAGAAGCAGAAATGTGCAGCTCAGTGTCCCAAATCCAAGCGCATAAAACCCAAAACAAGACCGATTGCCAGCCTCTCCTGATGACAGATTCATTGAATAACCATGTTTTGAAGGTAACTGGGCCTTCCTATTGTATTTTAGTTATTTTTATCAGGATTCTTCAGCCAAGCGTGTGGCCTTAACCATATTATACCACAGTTGCATAAGAAACAATAAACAGCAGACACATAACATGACCGGATGCCACACAGACCCCCCCCCCCCCCCCCCCCACCCCCCTAACACACACACACACACACACACAATTACACTGTGTACACTTAATCTGAACACACATCCTAATTTCATTAGAGCTCATCAAGTCATTTAGCAGCTAATGAGCACGTTCTCGGCCCTTTAAAAACTGGACGCGGTTTAATTAATGTCTCCAAAAAATCTGGTACTGCTGCCCATGACCTGCATTTCTGAATTGTAGGGTCTCATTAGAGAAGAGGGTTATATAAAAAGATGGAGCTGATAATAGAGTATGCTTTCAAGTTGGAGAAATATGGAGCAAAATATTCTGGCCAGAAGATTGAATATAGCCTTTACAGTGGGAGATTATGACACACATGAGATAGAAAATGAAAAAGGAGATTGGGATTTGTTTGTGAAATTATATGATTATATAGTTTTTAAATGAATTATATTTACAGTCAAGCTTGAAATTATTCATACAATTTCAGATTTTTTAAGTTACTCTTTTTTTAAAGTTTTATTTATTTTTTTGGACTGGAAATGAATCTTTAAAGATATAATAAAATGATTCAAAAGAGGCATCATTTTGGGAAAAAATATACTATTAATATATTATTTACATTTAAACAAAAACTTTAAAGGTGCAGTGTGAAAGTTTGACACCCAGTGGTTGAACTAGGTATTGCATGCCTGGTTCAAAACACACGCAAGTGCAGGTTGCCAGATTGACAACATCAACAGGAGTGTGCCTGACTATTGAGCTTAAAGGCTGATTTAAGGCTGATTTAAACCGTGTTCTAAATAAAAACAACGACATGCGATAGAAGGAATATTTTCCATATTAAAAGGAGTTTTTGTTCTAACCAACACCTGTAATTTATATTTTAGAAACGGCTTTCTCACAGATGAACAACAGGATAAACTGATCACCTAAGGTACACCTCATGTGCTTTATTTAGTGTTAATTGCTAATAATGTGAGTTTGAATGCCATTTTACATGACATTTATTGCCATACTACTGAAAGCAGCAGCAGATAGTTCACCTCAGATCTTAAAAATAAAATAAACCCTTTAAAATTGAACTTTAGAACTGTGACTTAGTGCAAGCCAACACATATCAGTGATTTAGCATGTACATTTAATTATGTTAAAGAGGTTTAATATGTATTAATTAGATTTTAAACCTTACCATTTCGTTGGAGTGCAGTAAGTGCACTATTCTGTGCTTCTGAATGGCTGTATTTATATTTCTGTGGTGTTTCGTCTGGTGCAAACAGCCAAATCACTTATCACTGCAAATCTCGTCACGTAGAGTGTTGTTAGGATATGGGGTTACAATGTAACCTGCTCACCTAATGTTTACATTCATAATATTTATTGTATTTGCTAATTAATAACCTCATGTGGAAATCTGTATCTGCGTCTCATTTCGAAGTCTGCTACTTTCCACCAGAGGTCACATTTTGGTCACGGACGCTTGCTTTGAGAGCCTTCCTGACTGAATGAATGAAATACGCCGTTTTCCACCAAGGCAACCAATATAATTGGCTAAAGTGACAGTGGGCGGGATAAATGACCAAAACAAAGACAGAGTTCCAGCAAGTAACTCTCATTTTCAAAGCAGAATAACTGACTTCAGCATGTTTTTCAGATAAACAAGAATGTTCACTAAGCATGTTTCTTAAATATCTGTAAACATATTATGGTATTTTTAAGCTTTAGAAGAGTCAAAAACTTACATACAGCACCTTTAAGTCAGAATTTGCCAGGGGTTTGAATAATTTTGGGCTTGACTGTATATTTTTATTATCATTATATTAATTTAATGTTGTTTTATAATATATGAAGTTGCACTTAGAAAAGGGGAAAAAGTCAGAAAATTAAATAAAAAAGGAGCAAAAAAGGAAAATATTAAGACGCAAGCTTAGAATTTCAAAATATAAACTGGCAATTGTGAACTATAAAGTTTATAAATTGAACGTCACAATTATCATTTACGTTTATTTTATCTCAAAAAAATTCATAAATAAATAAAAATTGAAACTCGAAATTGTGAGGAATAATTTTGAATGTCAGTAAAAAGAAAATCCAACTTTAAGAAAATTAATACTGTAAAGTATTAAAACTGTAATAAATTAAATACATTGAAAAGTCACAATAATTGTTTAATAATTTGTACATTTTATAATACAGTAGAATTTGTAAGAAAAGATGGAAGAAAAAGGTCATATTTGCAAGATTAAATGAAGAATTTGAGAGGAAAAAAATCATACTTTCAAGATGTAAATTAAGAAACGTAAAAAATAATAATAAAACAAAACTGCAAAATGTAAACTTAGGATTCTGAGAGGGGAAAAATTAAAAATTAAAATTATGAGATGTAAACTCAGAACTGAGAAAAAAAAAGTACGATAATATCTGAATTGCTGAATGAAGAATTCTGATTAAATATAACACAATTCTGAGGATTAAACACACAACATAAAGAACTAATATCATAATATCATAATTGACAGATGAAAACTGTGAATTATGATAAAGTCTTAATATTTTTTTACCAACAAGACTGAAACAAGCTTCCGTATTTCCCTTCCTTTTCACATTTTTCAAACATGCACTAAATAAACAACACAACCTACTTCTATTGTACATGAAGACCGAGCAAGCTGCGATCTGAGTTTTAGTGTCTTCGAAATCCCTCATCATTTTAATAATAACTGTCCCTATACCTGCTATTTTTACACAGGTTGTACATCATACAGGAGCAAACACGTGTGGAGCAGCCACAACACAGCTGGGGATTTTACCCCATTTGGCAACACATCAATATAGAACAATAAATATAGCAACACTTGCTGCACCGCTGAGAACCTCCAGCCTCATTAGCATGAAACCACACACTGTCATAGCAGGCTCCGCCCACCTGGCTGTAGATAAAACAGCTTGCAAGAATATTTATGAACTATTACAATGGTCAAGATAATATTTCACTTTATATTATTTATAACAAAAATATAACTTCATAACTTATTTATAATAAATAAGTGTATAAATGAATAAATAAAGTTTATAAAGCATTAAATATTTTATTTACATGAAACTGTAAATTTATTTAGAATTTATTACAATTCTGCATTTGAAATGTGCTCAGAAATGTCACAATATACTTTGTATTTAGGATTTAGAAAATATAATATCTGAGATTTTATATTTTTATATACAGTCAAAGTCAGAATTATTAGCCCCCCTTTGAATTTTATTATTATTTTTTTATATATATATTTAAATATATAATTGTTTATTAGAGCAAGGAAATTGTCACAGTATCTGATAATATTTATATTAAATAATATTATATTAATATTATATTAAATTTAGATACAGTATACAGTTAAGAATAACTGTCAGAATACAGTTTAAAATCTAATTTATTCCTGACAAAACTGAATTTCAAAATGTTAGTAAATATTTATTCTTATTAGTGATTATTTTTATGAATAGACAGCTTATATATACAGTTGAAGT
The DNA here is from genome assembly GCA_903798195.1 of Danio kyathit. Lineage (NCBI taxonomy): Eukaryota > Metazoa > Chordata > Actinopteri > Cypriniformes > Danionidae > Danio > Danio kyathit. Next base: position 93,733 of record CAIGQS010000119.1, read on the forward strand.
CAGAATTATTAGCCCCCCTTTGAATTTTTTTTCTTTTTTAAATATTTCTAAATGATATTTAACAGAGCAAAGACATTTTCACAGTATGTCTGATAATATTTTTTCTTCTGTCTTCTTTCTTCGTCTTATTTGTTTTATTTCGGCTAGAATAAAAGCAGTTTTTAATTGTTTAAAAGCCATTTTAAGGTCAAAATTATTAGCCTCTTTAAGCTATATATTTTTTCAATAGTCTACAGAACAAACCATCATTATAAAATAACTCGCCTAATTACCCAAACCTGCCTAACCCAATTAACCTAGTGAAGCCATTAAATGTCACTTTAAGCTGTAGAGAAGTGTCTTATAAATATCTAGTAAAATATTATTTACTGTCATCATGGCAAAGATAAAATAAATCAGTTATTAGAGATGAGTTATTAAAACTATTATATTTATAAATGTGTTGAACAAATCTTCTCTCTGTTAAACAGAAATTGGGGAAAATTTTTTTTACAGGGGGGCCAATAATTCAGGGGGATAATTATTCTGACCTCAACTTTATATGAGCAATATCACCTGAGCAGCAGTGCGATGTGGCTGTATATCGGCACTGGTGGGAGATGTACAGTATGTTGGTTCTTAGTGTCCCACCATTGATGATATACTGCCGTATCGCACTGCTACAAGTGTGATTTTACAGAGATTTCCCAGTGTAATAGTGAGTATATCAAAATTTTTTGGAAAAAATGTATTAGATATATTTAGTGGTATAATTCCTGATGTTATGTTAAAATATAAAAATTATAGGTGGGCATGGATAATTTTTTAAAATCTAGATTAATCTCACTGTAATCTTGAAATTTAGATTAATCTAGATTTGAATTATGCCAAAGGCATTCAGAATAATGTGTGCTACCCAAATAATGACTAAAATTAAGTTTTTGAGATTGGGTTTCTCAAGCCAGGTGGTGCATTTGACCAGGGGCTCATCTCCTGTTTCCAAAATGCATCACAAACTGCTTGAAAAACTGTTTTACTATGATAATTGGTGATGAAAATAAATAATGTTCAATAAGATGTACTTGTGTTTACTAACTGTTTATTCAGTAAAACATGAATTTTGAACTGTAGGCCTACATAAGCTTGAAACAGTGATTTTTGATTACCTTAATCTGACTAAAGTCATAACTGAACTAAACAGAAATGGATTTAAGACGTGGAGTATGCAGATATTAGTGGCATTATTGAAGCAAACACTGCAATCAAACTATTACCGTCATGTAGGACTTTTCACCATATTTTCCGACAAGATCCACACACGAGACTGTCAGTAAAGGACCGCATGCACACGCACACACACACACACCCACACACGCACACGCACACGCACACACACACACACACACACACACACACACACACACACACACACACACACACATTGCGAAATGCTGAAGTTTTTTCTTTCCATTCGGCATGCGTTATTAAACTACATAACACTCTTACCAGTCCTTACTCCTTATTTGCGTCTAATACCCCAGTTTGTCACGGGGGCATGAATGAAATGTTCATAAGTGAAGGTGAAACTGCCGAAATGCAGTTAAAGTCACCCAAAAATGGGTGACTTTAATATAATAATAATTATATTATTGTCTATTAAGGCAAATAACTAGATTACAGATGTCCATGTAAGCGTAGTCAGTAGTGTCTTCGAAGTAAGTGAAAGATCCAGAAAGGCATCCTGCTGATTTGATTCAGAATTTTTTTTGTCAGACGGCTTACTGGTCAGGTGTACATTCGCGCTAAAATATCAAGGTGAAAGTCATCATAGCTTGCCTAGAATAGACCCAGCTCCCAACCCAACTTTGAGAATAGATTAAAGGCAATATTTTTTTTATCGCCCGATAAGAGCCTCTCGTTAACGCCGATAACGGCCCACCACTAAATAAAATTTATTTAAGGATATAACTATCAGAATAAACATCCAGATTTTATTTTCTTCAATCTTATTAGATTTTTGGCCAAATATTTTATACACAAGTGTAAATTTTGTAAATGTAAACCTTTCTTTCAGATTTTTCTTGAAGATCTAAGTCTTTATATGTCTTTGATTTCTGAATCTACTAACAAGAAAGCTGTAAAAACTGTGAATCTGTTTAAAAGATACATTTCTGAAATTGAAAGAAAAGCAAATGAGAAGCGTCTTGGAGGAGGTGAGGCATATCAGATACTAGAGATCATTTGATTGGTCAAGATTTGATGAGAAACTGAAGTATGAGGTGACATAAGTAAAACCGTTGATCCATTTAGGCGGAAGTGACAAACTACAAGCTTTACATGTTTATATCAGTGTTATATCTTCTAAACGCTAATTTTGCCATTGTTTTGGGCCACACTAGCTAATAGATATCCTCAAAACCAGTGGTTCTCAAAGTAGGGGTCGGGACCCCCCAAGGGGTCGCGGGACAATGAAGAGGGGGTCGCCTGGTGATTTCCAAAAATCTATTTTTTTTTATTAAACCATAAGAATAACCATAAGAATAAATGAATCGTTTATAGTTACTATATACTATATAGTTACTATAGTAGCTTATAGTTACTAGTTCTATTGGACTGTGACCCCTGGGGTAATTACATTATATTAAAGACACAGCAATAGCGTCAGATGCAGCAGATTGATTTTATAACAGCAGGTTAAACTTTCTGGCACATTTAAAGCATTGACATACATTAAAAAAAATTAAAACGAAGAATAACTTGGGGCTGTTGGGTGTGTGTGTGCCATTGCATGCACGGTTTCTGTATTTATAACCACCTCAGAGGATATTTTGGGGTCGCGAGTCACTGACATTGTTATTTTGGGGGTCGCGGGCTGAAAAGTTTGGGAACCCCTGCTCAAAACTACTGATATTGACATCTAAAAAACTTTATTTTGATTTCATGGGACCTTTAAAATGCATCTGTCGACTCTGATGCATGTATAAAAAGCTCAGCTGAGAGGATGCTTGGACACTAAAAGGAACAAACAAACAAAAAAAAAGACAAAAAGAGATACAGTATGTGTTTTCCAGAGCACTTTTCCATCCAACCACCTAACAAAATACAGTGTACAAATACAGTACAGAACAAACATAACGCGCTCATTTTCCTGTTGAAGGTATCTAAAAATAGAGAATGTGATTCTGCCTAGTGAGCACGCAGCAAGTATTCGCTCTATACTTTGCTCATAATGATTCCAGAGACCAGATCACAGGCGCAAATCAAAGCTCATGGCAACATTGAGTTTAAAATAAAACACGAGCGTAATGAGACGATTTAAAGATCTATTCTGAGCAGGGCTGGAGGCGAGTGATTGTTTTCTGCGCCGGCGTTTAATAAGATCTGCGCGTGGAGATGGACAGATGTTGGAGGTCAGAGGCGGTCGGCTGCTGTTGACTCACCAGCGGTTGTTTTAGACATCAATGCTTGTTTTTCCTTCTTAATGCTTCTCTCGTCTCGCCTCCAGAAAGCTTTAAATGCTCCCTGCAGGTTGTTGTCATACTTCTGACGGCACAACAGCAGCTAATTCAATCGCATTGTGTTTGCCTCCAATAAATTGTTTCAATTCAGTTTCCCCCTCAGTTCTATTGCTAATGATATATGTGGCAAATGATGGCTGTAACATGTCTAGTAAACATGTAGTGCTAACTAAGAAGCTCAAGCTAAACTATTTATTCTTAGCAAGCTATTTATTGGATAGATAGTACTGTAATAAAAGAAAAGAACGCTTAGTAGATTGTTTGATAGAGCAAGAATCACTGCCTTCGCTTAGTTTGATATGATTCTTCTAAAAGAGAATAATTTTTTTTTGGATCTAATCACACAGGTTGTGAAGTGTGGTTCTGATTCACTTAAAAGAATCAACTCACTGTTCATTTATTCTGGAATTCGATCAAACAGGTTGAGCTGTATGCTTTTGATTCACCAAAATGAATGAATAGAAGTGAGACAGCTCATTTCAATGAATGGTTCACAATGATTCACAAATTCTATAATCTGAACACACATGTGCACTATGGATTTGATTCATTAAAAGAACCAACTCTGTATAATGATTTCTGTCATTTAAAAATTTGGTTCTGATTCATTAAAAATAACAGACTCACTATGATTCATTAATTTAGGAATCAGATCACACAGGTTTCAGTGGTGCAAAGTAACAAATTACAAATACTCAAATTACTGTAATTGAGTAGTTTTTCTAAGGATTTGTAATTTACTGAGTAGTTTTAAAAATGTGAACTTTTAATTTCCTTTGAGTACATTTTTAGTGCAGTATCGGTACTTTTACTCCACTATTTTCCTTTAACCTGCAGTCACTACTTTATTTTTTCTTGTCTATGGGGATTAGAAAAATCAGTCCTGTTATCAGTCCAGAAGGTAAATCACTAAATAATAATCAACCTCAAGACATGGGCAATTATAATTGCAGAAATCTGTTTGGAAGCATTAAAAATGTCCAAGATGTCTAAAAACTTTACAAGCACTGACCCAGAGACTGTTTAGATGCATGTCACTGATTAGAAAATGACGGATGTTTACAGTATGTTAACCGAAAAGGCCTTAAACACCCGGCAGCTACAGGAGGTCAACTTGATGTCAGATTGAAGTTGTACCCCAACGACGTGGGGACATTGCATTTTGTTTGGAAATAAAAAAAATCAGGTTGATGTCTAAACTTAATGTCAGGTCTACGTTTATGTCTATGTCCAACGCCCAACCTAAAATCAACCAAATATCAACGTCACATCTAATGATGTTACATCTTGACGTTGTGTGGACGTTACCACTATGACGTCTATCAGATGTTGGATTTTTGGTAGCCATATCTGATGAATAAATATCAGTATTTGACGTCAATATGACGTTGGTTTAAGATGTTGGCTCAACGTTTGGTCAATCATTGGTGCAACGATTTTGGTCAGTTTCTAGCACAACCTAAATCCAAACTAATATTAACATATTATGACATTGTGTGCATGCTGGGCAATAACTAAATGCACTACAGAATGTTACGTTTACACACATACACAAAGTACATGTGAATGCATCAGCTTTCTACTCACTACTCTTGAGTACTTTTGAAATGTCTACTTTTTACTCATACTTTGAGTAATATTTACAACATTCTACTTGCACTACATTTTTAGGCAATTAATGGTACTTGCAAGTATGATTTTTCAGTACTCTTTCCACCACTGACAGGTTTCACAACATGGTTTTGATTCACTAAAAAGGACAGACACACTGTAATTCATTTAGGAATCAAATTACACAGGTTGAACATTATGGTTTTGATTCACAGAAAATAAACAATTCACTTTGATTCATTCATTTAGGAATAAGATTCATTCATTTAGGAATTAGTTCACACAGGTTTCACAACATGGTTTCGATTCACTAAAAGAACCAATTCACTGTGCTTCATTCATTACAGTAGGAGTCAAATTACACAGGTTGCACAATCTGGTTTTAATTAACTAAAAAAGAACCAGTTCACTTTGATTCATTCATTTAGGAATCAGATCATAAAGGTGTTACAACCTGGTTTTGATTCACTAAAGAGAACCAGTTTACTATGATTCATTCATTTAGAAATCAAATCACACAGGTTGCGCAATATGGTTTTGATTCACCAAAAAGAACAGGTTCACTATGAATAATCAAATCAGGAATCAGGTCACACAGGTAGCATAATATAATTTTGATTAACAAAAAAGAACCAATTCACTATGATTCATTCATTTAGGAATCAATTCACACAGGTTTCACAACATGGTTTTGATTCACTAAAAAATAATCGATTCACTCTGATTCATTCATTTAGGAATTAAATCACATAGGTTGCACAATATGGTTTTGATTCACAAAAAAGAACCGACTCATTTGTTCTGGAATTGGATTGTACAGGCAGCACACCATCATTTTGATCCACAGCGAACAACAGACTCACTATAATCCATTCAGTCTGTAATTATATGATATTACAAATGTTGCACAGTATGGTTCTGATTCATTTAGAAACTCAAATAGGTCAACGGAGGTCTAAAATACAGTGAAAGGCAGTTAAAATATTCACAAACATTATCATTCATTCCTCTAATAGCACCTTCAGCGATTGAATAACCACAATGCACCTTTTCTCCCCACACACACATTCCATTGAATACAATCTATAGTCGCTCAGAAGCAACCGGATATCTCGCCCATTTACAACAATATGCTCATCATCTGTACTATCACCTCCATATGATCATCCACAAAGATACTGCACCAGTCTGACCTTTAACGCCGCAATTACAGCTCCCAGGCCTGTTCCTTTTATCACAAACCACCACGTCATCTTAAATGAGAGAATGCAAAGAAATGAAATGGCTTCAGAGAGAGTTTAAATTACCCTCCTCGTCTTCTGATCTCTGCATGCTGTAATTCACCGTTATCAATTGATAAATGTCATCAGCAGTGTGACATTTGTGGGACTCTCTGTGCATCGTCATCAGTGCAGTTCTACATTTATTCAATAAAAAACCTGGCATGACCCGGTGTTTGTGGTTTATAATCTAGTTTGTCATTGTTCTCTTCATTGTCTCTCTCTTTCTCTCTTTCTGGCTGTAAGCGGCAACAATTGTGGCCTTAAAGGGACAGTTCACCCAAAAACAGAAATTCTGTCTTATTTACTTAAGCTCATGTTGTTGCAAATGTCTATGACTTTCATGTTTTATTGTATAGGAAATAAACTACACTACAAGATTTTATTAAAATAAAGAATACAAAAGTCATACATTTGAAATGACTTAAAGGTGATTAAATGACACAGTTGAATTTTCTGAACTATCTCTTTAAGGGTAAAGTGTGTATTGTTTTCTCAATTTTAAAATAATTTCTTCCCTATATACAGCACATTTATTAGCAAGACTTCCCAAACAATTGCTTTAAAGTCCAAGTCAAATCAAAATTTACAATGTTTATTTCGCTAGTGCACATTGTTATTCTTTAGGTGAACAATTCATTTGTGCAAGTTAATCCAATAGAAACATCAGAGCAAAGAAGGTTGACATTCCGCCACAAGATGCCAACAGAGGCCGCATAATAAGCCCTTAGAGGAGAAAAAAATTCTGCGAAAAATGTCTAATTACAGCTGATCAAATCATTATAAAACACGTAAGTGACATTCTAATGCTGAGTTCACACCAGACGCGGAACTCGCGGATAAATCGCGCTATTCGAGCGTAAATAGATGCGTAAACATTTTGAGTTTACTCACTTCATTCATGCGTCAAATTCACTTCACAACAGACACAGATTCGTATGATGGGCAGGGCTTCTGTTTGCCCGGTGACTGTAGCTTCGTTGCTAAATAGCTAACATGGATTTTATTGAGAGAATAGCTGTATTTATGTGCCTTATGAAGGCTGAAAAACAGCGTTGATCCGTTTGGAGCCATGTCTGAGTCCACTAGATTCTTTCAGAGGTGCACCCAGCTCCAGAAACTTAACCTGGATGATGGAAGCTTTCAGCGGTGCTTCCGACTATGCCAAGCTCAGTTTGATCAACTGTAGTCCGGTGTCAGCAGGAGGATTTCCCCCCTGTGACACCAACAACAGGCGCTATGTCATAAGCACGCCCCAACAAGAGAAAGCTCCTGATTGGTTAATGTGGCACGAATGTCCGCTGAAGTTCAGATTTTTGAACTTGAGCGATTTGCGCAAAACGCGCATCAATCATGGCAATCGAACAAAAAGTCAACTCGCGGCGCTTCATTCGCGCAAATCGCGTCATTTGCGCCACCTCATTTGCGCGTATCGTGCCACAGGATGTCTATTCGCATCTTTGCATTGACTTAACATGTAATTCACTCACGCTTGACGCTTGTTCCGCGTCTGGTGTGAACGCAGCATTAGACGATCTCTCTCTTTGTATGTTGTAGTGCTATATTTATACCATAGTAATCTGGTAGTGTTTGCTTTGCTTTGGCTTTTTCTGGGTTAATTATTGTGATCTCCCGATTGCAACAGAAAAATAATGGGAAATCTCTGTAGACTGATGGCATTTCATGCCATTCGGCCTTGTAATCTAAAATGTGAGCAAAATCACCTGTTTTGTCATCACTTTATAGACATTACGCTACAGAATCATTCAAATACTAGCTCTAAAGTGACGTGTGTAAAGAAGCAATGGTTCCTGCTGTTCTGACGTCAGCTGCAGATGTGAATGAAAGATGGAAAAAAGTAGTTCCTCATACAAAAGGGTTTTTAGACTCCCTGTTGTTGATTTTCTTTTTTACATACACAATTATGCCATCAAACCATACCTGCCAACATTTGGTTCATAAATTCCGGGAGCCAGGGGGGGAGGGGGGAGTTGCGCGCGAACTGAAGAGCGGGGGTGGGGGGGCCGGGGTGGACGCGAACTGTAGACCGGGGAGGTTGCGCGCAAACTAAAGAGCATGCGCACATGCACCAGGTTTCACGCCGGACAGTACCAAAATGCTGAGGAGCGGGGGGGAGGGGTGGAATTCCGGGAGTTTTCCGGGAGACAGAACAATACGGGAGATGGGTCTGAAATACGGGAGACTCCCAGGAAAAACGGGAGTGTTGGCAGATATGCATCGAACTGTTGTATAAACGCTATATCACATGAGTAGCTGTGCGATATACAGCCATATTGCACTGCTACTCATGTGTTATTGCTCATACAAAATACAAATATACAAAATGTAATTAAACAAATAAATTATAACCTTCACAAATTCTCTTATAGTATTAATTTATCAGCAAATTTCAGTCAACAAAACCATAAAATTAGGGTTCTTATTAGTAAATTTACATTTTATGAAACCACGTCCCTGTTATCGTTAGTTTGCTTTGAAACAATGATGAGCAAAAAGAAAGTCCCGCCCACACTCAATATTTAGTTTTAGTTGGAAGTACATCATTCAATCATTCATTCATTCATTCATTCAATTTCCTTCAGCTTAAGGCTGATTTATATGCTTGTGTCAAGCGTACGCGTATGCCCCGGCGGAGGCCTTCGCACGGTTGCATAGCCCTTGCCGTGGCTGACGCCGACACTGATGTGCACCTATGTAACTACACATCGCAACAACGCGTATCGCAAGCTCTGTGATTGGTAGGCTTGGCAGCGATGATGAGTGTGGGCGGGACCAAGAGCCACGTGAACCCATTGGAGTGAGTGTTTACAAGAGTGGAGTCCTTGAAGGTGTCACAATACACGAGGGAGCCCAAATGCAAGTGATAACAAAGCTGGTTTATTGAACTGGAATCAAACAGAGTTCAACAGCAGGAATAGAGTTCGCTAGTAATAGCAGGCGAGTGAAGCAGATCAATGGTGAATCTCTCATAGGAATCAACAGCGCTCAACAGCGGTAATAGTTCATGTAGTCTTCATTAGACGTGAAGACAAAGTCCGAAGGCATAAGCCTCAACAACAACTCACCACCAGTGAATTCAACGACGAGAGCCAGACAGGACACAGACACAGACATGAACAACAGCGAACTGACAAAGTGACACAAGAACGCCGGACTGATAAATACCTGTGCCTGCTGATTATCAGCTGATCGGTGCTAGGCAACGGTAAGTGCCGACGAACCATTCACGTGAACACACAAACGATGACATGTAAACACAACTGACAGCCATGCGATACATAAACACTCACACTCACACACACACTTTTTACCTTATGATTAAAGTTGTTGCACGTTCGCCAGTTCCTGCCTTAGAATGAGCAAGTTTTAGCTAAGGTAGAGTTCAGAAAAAACAAAACACCCGCGAAGAAACTCGACACAGAGGAACATAAAAACCTACTGCCAGCTAGCGTTTCGGAAGTGTCATTAGAGAGCAACACAAACAGCATGCAGAAGGATAAATGCACGGTTATGCCACATGTCACGCCGATCACTCGACGTAGAAGTATAAACCAGCCAAAAGTCTCTATTACAGAAGTCGCCACAGGAGAATGAACCGCCAACTATTCTGTTTAAGGCAGCGCATGCCCTTCCATCTGCAACCCAGTACTGCAAACACACTACCAGATTCACTCATCCACTAAGGACAACTTTGTTTACCCAATTTACCTATACCGCATGTCTTTGGACTGTGGGGGAAACCAGAGCACCCAGAGGAAACCCACGCCAACACAAGAAGAACATGAAAACAACACACAGAAACACCAACTGGCCCAGCCAGGACTCAAACCAGTGACCTTCTTGCTGTGAGGCAAGCCACCGTGCCCCCTGGAAGTACATCAGCATACTGAAATAAAAGTGTCAGAAACTTCCAGTTTACAAGAACCTTAAAAATTATTTATTTATAATTGTTTTGGCATCCAAAAAAAAACAATCTGACAAAACAATGACTGATGTGATCTTAAAAAAATCTATAACTTCTTTATTTAAAAAGGAACTCATCTTTAAAAAATTTAAGAGAGGATTTCGACCTGAAGTTAACTACTATATAGTCTGACTCACCAATATGAAATGTGTTTTAAATATACACCCATTACTACATGGAGTTCTGATTTGTTATCTTGGACGTTGTTATCAGTGAGCATAAAGTTCAAGAGGAATCTATGACACTAAGCTAATGTGTTATTATATTTTGCAAAGCATTGTGTAATGCAGTTTAGTTCCAAGTTCCAACTGATTGTCTTCTCTTCATGGTCACTAAATATGGCAACTCTCACATATTATATATATATATATACAGTGCACTTTTTTTTCTCTCAGCTTGCTGGGTTGCAAAACAAAAATAAGCCACATTTCTTATTTGTTGTGGAAACAGCACAGGGAATACAGAAAATATGCTAAATGCAAAGTAACTGTGTAATCATGCACAGTTTGACAGCAAAATAAACAGCCATTTAAAATGAGGCTTTTAAAAAGAAGGATTTAAGTTGTTGTGAATCCAATCAAACTCTGTAATATTTTGGTTATTCAACAATGATCCAATTTGATATTAACATGGATGTTTTATGATCTCAATATATATATATATATATATATATATATATATATATATATATATATATATATATATATATATATAGATATATATATATATATATATATATATATATATATATATTATTAGGGTTGGGCCGATAGACGATGCACAAACGTCAGCCGACAAACTTCATGATGCTGAGCCGGCATCGCAATCCATCACCCCGCCGGACATTTATATTGATATATAAATTATTATTTGCATGTCATCTTAATAGCAATAATGGTCTTTTCATGAGCTGTGTTAAATTTTACATATAGCTGCTGCTTGCACGGCTGACAGCATCGTAAGGGATAAAATGAAGGATTATACAGTACCTCTCGCGCTTAAAAACGTGTAGAATCAGTGGCAAACGCTGTTACCTGCAAACACCGTCCCACAGACTTTACAGTGAATGGCTTTAGTTATTTTCATAGCGGACTTGAAGCCACTGGAAGTCTTTAACCACTCTTGGAAAAGTGTAAATAGTGGATTAACATTCAGCACATGATCTCTAATAAGATGTGCCATTATTAATAACTTTAGGTGGTTTCCAAAACAAAATCTGTCAGTGTTATTTTCATTCTCTCATCTTCAGCGCTTCACATTTTCGCGGTTGTAGCTCCTGTCATCTGAAGGCAGAAGGCATTGACTGAGTGATTGACAGCTAATATTAACCAACCCATTCGCGTTCAGTTCTAGAGCAGTGGGCCAATAAGAAGAGCACAAAGGCGGAGCAAGCATTGCGGGCGTTTTTTACTTAAGCAAGTTCACACAACAACTGCTTGAGGCCCAATCCCAATTCTACCCCTTAGCCCTTCCCCTTACCCCTTCCCCTTAACCCTACCCCTCGTTTTGGGCGTTCCCGTCAAGGGGTAGTGGTGTCCCAATTCTCTTTAGCTTGAAGGCATAGGGCTAAAGGCAAGGGCTATACACCCCTTCAAATGAAGATTTTTCAGGAGCACACTCGAAATGGAGGGGTAAGAAAATTTCCCAGAATACACCTGCCACAACGGCAGTTTCACTGCACCCGGAAGTAGGAAGATGCACAAATTAATATTTTTTGTCATTATTACGAATTTTTACGACAAACAAACACATGTTTTAATATATTCATAACTGGGTTCATGTTTTACTATTATGCTTTTAAAAAAAAACACAAAAAAAAAAAACGATCTATAATCCATAATCATAACTCTTGTACAGCAGTCCTACAACATTCTGTCACTCGATGACACTCGAACACCCTGTCAGAGCAGTCTAGTGGCTGAAAATGAGCTTTTTACAGTGTCTGGCATAATGTTAATGTTGTTTTCGTATGTTTACATAGATGAATACGGCCACTGTGTAAATGCGCAGTATAGTTACGATCTTATTGCCACATTAGATTGTTATGATAACATAATATATCCCTTCAGTGATTTCCTGATGATAAACACCAAAAAATAACACAACTGGAATAACTACAGCAGTCGTGATCGTCTGATCTCATGTGAAGCAAGAGATTGCGATGACATATGATGACATGTGCAGGTGTTGAAGTGCTGTCCCAATTCTTAGGGGTAAGTTTTGAAGCTTTTCACCTTAACCCTCGGTTGTAAGGGCCAAGGGAAAGGGGAAGGAGTAGGGGTACAAAAATAGAATTGGGATTGGGCCTTAATCTGTTGCTGAGCGCTGCGTTTGAAGTTTTTAGGTGCAAAGACGCATTCTGCATAAATGTCTCCTAAATTCGCGTATGCGGTGAGGATTTTGCAGTGAAAACAGTGAAAATGTATATATGCACTCGCACAAATGCTTCCAAATATATTTTTAAGTCGCATAGATAAAATTTCAAGTGCATATGCGACCAAAACGGTCAAGTCCTAGCATCTTGTTATTATTTCTTCATAATAATATTAAAATAAAGAAGTTATCATCAATCACAATACAAATTACAGTGAACTCCAAACGAACTCTCATCTCCTCCACCAGCTGTGGGAAAAAGCCATTATAATGACACAGATCACTCCGCCTATTCATGCGTATTCATTCAGAGTCCCGCGGAAAAAAGTGATTGATGGGTGGTAATTTGTGTGTATCTTTATTTATTTATGGTATGGTTATGGGTAAAGCAAAGACCATGTGGGTCAGGTAGTGAAAACGGTAGGCTACAATTAATTAATTCTAGGGGTGTAACGATACTACAAACCGAACCGAAATATCGCGATACACCAACCACGATACGTATCGCGAAACTCTCGTGGCGGACCGCGATACTGTCACGCCCCCTGCTGCCCACTGTTAAGGTTGACGTCACTTGTCTCTAATTGAACCAAAACATCTTTATTTTATCACATTTGATTAAAGTGTATTAGTAATGATGAGCTTTTGTTCTAAATATTATATTCTAATGTTTTAGAATTTGGGCAACCCAGTGGCGCAGTAGGTAGTGCTGTTGCCTCACAGCAAGAACGTCGCTGGGTCGTAGGTTCGAACCTCGGCTGGGCTGGGTCAGTTGGCGTTTCTGTGTGGAGTTTGCATGTTCTCCCTGGGTTTGCGTGGGTTTCCTCCGGGTGCTCCGGTTTCCCCCACAGTCCAAAGACATGCAGTACAGGTGAATTGGGTAAGCTAAATTGTCCATAGTGTATGAGTGTGAATGTGTGTGTGGAAGTTCCCAGAGATGGGTTGCGGCTGGAAGGGCATCCGCTGCGTAAAATCGTGCTGGATAAGTTGGCGGTTCATTCCGCTGTGGCGACCCCGCAAGGGACAAAGCCGACAAGAAAATGAATGAATGTTTTAGAATTTAGAATAGTATTTTCCAAGTGCATGTCATGTCATGTGACTTGAGTGAGCGATCACACTCCATTACTACTGTATATGCAGGACGGCTGCTTCGCATATATTGAGATTGCAGATCCCCCAAATACATTTAAGTCTCCTGTTTGGGAACATTTTGGTTTTCCAGTGGAGTACAGGAATGGAATTCGTGTCGTAGACAAAGCGCACACTATCTGTCGTAACTAACTGTTTCACGAAACTTAATAAGGAATAACATTTAAAAATGTGGTAAATTTCACAATGTGAGGGGTGTACGCAAAAGACACTGACAACAGAACTGCCAACAAAAGGGATTTAACCCCTTACCTCGCTAGAAACTGATGAAAAGAAAAAAAGGGTTTCAGCGCCGTGCGCCTTATTCTTCCCTATACTGAACTGTAGAATAAAATACAAAGATGACGTTCACCTCTTACCTGATGTCTTTAACAATACATTTTCTACTGTTTGCGAAATGGAAGTCGTAAGACATCTTCCCTATCCACCTTACTCTGAGAAAAAAGTGAACTTGAGGAGGTATAGCTCAATATGACGAGAAAGAGCTGAACAAAAAAGCAACAAACAAATCAATCGAAATAAAAGTGTACAAAAATCACAAAATTTCTCAAAGTGGGCAAAACTAATGCAAAATAATTTTGCCCAAACGAAAGTTCAGCAAAAACAACGAAATTCATAATCATGTTAGCAAAATACACGAAAAACGAGTTCAAAGGAAGATGCGCTCCTCCGCTTCAGTAGTTGGATTAGAGCTGAAGATCTTTGCCCGAGCCCGACGGGACCCAGCGGGAGTGCTGAGGTTTAGCTGGCGCAGTAAATTAATAGTCATGTGATGCATTTCGATTAGCACGAGAAAGTAATCAAATCATTTGTTACAACATTAAAATCCATCCCTGCAAAGGTGAAACAAATGATGACAGAGAAGTGAAAAAGAGCGAGTTTTTGACTGTGGTCAGGTCAGCCGCCAGTCCAGAAGGAAAGGTTATTCTAACCGCCAAGGTATTTTGGCGGTCACTCATACACTGCATATTACGGTAGAGCGCTAAACAGCAACGTATGTACAGCAAGCTGTTAGGGAAGAGGACGAGGTCATTCGCTACATTGAAACTGCTGTCATGGAAAATTAAACGGATGTTCTTGGCAGGTAGAAGATGAACAAACAATCCTACCCAAAACTTGCAAAATTAGCCAGATCTGAACTCTGCATCTCAGCCTAGCAGCTGCAGTAAAAGGTTCGGTATGCAGCATCCTGAGCGCAGGACTGCGCTAAAGCCATTTACAGTGAATTCAATACCTGCACAAAAGCACATAGCCTAATCTTGGTGAGTAAAGGGTTTTTAAATTGTAAATAAATATTATTAAACCATAAAATCATAATGTAGACAGAGTATACAGGCTAATGTTGGCATTATTCGTTCGTTATTCAGCTTCCCCGTCGCCTTAATGCCAGATTGTGAAGAGAAGTGGCAAAAGAAATGCCGCAGAGCCTTTATCTTAATTTCGTTATTGCCAAATACCCGTCATAATTTCGAATTTATTTTAATTTAATTTGTTAAGAAAGACTTCTTTTCGTTGGTGTGCTGGCCAATTTAAAGGCTAGGTGTATGTACCTATGGTCTATTTAGAGTGCTGAGATGTTACGATGTTACAGAGGACTTATTTATTTCTTTGTTCCGACTTCCAAGTGACCTATACCCTATGTTGTTATGAATAAATTATGTTAAAACATATAAATGACTCATTCTTGAAAAAAAGGCAAAAGAGCTGTGTGCATGCCATGTGCACATTTGAATAATGTCGGGTTATTAACGGGTTCGGGCTTTATAAAGCTGTCAATCAAAATGTCGGGCTCGGGTTGAATTCCTGTCGGGCCTCGGACCCCATCGGGCCTAATTTTTATGGCCCGATTACACCTCTACATTAGATAGGGTGGCGGGGCGCGTTTGCCGCCCTCACTATTATGACAGACCCCTATTATGCCAGTGTTGTGTTGATGTTGCGGATGAAAGTCAGTATGTTGGGTTGGGCGGCGGGGCGCGTTTGCCGCCCTCATTATTATGCCGCTCTAGGCGGCCGCCTAGGTCGCCTCAATGGACGCGCCGGCCCTGAATCTATTGTTCCTTAGCATTGCTGTTAAGATGACATCAACCCTAACCCCACAGCAAACAGAAACCGAACCGAACCGAACCGAACCGTGGCTCCAAAACCGTGAACCGAACCGAACCGTGCCTTTGGTGTATCGTTACACCCCTAATTAATTCGTTATGAATTAATTGGTATTTAACAACAACCACCCCCCGCCCCGCCTACGACGACGATGCCATCATCCATCGCGATGTTTCACATTAGACATCGTATGATGCCAAAATTGGTCAACATCGCCCAACCCTCATATATATATATACTATATATTATATATATATATATATATATATATATATATATATATATATATATATATATATATATATGTATACAGTATATATTATTTTGAATGAATAGTCCATATCATGCATTTTCTTAATAAGTATCTTGTCGGAGTATGTACGGGAAGTGTCATATCATAAAATCTGCTGATGATTCAGTGATTGTGAGTCTCCTCCACGATCAGGATTCGGGGCATGGTCCTGTTGTGGAAAAATTTATGTTCTGGTGTGATAGATTTTCTCTCCAGTATGGATGTGAATGAAACAAAAGACATTAGATTAGATTACAGGAAGGCTTCTCCTACCCCCAGCATGACAACTATTAAAGGTTTGGACATTGAAATTGTTGACACATAAATATCTAGGGGTCATTATCGACATTTCAACCTAACACCCAGGCTGTCTATAAAAAAGTTCAACAAGGACTGTTTTTTCTGAGGTTCTTAGATCATTTCGAGTTTGTACCTCTATGATGATTTATTGAATCTGTTTTATCTTTCTGCATTGTAGCTTGGTACGGTAATCTGAGTCTGTCAAATAAGAACAGGTTGAGTAGCCTTGTGAAGGTGGCAGGCAAGATCATCAGTTTTAACCAATCTGGTTCAATAGTAATTTACCAGAATTATGTTTTAAAACGAGCTCAGTGTATCTTATGCACCCTGGATCACCTATTGTACTCTTTGTTTCAGCTGCTGCCATCAGGACGTCGTTTTAGAGTTCATATATGCAGGACTAACAGAATTAGAAATTCTTTAATAATGGTGGCCATTAGGTCATTAAATGAGTCCAGCGGGGAGGGAGATGCATCTAAAAAATGATTTATTGTATGTTTTGCGGTAATATTTTGGTAGTGTGTACATGGAACGTCGTCTGTGTTATGGCACCTTGCTGCAATTTTAGTTTCCCTAAACGGGATAATAAAGTTGAGTCTGAAGTATCTCAGCTGTGGAAAGACATCATTAGCTTGTAATGAACTGGTTGCAGCTTGTAAACTATTAATAAATTAGCATTGCACCTCTGGCAAGTCATGTAGTGTCCACAGCTCATTAGTTCAGCAGAAAAACGAACTCTAAGGAAGCGTTTTGCATTCTTTTAGCCCATATACTCCTTATATTATTTTTGACCTCTTAAAGATTTTTCATTTGATGTGTTTAAATGATTCTGTCATGAAAGGTAATACAAATTTTAATTAAAAAGTGAATTTTTTCAGTTAAAATGTTAAATATATACACACATAACTTTTTCTAGCTTAAGTAATGGCCTGAAAGTTCTCTCTTAGAACTCTGTAATGCCAGTAGCTTAAGTTGACTTCTTATATATCAGCTGCAGCCAGCGAAGCTTAAGGATCGCTCTGCAGACTTTATTAGGAAGAAAGTTTTGAAGGATGAAATAAATCGGCTTTGAAATTTTTGACACCAGAACTATCATCACAGCAGATGATAAGCGCTATCTGCTGCATCTCAGCAGACTTTATTAAGAAACTTCCCTATAGGTATGTGTGCAGCATAAAGGCCTGCTGAAAATAACCGGAGGAAGAGAAACCGCAGACAGTTTTTGGAGCATTCAGAAAAAAACACTGCAGTGAGTGAAACTAAACTGCTGTTTGGCTTAATGATCAACTTTGGTTGGTCACACACACGTTTTTTTACTGTAAAAAACACTTATTATATGGCCTTACCCTACACTGAAAAATTTAGGCCAGTACAACAACAAAAAGCATAATCCTTATTTCCTTTCGTTTTTTCTCGTGTACTCAAGATCAGTTGCACTAACCTAAAATGTCTGAAGTTGAGTAAACAAAAAAATGAAAAAATGTTAACGAAACATTTATTAAACACAGAATTAGAAGCAGCACAGGAAGCAAAACAACAATAACGGTAAACAAGACAAGGGTCAAAACATGGCAGGATAAACAGGGAAAAATGCTTTGTAATGCTTCACAGGGCAAAACAAGACTCAGCAGAGAGTGTGTGAATGAGGTGTCTTTATAGTCCTAGTAATCAGTCCATCATGAGCTTCCAACTCTCTGTGTGTAATCAGAAACTGGTTCCTCCACTTTGATCATAGTTTGAGCATTTGATTTGTCATTTAATTATTACAAGATTTACTGAGTTGAAAAATTAAATATCAAATACATTTAATTTCTCATTTGAGAATGCATTTTGGTTTATTATTCGATTGTTTGGTTCATCATTTGGGTAGTTGTTTTGGAAGTTTGATTTATTATTTGATCTTTTTAGGCATTTGAAATTTCTTTTTAATTTTGTTAGGAAAAAACCTGGTGCAGTGGGTAGCACAATAGCCTCACAGCAAGAAGGTCGCTGATTTGAGCCTCGGCTGGGTCAGTTGATATTTCTGTGTGGAGTTTGCATGTTTTCCCCATGTTCGCGTGGGTTTCCTTCGGGAGCTCTGGTTTCCCCCACAAGTCCAAAAACATGTGTTATAGGTGAATTGGGTAAGCTAAATTGTTCGTAGTGTATGTGTGTGAATGAGTGTGTATGGATGTTGCCCAGTGATGGGTTGCGGCTGAAAGGGCATCCGCTGTGTAAAACATATGCTGGATAAGTTGGCAGTTCATTCCCCCTTTGTCATCCCACATGAAAAAAAATACTTTAGCAATTTACAGTAAGTACTGTGTTTTTGTAAAATACTACAGTAAAGTGTACTAAGTGCTTTGTTAATAAATGTGACCTCATTACTGTAGTATTAACTATTGTAAAATGATGTAACACTGCAGTATACTAGTTTTTACTGCAGTAGACTGTGGTGTATTGTTGTATAATATACCCTTAGTAAAAATTTAGTACAATATTGGGTAATTTGTTTATTACTAAAGTTGTTTTGTTACTATAGCAACTATTGAATAACAACAACAGATTAATTCAAGTGCTTTACTATTGTATGGTTCAAAAACACTATAGCATTTATTATATATTACTATAGTATTTTTTCATGTGGGATTTAATATAATTATCATACTCCACTTTTTATGCATATAGAGCCAGTTAGCATCAACAGTGAAACGTTAAATATTAGCCGCAGATATTTTTCAAGATACTAGCATTCAGTTATTGGCTTAAATAGGTTAATAAGGCAAGTTAGGGTAGGTTGCAACATAGGCTCATTCTAAAAACGTAGCCCTATATACATTTCTGCAGATCGCAAATTATGTAGCCAGAGGAACGTATGGCTGCATTTGTCTTTGAAACGAACGCTACAGGGCCGTATGACGCCATTCCTTTCTGCGCTAACCAGCTGACCGCTTACCTCCGTGTGGACGGCTTTTCCGCTGTTACTGTAAAAAAAAAAATCGTAAAAAAAAGGTAAATGACTGGCAGCTACGGCTGCCAAACAAAAACCATAAAATTACGGTAAAATTTCTTTTGTTGAAATAAAGTGCAAAAATAATAAATCTACAGATATTTTCATTAAAATGTTTACAGAGAAACACTGTTAATTTACAGACTTCTCCTAGATTATTATGATCAAATACGTTCAATAAAGTTACAAAATAAGAGTTTTACAGAGAAACACTGTTATTTTAGACTTTTCCTAGATTTTTATGATCAAATCCATTTAATAAAGTTACACAATAAGAGTTTTACAGAGAAACACTGTTATTTTACAAACTTTTCCTAGATTTTTATGATCAAATCCATTTAATAAAGTTACACAATAAGAGTTTTACAGAGAAACACTGTTATTTTACAAACTTTTCCTAGATTATTACAATCAAATCCATTTAATAAAGTTACACAATAAGAGAGTTTTACAGAGAAACACTATTATTTTACAGACTTTTCCTAGATTTTTATGATCAAATCCATTTAATAAAGTTACACAATAAGAGTTTTACAGAGAAACACTGTTATTTTACAGACTTCTCCTAGATTATTATGATCAAATCCATTTAATAAAGTTACACAATAAGAGTTTTACAGAGAAACACTGTTATTTTACAAACTTTTCATAGATTATTATGATCGAACACCATCAATAAAGTGACTGCACTAAAAGTTTAAGAGAAAACAATGTTATTTAAAAGAATTTTCCCTAAATCATTACGATTAAACACCTTTAATAAAATGCCAAGACATGCGCAAGGTCGTAAATTAACAGTTTTATTTTGGATCAAAAAAGTCTGGAAAGAACAAGATACAAGATACAACTGGTTAAAATTCTCACAACTTTAAAAGTACAGTGGTTACATTTTATTGAATAGTATTTATGTAAAACATGTTGAGATTTAAGTTATATGGAATGACTCAGTTCCAAATCTTAAATGAAACTAATGTGAATGGGACACTGACAAAGGAGTGCGGATCCAAATGCAAGTTTATTACACAGAGATGGTCACGCAAGCAACAGTCAACAGAGGAGCAAACAGATGTATGCAGGGAATCCAGAGTCATGGTCAAATAACAGGCAAATGGTCAGTCGCAGCAGCAACAACAACAACAACAACAACAATTAACAAGCAAAGCAAGAGAAACACGTCATAATGTTCACAGTAACAGTATAACAAGCCTTAGCAACTAGTGCGTGCGTCTGTGCTGCTTTTAAAGTCCATGTAATCAGTTCATAACGACCCTCCGACTGTGTGTGTGTGCGCAATCAGTGGAATCTGGAACAGGTGCATGTGAGCATTGCATGACTGGATCTGTAGTCCATATAATGGCGGATTTGTAGTTCTATGGCGATCTGCGTGTTTACCAGCGATCTACAAGGATTAAATTGCTGATGATTGTGACAGGAACATTTATACTACTACAGTAACAGCACAACAGTTTCATGAAATTCTCAGACTATAGGATTATGATAAACTTAAGATATACTGAAAACGTATACAGCTACTTGATTTTCACTGTTTCACACCCACTATTTGCACACACACACACAGTCGGAGGGTCGTTATGAACTGATTACATGGACTTTAAAAGCAGCACAGACGCACGCACTAATTGCTAAGGCTTGTTATACTGTTACTGTGAACATTATGACGTGTTTATCTTGCTTTGTTTGTTAATTGTTTATGTTGTTGCTGCTGGGACTGACCATTTGCCTGTTATTTGACCATGACTCTGGATTCCCTGCATACATCTGTTTGCTCCTCTGTTGACTGTTGCTTGCGTGACCATCTCTGTGTAATAAACTTGCATTTGGATCCGCACTCCTTTGTCAGTGTCCCATTCACATTACAGTTTCATTTAAGATTTGGAACTGAGTCATTCCATATAACTTAAACCTCAACATGTTTTAACATAAATACTATTCAATAAAATGTAACCACTGTAATTTTAAAGTTGTGAGAATTTTAACCAGTTGTATCTTGTATCTTGTTCTTTCCAGACTTTTATGATCCAAAATAAAACTGTTAATTTACGACCTTGCGCATGTCTTGGCATTTTATTAAAGATGTTTAATCATAATGATTTAGGGAAAATTCTTTTAAATAACATTGTTTTCTCAAACTTTTAGTGCAGTCACTTTATTGATGGTTTTCGATCATAATCTATGAAAAGTTTGTAAAATAATAGTGTTTCTCTGTAAAACTCTTATTGTGTAACTTTATTAAGTGGATTTGATCATAATAATCTAGGAAAAGTCTGTAAAATAACAGTGTTTCTCTGTAAAACTCTTATTGTGTAACTTTATTAAATAGATTTGATCATAATAATCTAGGAAAAGTCTGTAAAATAACAGTGTTTCTCTGTAAAACTTTTATTGTGTAACTTTATTAAATGGATTTGATTGTAATAATCTAGGAAAAGTTTGTAAAATAACAGTGTTTCTCTGTAAAACTTTTATTTTGTAACTTTATTGAACGTATTTGATCATAATAATCTAGGAGAAGTTTGTAAAATAACAGTGTTTCTCTGTAAAACTCTTATTGTGTAACTTTATTAAATGGATTTGATAATAATAATCTATGAAAAGTCTGTAAAATAACAGTGTTTCTCTGTAAAACTCTTATTTTGTAACTTTATTGAACGTATTTGATCATAATAATCTAGGAGAAGTTTGTAAAATAACAGTGTTTTTTCTGTAAACATTTTAATGAAAATATCTGTAGATTTATTATTTTTGCACTTTATTTCAACAAAAGAAATTTTACCGTAATTTTATGGTTTTTGTTTGGCAGCCGTAGCTGCCAGTCATTTACCTTTTTTTTACGATTTTTTTTTTTTTTACAATTACAATTTATTACTTTAATTTTACGCAATTTTAAATGTACTTCAAAAAAACAGGAAAAAACAGTGTGTAAATAATACGGCAATTTAATTGTATAAAACAGACAAATTGCTGTAATTTGTCATTATTTGTATAGTACATAAAATAACAGTCAAGCTGTTAATTTACAGATATTGTTTGTAATTTTACGGACTTTTGAATATAATTTAAAATAACAGAAAAAAATACTGTATAAATAATAGTGTAATTTCCCTGTATAAAAAACAAAAATGTCAGTAATTTGTCTTTAATGATAAAGTACCTAAAATGAAAGTCAAACTGTTAATTTAGAGAGATTGTTTGTCATTTTACCAAGTTTTGAATATAATTTGAAATGACAAAAAATTACTGTAAAAAATTTAGAGATATTTTCTGTAAAATTAGGTTTTTTTTTTACAGTGCAGTTTGCCCAGTGGCTCGCCACATAATTTGGAGCAAAGATTCTGGTGGGCTGTTGGGCCTCAGCGATCCTGCAGGTGGGCCGCAAGATAGCTTAAAATTAACTCTCAATATTTTAATATAATTTTTTTATTTCATTATTAATATGCTATATTAAAAAGATGGAAGTAATGAACTTTCTTCTGTTCTCTGATTGATTACTTCAAACTCTGTGCAAAAACAGCCTCATGATCGCGTCTGTAATTAGTACTCGTAAGTCTTTTCATTCACAAACTATGTATGAAGTGAAAGTGAAATTCTCTCTTTGTGTAAACTATTTAATATATCCGCATAGTTGTTAAAATTAATGTCCTCTGAGTGTTTTATAACAGACGCGCGCCCTTACAGGAGGATCTAGCAAGGCTTTTGGTGTTTCTCCCATAGAATGTAAAATAAACTTGCATATGAGCTTCAGACGTGCTCTGGTGGAGCTGTTCACTGTTCCTGTCAGCGATCTCCCAATAATATTCAGCTGCAAACTCAACTGCCATCAGATTGACGAGTTTCAACAGAATTAGGGGTGTTTTTACTGTATTTTACGTTTTGTCTGTACATTTTTGAATAATAGATAATTATAGTAGATATTCAGTCAGTCCAGTTTAAAGCAAAAGCTGGTCTTTTGCAATCTGTTTTAATATATAATATATATTGTATAGTTTTAAATATAATTAAAAGTATATATAATTATATATTTTTTTTATAAAATGCAGATAATAGAAAATATTAAATATATTTGTTAAAAAATAAAGGTTTAAATGAACATTTCATTCAAATATTTTAGAGAAAAAGTCAGACAAGTGGGCCTTCAAAAAATGATCGGAGAAGTGGGCCCCGAAATGAAAAAGGTTGAGAACCCCTGAGTTAGAGGATTTAAGACACAGAGAGGAGTTGACCATGACAACGGGGTTCAAGTCCGGTGAAGAACAGTTCCAGAAAGCAGGTAAGACCAAAAATGAAAGCCAAAAAAATAAAACAAACAAGTAAATAACAGGGTGAGAAAGTGGTAAAATCTGACAACGTGGCAAAAATCAGGCTGCCGTGAGGGCTTTTCTTTTCTGGATTGCTTTTTAAAACACTGTCGGTTGGGTTTAGGGAAGAGGGTGGGCGGGCCAATCGGTGCTTTTTAAAACACTATTGGTTGGGTTTAGGGAAGAGGGTGGGCGGGTCAATCGGTGCTTTTTAAAACACTATTGGTTGGGTTTAGGGAAGAGGGTGGGCGGGTCAATCTGTGCTTTTAAAACACTATCGGTTGGGTTTAGGAAAGAGGGTGGGGCGGGTCAATCTGTGCTTTTTAAAACACTATCGGTTGGGTTTAGGGAAGAGGGTGGGCGGGCCAATCGGTGCTTTTTAAAACACTGTCAGTTGGGTTTAGGGAAGAGGGTGGGCAGGTCAATCGGTGCTTTTTAAAACACTATTGGTTGGGTTTAGGGAAGAGGGTGGGCGGGTCAATCTGTGCTTTTTAAAACACTATCGGTTGGGTTGAGGGAAGAGGGTGGGCGGGTCAATCGGTGCTTTTTAAAACACTATAGGTTGGGTTTAGGGAAGAGGGTGGGCGGGTCAATCGGTGCTTTTTAAAACACTATCGGTTGATTTTAGGGAAGAGGGTGGGCGGGTCAATCTGTGCTTTTTAAAACACTATCGGTTGGGTTTAGGGAAGAGGGTGGGCGGGTGAATCTGTGCTTTTTAAAACACTATCGGTTGGGTTTAGGGAAGAGGGTGTGTGGGTCAATCGGTGCTTTTGAAAACACTGTTGGTTGGGTTTAGGGAAGAGGGTGGGGGGGGTCAATTGGTGCTTTTTAAAACACTGTCGGTTGGGTTTAGGGAAGAGGGTGGGCGCGTCAATCGGTGCTTTTTAAAACACTGTCGGTTGGGTTTAGGGAAGAGGGTGGGCGGGTCAATTGGTGCTTTTTAAAACACTGTCGGTTGGGTTTAGCAAAGAGGGTGGGCGGGTCAATCGGTGCTTTTTAAAACACTATCGGTTGGGTTTAGGGAAGGCAGCGGACAGGTCAATCGATGCTTTTGAAAACACTATCGGTTGGGTTTAGGGAAGGAGGAGGGTGGGTTGGTCAATCGGTCAGTCAGTCAGTCACTCAGTTGACAGCGGCCTCTGGTGGATTTATGCGAGAAAAGCAGGCTCGAATGGCACTCGCGAGAGAAATTGAGATCTGAAAAATCGTACACAGCGGCCTCTGATGAAATAGCAAAAACAAAAACTGCAAAAAAATTTAGCACCTGACACGTATTTGGCGCTCTCCAGAAACGTATATTGGGGTACGTAATCAGAATGAGCCTGGGTTAGGCATGTCATTGTATAAAATTTCGCTTAACATGGCTAATAATATCAACCGTAAAATACTGTGAAAACTTCATTGCTCTGTTAAATATCATTTGAAAAAATATTTTAAAAAGAAAAGAAATTCACAAGAAGCCTAATAATTGTGACTCCAACTGTATGTGTGCAGCATATTTGTTGTGTGTTATATGCATGCAGTGTGAAACAGGTCTTGTTTTATGTGTTATCATCTGAGTTTCAGTTCGCCAGTGTATAGTCTCTCATACAGCACTTTGAAACTCCAGCTGAACACTTGGAGTGCTGACAGGTGTGAATGAACCCTTTGAAGATCATTGCTTTCACATCTTACTGCGGCTTCCAAAAGTCTCCCTGAGCCGAGGAACAGAGGCTAAACTTAGCACCATGAATCAGATCACAGCTTCGCAAAGCATGGGAGTCAAATCTCTCAGGACAGGCAGGCTGGGTGTACATGAACTTCCACTTATCTGTGCAGTTAGATTTGGGTGATTCAAAGCAGGTTCATTCTTAAAAGTAATAGTATATTCTTGGTATTCTCTCATACAAGCAGTGAAATGGACTAAAAGAGGTGGTGATATCAATAAGTTGCTTTTTACAGCCTACAACTTTACAAATTGAAACTTGTGTTGGTATCACTTTATTTTGGTGGTCCCTTTAACGCATTTTGTTGAGTTTAAGTTACATTGCATTATTAACCTAGTTAAGCCTTTAAATGTCACTTTAAGCTGTATAGAAGTGTCTTGAAATATCTAGTAAAATATTATTTACTGTCCTCATGGCAAAGATAAAATAAATCAGTTATTAGAAATGAGTTATTAAAACTATTATGTTTAGAAATGTGTTGAAAAAAATCTTTCCGTTAAACAGAAATTGGACGTGGGCTAATAATTCAGGAGGGTTAATGAATTCTGACTTCAACTGTACATGCGATTCTGAACTGCTTATATGTACTGTAGGTTTGAAACAAATATGCCAGCCTGATCTTACGGGCAAGCATAACTATTTTACATTTTGTCAGTTTAATGGCTAATTTAGTAATCTGAAAATGTACGATATTTAAAAAGAAGCGTGGCACCAAACCCCACCCCTTAAACCAACTGTAATTGGAGGATGAGCAAATCGTACTGAATTGTACAAATGAGGTAGTACGAATTCATACAAATTCGCTATACGAATTGCTGTGATATAGCGTTGAATATGCATAAGGCAAAAAATATGGTCTTCTCTGTTTTGTATTTTGTCCACAGTTTTCTGTAAGCCACTGTTCAACTTGTTTGGGACTTGTTTGGGACTTGTGGAGCTGGGCATAGATGGATTTGCTCTTCAGTGTTTGGACTTTCAGCAGCGAAAATTAAACCACACTGAACTGAACTAAACTGAAGTTCAACTCTGAAAACTGGACTGACACCGTTTCAATTTCAATTTACTAGAACTTGCTAAGCCGCTTTAACACAATCTACATTGTAAAAGCGCTATAGAAATTAGAAATAAAGATGAATTGAATTGAATACTAGCATGGTATAGCAACAATTAAAATACCTTCAAAATTTGAGCGATGAAGATCATTTTTCTGTAAACAAAATTTAATAATAACAAAATCAATCTCTTTCATTTTCAAAACAAAATAAAAACATGGAATTTCAAATAGCACAATATAATCCACTTTCAATTTTTTTTTTATCTGGTGTGTCAAGCGTGCATTTCACTAAATGCTCTGCATGTTTTGTCATCACACATGCAGATGTTTGAGAGTCAGCTGTAATATTTCTGAGAATGTCTCTCCATCTCTCCAGATTCAACAGTGTTCAGTGACTGCCCGTTCAAAACAACAGCGCCACAAGAAATCCCCAACACTTTCTCAGAAAATGACTCAGCAGTTACAAGTTAACCTCGTAATCACTTCATAATGGTGTGTTAAATATCTATTACAAACACAAGCAAGGTTAAAGATCACATAAAAAAAAGAACAACAAGGACATTTGATCTGGGTTGTTCATCTTACGTACCTGTTTCATTGAGAGCCATTACAAGTCTGACTTTAAGACATACACTCTCAGAAATAAAGGTACAAAAGCTAACACTGCAAAAGGTACATTTGTTTACCTAAAGGGTCCATATTAGTATCATAAAGATGAATATTAGTAGGGGTGTGAACCTACACTGGTCTCACAGTTCGGTTACGATTATTATGCCATCGATTCGGTTCAATTTGATATCTCGGTGCATCACGGTGCATTGACGATGCTTTCCATACATAATTAGATTTTTTCTTTCCAACAATGAAATTCTTTTTATTAAAATCTATAAATATGTATATATTCATATATTAATTGTAATACAATTGTGTCCTTTAATACAAGCAGTAAGATACATGAACTGTACCTTTAATTTACCTGCTCAAAAAAACACTCTTTGTGAATGTTTTAAACAAAACTCCAATACATGCACAGAAGACAGCACGAGCATTCATAACAAATAAACTAATGTTAATATTATCCCGCTTGCTTTTTGAGCAGTGCCTATGATTGGTCATTGTCTTCAACCGCTCAACAGAAAGGGCTGCGATTGGCTTTAGAAACGAAAGCGCTGTTCACCCATGAGTGACACGGGAAAAACAGCCGCGGGTCAGTCTATATGGGCATAATATGCGGTTATCTGGTAATCCGTAATAGAATAAATACAATACAATAAACTCGCACCATAGGCACGCTTGTGTCTGGATCCAAAAGTATCGCTTTAACTTTTTTTTTTTTTTTTATTTACCTCGCGAACATGCCAACGGGTCAAATGCCCAAAGTGTGTGTGGGAGAGAGAGAGAGAGAGAGAGAGAGAGAGAGAGAGAGAGAGAGAGAGAGAAAGAGAGAGAGAGAGGCAGAGATGGAGTTTTACAGCATTTCTCCCTAGTAGTGAAATAGCGGCTCGTGCTTTACCATTCCTCAGTGTCAGTGAAAGACTTTCCAGCACATTTACACATGTGCACAATTATCTGCTTCTTAAGTAGTAGGAGTGTTTTATTTACTCACTCTCGCCTCCTTCGCCATAGTATTCTACCGCAACATCGTGCATAGGGGATAAATGACATCAGTGCGTAATAACCGGTTATGATCTATTACTGCACCGATATCGAACTGTCCCCATCTGCATCGCGGTGCACCGAAGAATCTATTAATTTTGACACCCCTAAATATTAGTACCTAAAAAGTGCAGTAGTGTAGAGTGACAGCTTTATTTCGTGTATGAGTTTGTCCAGCCTGATCTAAAGAGAAAACGTAAGTATTTTACGTTTTGTCAGTTTAGTGGCTAATTCATAGGAATTCATACGAGCTCAGTCGTACGAAATTGTACGATTTTAAAAAGTAGGCGTGGCACCCAACCCCACCTCTAAACCCAACCGTCATTGGGGGATGAGCAAATCATACTAAATTGTATGAATTAGATAGTACAAATTCATATGAATTAGCCACTAAATCAAAAAGTTACAAATTGCCGTGAGATTGTGTTGGTTTGTCAAACCTGCATAAATGCATAAAAACAAGCTACTGTGACTATATAAATGTCACTTTTTAAAGGAACAGCAAAAATATTTGTTCAAAAAATGTGTGTGATTTCTGGAATGTACGTTTATCATTTTTGTTTGTTTTTATTTCTAAATGTTACTGACCCAACATACATTAATTGACACTATGAGCATGCTCTTTCATTTATTCATTAAACAATTTATTATTATCATTATTATTATTTTGCTGTTGTTTCATTCATTTATTCATTCATTTTCCTGCCGGCTTAGTCCCTTTATTAATCCGGGGTCGCCACAGCAGAATGAACCGCCAACTTATCCAGCACACATTTTTTTACGCAGCGGATGCCCTTCCAGCCGCAACCCATCTCTGGGAAACATCCATACAAACTCATTTACACTCATACACTACGGACAATTTAGCCTACCCAATTCACCTGTACCGCATGTCTTTGGACTGTGGGGGAAACCGGAGCACCTGGAGGAAACCCACACGAACGCAGGGAGAACATGCAACTCCACACAGAAACGCCAACTGACCCAGCCGAGGCTCGAACCAGCAACCTTCTTGCTGTGAGGCGACAGCACTACCTATTGCGTCGGCTGGTGTTGTTTCAAAAAAAAAAATTTAATTTATTTTGTTTATGGGGAGGGTTGGGAACTAAATTTGTTTTTATTATATTATATTTGTAAGGCTTGAAGCTTACGCTGCTATTCTGAACCAATAATCGGAAACAGAAAGCAATTGAAGGATGGCGTGTTTAAATAAAATATTTATCTGACTCCATTATAATTAATCTCACTCCATTAAAGTTGTTACCACCATTAAAGAGAACCAATCTCAACGCCCTAAAGCAGGCAAAGTTGTTTATTAAGCTGCATGTTTAAATATACAGACAGTAGAATGAAACAAACTAGCATCCTGTATAGAGAAACTAACATATGAAGCACTGTGTAACAAAGACAGTGAAACTGCCATTGTTAGGATATGAGGCTACACACTGATGTGTGGGAGATGCAGAGTAAAAGCCATTCTCCCTGATCAACAGTTATAGCAAGAGTACAGCATTGTCAAATATGAGTGAAAACCAACCCCCAAAACCAGCTAAACATCAAAGCAAAGTTGAGAAGATAAAGTGGGGGAGAAGAAGATTAACATACTTTCCTTAGGTCATGACTCAACAATAGTAAATAGATTGTATATAGAAATACATCAATGTCTCTGATGATTTCATCACTACAACGCAAGTCATAAAATGACACCACACATGACATAGTTATAGGAAAGAAAATCACAAGCATGGATCATGAAAAGCACATGGTTAAGCAAATGGCAGAGATGTGTATTGGAGCTGTAAGGAGCTCTGCCATGCAAGGAGGATCCATCCCATGTTTGGAAGGTCTCAGTAGTCCTTCATTAGCATAGAAGGAATAGTATATAATATTTTCTCAGCTTACAATGTTTCTCCTGATTTTTTATTTTATTTTTTGTAAAAGTTTAATAAACAGAAAAATGTGTCTGGTTTCTGAGAATCACAAAGTAAAGTAATAAAAGCTTATTTTTTTACTGCAAGACGTGATGAATACACCCTGAGCTTGTTTGTGTGGTGCGTGATGGAAAGAAGCACCTCCTGCTGTTGGGATGCTTGTCCACCTGTAATCTTGATTAATTGTGACTTTTCCCCAGGACAAGGACAACCTCAGTTTAAAATCTAGATATTTGCC
Organism: Danio kyathit; assembly: GCA_903798195.1. Lineage (NCBI taxonomy): Eukaryota > Metazoa > Chordata > Actinopteri > Cypriniformes > Danionidae > Danio > Danio kyathit. The sequence continues at coordinate 124,216 of CAIGQS010000119.1, forward strand.
TGCAAGATCTGTTACTGTCATGAAATAACGTTTCAATATTTGCTAATCATGCATGTTTTCCATTTATTTACACTTTTGGGTTCCATTCAGTGACCTCTGCTTCAAACAACTTTGGATGTTGAAAAGTTTTTTAAAAAAGTGACTTTTATTGAGATTTTAATCAGTTTGAAATGATATATTGTTTGGGTTGGTCATGTAAAATACAGTACAAATAATGATTAATGAGTTACCAGTACATTTGATTATTTTACAGATTTATTTATGTAAGTGGACTGCTTTTTAAAAACCTCACATTCATATTTGCAATGCACATGTACATTTGTAATTATGTACACACCCACTGTGCATACATTTGTAATTATTTTTATCTATCTGCACACTTCTGATTATTAATAGCAACCTGCACATATATCCATCTATTGTAAATCTCTGTTCATAGCTCATACAACCTGTATATAATGTTCATAGTACATCCATTTGTAAATATCACCATAGTTTTTCTATAACTGCACTTTATAACTTATACCTGTATCCTGAACTTGCTGCTATTGCACTCCTTGTTAGACCTAAACTGCACTTGTACTTGTACATGTGTAATGAATGACAATAAAGTTGAATCTAATCGAATCGCCATTTGATGAAATACATGATTAAAATGTATTCACACAACTGCATTTGCTCGTTCATTCTTTTTCCTTCGGCTTAGTCCCTTATTTATCAGAGGTCACCACAGCAGAATGAACCGCCAACTATTCCAGCATATGTTTTACACATCGAATACCCTACCAGCCACATCCCAGTACTGGGAAACACTCATACACTCTTGCATTCACACACACACACACACACACACACACGCACACATACAGTACACTATGGCCAATTTAGTTCATCCAATTCACCTATAGCGCATATCTTTGGACTGTGGAGGAAACCAGAGCACCTGGATGAAACCCACGCCAACACGGAGAGAACACGCTAACTTCACACAAAAATGCCAACTGGTGCCAATGGGACTCAAACCAGTAACCTTCACTGTAAAAAAAAAATAAGTTGACTTAACTTCAGGACATTTTTGAGTTTACTCAACTTAAATCGAGTCAAGTGCAGTTATTGAGTCAACTCAAAAATCTCCTGAAGTTTGTTGTCTTAAAATTTTAAGTTGAGTGATTTTTTTTTTTACAGTGTTTTTGCTGTGAGTGCTAACCACTGAGTCACCATGCCACCCATACCGGCATTCAATTGTTAATGAAAAATTTTACAGAGAGACATAATTTAGCTTTGAATATTCACAATAAGGTGACGCAGTGGTGCAGTAGGTAGTGCTGTTGCCTCACAGCAAGAAGGTCGCTGGTTCGAGCCTTGGCTGGGTCAGTTGGTGTTTCCCCCACAGTCCAAAAACATGCGGTACAGGTGAATTGGGTAGGCTAAATTGTCCGTAGTGTATGAGTGTGAATGAGTGTGTGTGGATGTTTCCCAGAGATGGGTTGAGGCTGGAAGGGTAAAAACGTGCTGGATAAGTTGGCGGTTCATTCCGCTGTGGTGACCCCGGATTAATAAAGGGACTAAGCCGAAAAAAAATGAATGAATGAATGAATATTCACAATATGGCCATGTAAACTTTCATTCATTCATTCATGTTCTTTTCGGCTTAGTCCCTTACTTAATCAGGGGTCACCACAGTGGAATGAACCGCCAACTTATCCAGCATATGTTTTACACAGCGGATGCCCTTCCAGCTGCAACCCAACACTAGGAAATATCCATACACTCCTGCATTCACACACATACACTACGGCCAATTTAGCTTATTCAATTCACCTATAGCGCATGCTAAACTCACGCGAACATGGGGAGAACATGCAAACTCCACACAGAAATGCCAACAGATGCAGCCGAGGCTCGAACCAGCAACCTTCTTGCTGTTAGGCGATCATGCTACCCATTGCGCCCCGGTGTCACCGAATTTTCTAACTTTTCTTAGTTAAATTTTTTTACAAAACAACAAAAAGAAGCAAAATATATCAAAAGAAATTTAAAAGTAATCCAAAAGTAGTCTGAATACATTACTTGATACAATAGATTTCCTCATGCAATGTAGTCAAAAACAAACTTCAATTTGTACGTTGTTGTACCTTGTTTTCCATTCTTTAAACACTGTTATTTGTTTTTATAAATAATAATAAAAACATGACTTAATATGTTTGGATATATTACAGCTCAAGTAAATGCATTTTGCTTTAAAAATATTTAAAACAAGTCAAAAAGCACTGAATAAAGATTTTTTTTTAGCAGTACATTACATTAACACCGGTTTCATTAAAGGAATTATGCAAATCGCTCAAACACACAGAATAAAAAATGCTGAATGCAATTTGGATAGTGCAATTTAAGTACTGTAAATTTTGAGGGTCCTTTAGTTTGAGATTGTCGTTAAAAAAATGTTTTGGTCAGTCAAGATTTCTGTAGCTTATTTAAAAAGTCATTCTTATTCATATTTTAAGGCAGATGACCTGTTATCCGGAGCTGTATCACTGCTTTTCTGTCAGCCAGCGGCACATGTGGAGATTGCAGCATGGGACGCTATTAGTGTTTCTACAAAACGCCTCTGAAAAAAGAAGTGCTCAACACAACAGAGAACAAAGAACATGCGTCTCACACACACCAGCATCAGGTTGGGGGAAACAATGCAATTAATTCAATTAAACACACAGAGAGACATAATATACTCAGATTTAAATTTTATATTTATGACATATATTATTTGTGTGTGTACAAATATATACAGATATAAATATTTTTCTGAGTCAAATATTATCCAAAGTGACTTACAAATGAGAACAATAGAAATAATCAATGGAATAAAAGAGAAAAAATATTAAAATAAGATACAAAATTATATTATATATTATAAAGCTATGCAAAATTATATATAATGTGTCTTATTATTATTATTATAATACAATAATTGTAGAATATTATATATTGCCTGTTTTATATTATATTATATTATATTATATTATATTATATTATATTATATTATATTATATTATATTATAATATATTATATTATAATAAAGTAAATATAATTATTAATAAATATAAAGAAATATGCATGTTATATTTTATTAAATTAAAGGAACTATAAATATCAATATATAAATAAATAAATATATAATATATCAAACTGCAAGAACAAAGACTACAATATATTTGCCTAGCAACCGAGAAGACAAACAAAATCCTGTAGCCAATAGCAGAGTCTGCTGGCATAATGAGAATGCAAAGGGTGTCTCTTGCACTAGACTTGCATCAGACTCTAGAAAACTGTTCAACTGCTGCCCATATAAACAAGTGATGCGTCTGAAGTGTGAATAACCCTGACAAAAAACACGTTGCGAAGCACATCTTCAGACTCACAGACCTGCCAAAGGATTTCCTCAAGGTTGAGTGTCATTAATGCTGCAAGTCTGCCTAAAAATACTGAAGTGGCTTTCAAAAGAATCAATCTTTTCAATCAGACTTTAGCATAAGATTAATTGTTGATTTGATTATTAGTTGTTATGACTATGACTAATAATTAGCATGTATAAAATCTCATCATCTCATACAGTTAAAGGCAATTATTCGCCCTCCAATATTTACTCTTTTTCAAATATTTCTCAACTGATATTTAACAGATTAAGAAATTTTTCACAGTATTTCCTATAATATTTTTTTCTTCTGGAGGAAGTCTTTTTAGCAGTTTTTATTTTTTTAATCTTCATTTTAAGGTCAATATTATTAGTCCCCTTAAGCAATATATATTTTTTTGATTGTCTACAAGCAAACCATCATTATACAATGATTTGCCCAATTAACTTGCCTAGTTAACCTCATTAACCCAGTTAAGCCTTTAAATGTTACTTTAATATATTATGTACTGTCATCATGGCAAAGACAAAAGAACTCAGTTATTAAAACTTTTACGTTTAGAAATGTGTTGAAAAAAATCTTCTTTCTGTTAAACAGAAATATAAAAGAAAAACTATAAAAGAATGCAAATTTAACAGGAGGGCTAATAACTATATAATAACTTCAACTATATACAGTACTACATCATTCTATAATTATTATTTATATATTCTAAAATATAAAGATGACTGAATAAAATCAACTAAATTTGAAATATCATCTAAAATAAAATATTAAAAATTCTTAAATTAAAATTATATAAAATCATTAACCATTTATTGATTTTACCAAAATAAATGACTAAATATCATAAATACACTTAGAAAAGTAATTGAGACTAATTCCATTTTCTCAATAATTTAAAAATATTATTACAATATAATATCAAAATAAAACAGTTTTCTTTTCTTTTTCTTATTTGGTTTTTATTCAATCATGCCACAAAGAGCTGAACTAGAAGCATCCATTAAAACTATGTATATATGTGTATAAATATAGGCAGGGAGTTCTGTATAATTTCGTAATCTATAAGCTTAAAGATATCAGCCTAATTTTGAATATTAGAAATAGCCTTTATTGGCTGATCTTGCAACATAGGCTCATTCTAAAAACATAGCCCTATATACAGTACAATGAGATCTCGAATTATGTAGCCAGAGGTACGTATGGCTGCATTTTTTCTTTAAAATGGGGTGGTATAACGCTATTCCTTTTTGCTCTTACCAGCTGACCACTTACCTCCGTATGGAGTCAATAGTCAATAACTCAATCGGTGCTTTTGAAAACACTATTGGTTGGGTTTAAGGAAGGAGGAGGGAGTATCAGTTGATCAGTCAGTCAGTCAGTAATTCAGTCAGTTAGTTAGTCAGTCAGTTGACAGCGGCCTCTGGTGGATTTACGCGAGAACAGCATGCTTGAATGGCACTCACAAGAGAAATTTGAGATCTGAAAAAAGCATACACATCGGCCTCTGGTGGATTCGCAAAAACAAAAGCTGCAAAAAAGTAGTTCCTGGGATGTATTTGGAGCTCTCCAGAAATGTATTTAGCTGTACATTTTCAGAACGAGCCTGGGTTGCAATATTGATTATTGATGAGGCCGCCAATATATTGTGCACCCCTAATATATATATATTTCAGGCAGTTCCGATCTAAAAATATACGAAAAAATTAAATAAAAGTTTTTAAAAAAAAGAGTTTACAACTGAAATGTTTACAATCATCACATATTATTTTAATGTCGAGTACATTATATATTATACACCATGACATATAGGTTCTGGAGATGTTTTATTACCTGCTTTTGATGAGTACAAAATGCAAAAAATATATGTCGTGACAAGAGTGAGCATTTAATTGCACAACTTTTCATTTTTAGATTGCTATTATTTCTATACAGCATTTCTAACAGAAACACAGATCCCAGTTCAGTGCGTCGGATGACATTATAACTAACCAAGAAAAACACAGACGTGGCCAAAAAGTGAGTTTAGATTTCATGTGGTTTTTCAATTATAAGCTCTGTAAGATTGTGTCTGGGATTAAAGCATCTCAGCTGGATGTCTTTTCATACTAGGACATTAATATCCCTTATTTAGCACAGTATCTGTGGTTGAAGCCCACGGTGGCTGTATAAATAGCTCATGAGTTGATGCATTAATAACAACAGTCCTGTACAAAGTTTACAAAGGAGCCTTGCACGTGTCGGTACAAATCAAATACAACAGGGCATCTTGTCCTTACAGCAATTACAAAGGAGTCCTTCTAAAAAGAGCACAGGAGCATTAAAGAGCCTTTAAATAAAACTGAACCCCGGCCACAGTCACTGGGTGAGACTGAAGGCTTTATTTATAGACGGCAGAGGAAGATCCAGCTAACCGTAACAGGAAAAGTCCTCTCAGGAACGTAAGGTCAATGGCGCTATCAGCCAGTAACGCAATGTTTTCTGAAAAACAACAATCGCCCGTGGTAAAAACAACATTAGAGTGTATAACAGCCAGAAAAAAACGGATGCCTAATGGATTTGTAAAAAGAGGTCATTTGAAATGTTTGATGCATGATGGAAAACAGTTTTATTTTTCCTTAAAACTAGTGTTTTATGCTTTTAGAGACCAATTCAGGGCAAATTCCATCAGGTATATCAATTATAGTATATATTTCATATAATATAATTTCGTATACTCGTATAATTTTAGTATATATTTCATTTGAATGTGTTCAATTAAAAGCTGCAGCATCAAAACATGCACTAAAGATCTCTACTAATCTACATACTATCAATTATAGTTTCCTTCTAAAAATCCAACCCAGGCTCATTCTGATTACGTACCCCATATACATTTCTGGAGAGCAGCAAATACTTCCAAGGAGGTACATTTTTTTGCAGTTTTTGTTTTCGCGAATCCACCAGACCACTGTGTACGCTTTTTTTTTTTTGAGATCTCAAATTTCTCTCGTAATTGCCATTCGCGACTGCCCATCTCGTGTAAATCCATCAGAGGCTGCCGTCGACTGACAGACTAATCGACTAACCCACCCTCCTTCCGTAAACCCAACTGATAGTGTTTTCAAAAGCAATCCAGAAAAAGAAAAGCCCTCGCAACAGCATGATTTTTACCACGTTTTCAGATTTTACCACATTCTCACTCTGTTATTTACTTGTTCACTTACTTGTTTATTTTATTTTGTGCAATGTTCAAAACTTTCATAGATGCATTTAGTATGGATTATATGAGAGTTTTCAGTCATAGAGAGGTGGTCAAAGTTTCAACCACAGTACACGAACTAATTGAAAAAAATTTTGAGTTTGATTTACTAAACTAGGAAACAATTGGATTTTAGAAATTTCACATATGATTACAAATGCTCAATTTTGAAGTCAAAAGATTCAACCAGCAATTTTAGTAAAACCCACTCCATACAATAATTAATAAAAGGCTTTTTTAGGGATGGCAACTTAAAGACGCCTCTCATATGGAGAATTACGTCATGTGAATTGCTCAGGTGTGAGTGTAAACAGAGTATAAAAATCTTGATGGTTCTGTGGGTCTCGTCTATCAAATCTGCTCTTTATTTTGTATTCTCTATTGAATTCAAGTCAGGTGATTGGCTGGGCCATTCTACAGCTAGATTTTTTTTTCCTCTGAAAGCATTTGACAGTTTCCTTGGCTGTGTTTTGGATCACTGTCTTGCTGAAATGTCCACCCTGGTTTCATCTTCATCATCCTGATAATGTAGATGTTGGACTGAACCAGCTAATATTTATTTACAATGACGAAGCGCAGAGGGTTGCTGAAGAACTACTGAGAGATTTCAGCTGCAGTCTGGGCTTTCACTGCCTTTCTACACCTCCCATTCTTCATGTGTTCAATGCTTTTTACCCTCATCATTTCATTTTATTACACAGAACCTAATTTGTAAATTAATTAGGGTTGTTTTCTTTGCATACAGTATATGTATTTCTGTGGTTGTTATCAACATCTTCAAGTCAATGCAGGTCAACATTTCAAGTCAACAGCATCTTTACAAATATGTTTTTCTGAGAAAAATGATGACATGTTTAATACTTATTTCCCTCTTTGTATGTGTGTGTGTGTGTGTGTGTGTGTACATATATATATATATATATATATATATATATATATATATATATATATATACAGTATATATATATAGGAAAAAGTATGATTATCAACTATTTTGTTTTTTAAATTACCAACATCTTGCTGACTAATGGCTAAATCCTATTGGTAGGAAGGCATCAAAATCTTTTACTGTCATCAAATTATTTTTGTTGCAAATTTGTCTTCTGAAAATGATTGTAAAAACATACAGTAAGTCACTCTTTTTTTGTTCAGAAAAACTAAACTAAATGTAAAATATTTGTATTGTAACTTTGACCCATCTTTGACCCAAACACAACAAATATTAAAGTACATACATTTACACATATTCTTTTGTTTTCAAAGTACTTGCCATTTCTCTGTAATAATTTGTAGAAATTACTATCAATTTTAGAGTGAAAACGTTTCTAGCTTACTGTACACCAAATTGTTTTCAATCAGTAGAGCATGGGCTCAACCATGCATAAAAGAGCCATTTGGCTTGATAATTATAGTCTGCATTTTAATAAACAAGACATATTTACACATAGGAAATAATCAGTGTTAACTTAAACCTTTAAACTGTTTCTAAATGCTTACAGATCTGTGATTGGATTACATTCAAATAGCACTACGTTGGAGTTTAGCCAGTCACGCTTAGCCACAAGTCTCTAGCAAACAGAACAAATCTTAATTAGAATGAGAAATAACGAAAGCGAATGATCTTAACAGACTCTCTAAATCAAGCACCGTCATGTCTCTGTGAGTTTATATTTATCCCAGTCTTATGAAATAGCCATTTCTGACCCGCTGAAGCTAGTTAAGCTTGGTCTAATGTAGTTATGTTGTTGTCAGTATGTCTCCTGTTGATGTGCTCGACCGGTGGCAAACGGAGCAGGATGATCTTCTCATGAGGAGCCGAGGAACACATTACATTGTGCTAATGGTCAACAGTGTGTGATTACATGGATAATGTTGACAGCTGAGCTCAGAAAGCAGGAGAACATATTATCAGATTTGCTCAAACTGAGGTTGCCTTGGCAAAAAATACCCAGACTATGTTGCAGTAAGGTAGAAATTAAACGATAAGTAGGGCTAGACAGAATCTGTGGATCCTTTTTGTAAAATGAAAATGGGAATGACTTTGATAGAGTTAAAATAAACACAAAAAATAACAAAGCAACTTCATTTTTATTCAAGGTTTACAATCAAAATCCGATTAAAACCACTTGTTTGGTAAACAAAGCCACAGTTGGTCTCATAATGTGTTCACTGAAAGACAGAAATTTTCTTTTACAAATTGTATCGTACATAAATTATCTACATATTTGCATATTATTCAATAATAATAATTCAAGAGTTCACCCATAGCTGATGATTGATTATAAAGCGTGCTTGGCATGCTGTCCCGGGAGAGAGCCCTGAGCTCGTGAGATCCTCGAGTCCGGGGCTCCCTCCCGTTGCAGGGCGAGAGGGGAGTTTGAGCTCAGGTAGGTCTCGAGAACTTCCCTGCTTGATAATGGTTAATGTAGATTATAAATAGCTATGGAGAGTGTATGGTGAATTCAACGCTTGTCTATAATGTCGATTTAGTTTTGTCAATTTACTTATGTTACATGTTTTTGGTCTGTGGGAGCAGACCGGAAAGCCCGGGGAAAACCCACGCAAACACGACTTGGCCAGGTAAGATCTGAGCCAGTGACATTCTTGCTGTGAGGCAATGATGCTAACCATTGAGCCTCCCTGCTGCCCTGACAAGGAAAGGGGAGGAGTAGAGGTGGAAGGGGGGATTCTTCAAGATGAAGATGGCTAAGGTAAGATACTCTGGTTATTTATAGTGATTTAGGAATCGTCTGATTGGTGAATCTTGCGTTAGCTAATGAGGGAGCAGCTGCTATCAATCATAAGCGCGTGCTTATCTCGAAATTAGTTTATAAATAAACTTCACTACTGAAATGGGGTGGCACAGTAGCTCAGTGGTTAGCATTGTTGCCTCACAGTAAGAAGGTCGCTGGTTTGAGTCCCGGCTGGGTCAGTTGGCATTTCTGTGTGGAGTTTGCATGTTCTCCTCGTGTTCATATGGGTTTTCCCCCACAGTCCAAAGACATGCGGTATAGGTGAATTGACTAAAACTAAATTGGCTGCAGTGTGTGAATTTGTATGGGTGTTTCCCAGTACTGGGTTGCAGCTGGATGGGCATCTGCTGCGTAAAACATATGCCGGAACAGTTGGCGGTTCATTCCGCGGTGGCAACCCCTGATAAATAAGTCACTAAGCCGTAGGAAAATAAATGAATATTATTGTAAAGTATCCTATAGAAAACATTCATCTGTGAGCAATCTGTGAGGTGGAGTGTACTCATTTATGCCAAGCACCATTGTAATAACACAACATAAATAAAGCCATTGCATGCTTTGTCCATAAATAAACACCATGCACCAAATAGAGCCCGTCCAAAACATCTTCAACCCTATTGTCTTCCAACTAAAAACACTCATTGGTCACAAAAAAAGAGCAAGCAAGCTCTGCTATTTATATCCCATCTATCTTGTCTATCTCTTTCTTCTGAGCTCTGTAAGTCTGGCTTCCTTGGCAACCTACTCTTTGTTTTCAGTGGCACTGGTTCAAGTCAAAAGTGTGAGGAGCTTATCAGACATACAGACGGCTGCAGAGAAACTCCCTGTTTGGAGACGTTCAGAGTCCCTGATGAGCCAGGAGCTACTGAATATGTGGATGAAGGTTTTGTTTTTATTGCTATATATCATCACAGTTAAGTAAAATAATCATTTATGAGCTCTTTGTTTGAGTTTTAGAGTTACACCCTGCAGAGGACAATGAACTTAATAATACTTCTGGCACATCCAGTACAGTTGAAGTCAGAATTATTCACCCTCCTGTGATTTCTTTTTTCTTTTTCAAATATTTCTCAAATGATGTTTAACAGAGCAAGGGATTTTTCACAGTATTTCCTATTTTATCTACCGGAGAAAGTCTTATTTGTTTTATTTTAGCTAGAATAAAAGCAGTTTTTAATTAAAAAAAAAAAAAAAACATTTTAAGGTCAAAATTATTAGCCCCCTTAAGCAATTGTGTTTAGATTGTTATACAGTGACTTGCCTAATTACCCTAACTTGCCTAATTCACATAATTAACCAAGTTAAACCTTTAAATTGCACTTTAAGAAAGAAAGAAAAAAAGAAAGAAAGAAAGAAAGAAAGAAAGAAAGAAAGAAAGAAAGAAAGAAAAAAAGAAAGAAAGAAAGAAACAAAGAAACAAAGAAAGTAAGAATAAAAGAAAAAATAAAAGAAAGAAAGAATAAAAGAAAGAAAGAAAGAAAGAAAAAAAGAAAGACTAAAAGAAAGAAAGAATAAAAGAAAGAAAGAAAGAAAGACTAAAAGAAAGAAAGAATAAAAGAAAGAAAGAAAGAAAGAAAGACTAAAAGAAAGAAAGAAAGAAAGAAAGAAAGAAAGAAAGAAGAAAGAAAGAAAGAAAGACTAAAAGAAAGAAAGACTAAAAGAAAGAAAGAATAAAAGAAAGAAAGAAAGAAAGAAAGAGAAGACTAAAAGAAAGAAAGAAAGAAAGAAAGACTAAAAGAAAGAAAGACTAAAAGAAAGAAAGAAAGAAAGAAAGAAAGAAAGAAAGAAAGAAAGAAAGAAAGAAAGAAAGAAAGAAAGAAAGAAAGAAAGAAAGAAAGAAAGTCATACAGGTTTGAAATTACACAATATGTTAACGTAACCCACACCCTTAAATACAAAAAGTACAGAGTTAGTTTTTTTTGTATGAACATTCATTCATTTTCTTTTCGGCTTACTTTATTAATCAGGAGTCGCCACAGCAGAATGAACCGCCTTGTATGAACATGAAAAGCAAAATGTTTAATATATAAAAAGTTGCAGCCGTCGGTGGCTTTAATGTGTTTTACAACAGAAAAACGAAGTGGAGGATTCTCTGTAGAGCCATCTGGGGGATTATGTCCTCAGATGAAGGTCAGAGAACCAGGAGGTCAAAGGGTAAAGAGGCTCAATGCCTAGGGTTAAATCTCAGTTAGTGAACTCACTAAGAGATCTGCATTCATTTTATACACAATGATAATTCAAAGTGCTTTACATAAACAAGAATAAAAAAAAAATACAAGTATAAAAAAATTCAAACAAAAATAAAAATGCATAAAAACAGATTAAAATGTGTTAAACGGGCCTTTAAGGAATGAAAAAGAAACGAAAGACATAAAAGAGCAATCTGTCAGACGTAGCACAGTGCTCATTGGGTAAAGGCACACCTAAACAGATGCGTTTTAAGTCTTGATTTGAATGTGCCTAATGTTGGAGCACATCTGATCATTTCTGCAAGCTGATTCCAGCAGCAGGGTTGTAGCAACTGAAGGTGAATTCACCCTGCTTAGAAGTAACTCTTAGGGCTCTATTTTAACGATCTAAGCTCAAAGTCTAAAGCACATGGTGAAAAAGCATTAAGGGTGTGTCTACAGTAAATCCACTTTTGCTATTTTAAGGATGGGAAAATACGCTCTGCGCCCCGGTGCATGGTCTAACAGGGTTGTGCTTATTCTCTTAATGAGTTATGGGTGTGTTTTAAGCATAACGTGCATTAAACCTATCAGAGTCTCATTTCACATTCCCTTTAAAAGTCAGTTGCGTCGCACCTGCCATGGCGCATTTGCTATTTACATGGTGGACTTTGTAAGTTGAAAAACTGAACAATTCACTAGCGAGAAAAACGTTAAACAGACCATCTGCGTGAGGATAAAGAACGAGCCTTCTCCATTCGGGCTGTTTGTTTTCTCTTTACTTTACTTTTACTCTTTTACTTTCGTGGATAAGGAAACAGTGTTGTACGCACTCCACTGAAGTCATCCATTAGCTTACATATTTAATTTCGTTTGTTAAGCACAAAGATTTGTTTCAAAACTATTTCTAAATTCAGTTCTAATTTACAGCAAACGAATAAATGATTAATGATTAATGCCAACAATGCGCCTTAACACGTTACCTTTTTAGATTGGCAGATCCATGAGTCCACAAAGTGGCGTAAATGGATTTACTATTTAAACAATGCAAAACGTGAAAATTACTGTTGCGCTGGTTTGAAAATAGCAACAAGTTGTGTGTCTTGCGCCTTATTGTGTATGATAGGGCCCTTGTAATTTCTAATTTACTTGATCCTAATGATCTGAGTGACCTGTTAGTTTGTATTCAGTGAGCATATCTGTAATGTATTGAGGCCATTTAGTGACTTATAGAAAACAGATATAAAAACAGTGCTCAATGCATTTGGTCTATTTGTGTTTTGTCAATTGTTTACATTCATGCTACTTCAGAAAACCAATTCCACTGTGAAGCGTTTGCCACTGACGGCTAGATTAAAAAAAAAAAAAGCCTCATGTTGTTTGCATGCTTGAGGAACAATTGAGCTGCATATTTGCGTAAACTCACCACAATGGTTAAGTGTGCAAAAGGAACGTCATTATCAGATCCTTTCCATTTTTTTCAAGGGGTTGAAGGGAATTCTTCCAATGCCAGTGAGGCAAAGTGTCTTAATTAGCAAAGCACCTCTGACCTCCATCTGTTATCCTGAAATAAAGCAAGCGCAAGAGTTTCCTCTTTGCACAGCTCCAAGCCTGACCTCAGTAGAACCCTTTCTTTGTCAGCTCCGAAGCACAGGCTAATGGACGAATGCTTTGTTTAGGAACATTAGGGTTCTACTAAATATGGCATGGTTCAGTTATGATGCATAATGGGAGTGGTGCCATTTGGGGCCGTTTTTGCAATTTGGGGTCACATTTCTGCTTGATAGTATTCTGGTGGGCCACTAGCTAAAAACGAAAGCAGTCGGAGTTTCCTTAGAAAGGGATAGTTTCCTTTAAAGAAAGAGTTCTCTCATAAATTAAAAGAAGATATTTTGAAGAGTGTTGTCAACCGAAGAGTTTTGTTTCCCATTGACCTACACTATACACTAAAAAAACTGTAAAAAAAAAAAAAAAATTAATAAATAAAAAATCTGTAAATTAGCAGTTTTTCATATTTTGTGATTCATGTTTTTATTTTTTATTTTCCAATTTATTTATGCTTTTGAATTGCATTATGGGATCTTGATCTTTTCCTCAACCTTTAACCTTCAAAAGCTGGAAAAAGCTACTTTTATTAAGTGATTTTTTAATAGTTTAAAGTGATATATTGCCTGGGTTGGTGTTATATATTATGATACAAAAACCTTTAAATAAACTACCAGTACATTTTCTGTTATATTACAAACTTATTTCTTCTATATATTGTTTCTTTTACATCATATTATTTCAAACTTTTAAAATTTCAATAAAAGTCACTTGTTGAAAGTTAACATAGCATAGATCAAGGTCCCACAGTGCAATTTACAACTGTTAATAAACAGAAAACACTTGTACCTTTTCTCAAAATAATATTTTTACTTTAAACCTGCAGTTTTCATGTCATGTGACCACATGAAAAATGTACTGCTTTCAGTTTTTTGTATCTCTAATGTGAGTTTGATTACCATCTTGCCTGACATTTACAGCCATACTGAAAGGAGCAGCAGATTATTGAAAATAAAATAACTAGCAATAGCATAGACTAACATTATATGTATTTAGTTTAGGGCAAAGTACAACTTTACTTGGATTTTGATTTAAAGTTAAAGCAAAGTAATTCAATTAATTTATTGGCTATAAAAAAAACTGTATCAGTCAATGTCAATGTTTTTTTTTTTTCTTGGGCAGAATCAATATTTTGATAAATATTAAATTACATTTTCATTTTCAACAAAGTCAAAGCTATTTATAAATTTAGCTAAAGCAAATTACAGTATTTTTTAGGTTGGTCTTAAAATAGTGATATTTATAAAATATTTTTATTTTATACAATAAATATTTTTGGATTTAGATTAAATTTAATTTAATGGTTTGAACCAGTCAAATTATACTTTGAGAAAAAAAAAAAAAAGCTGTAACAAATTAGTTGGTTCAAAGTGTATTTTTTTTTAGTGTATGGACAAAAACACTTTCAAGGCTTTCCTCTAAATATTTCTTTTTTTGTTTTGCAGAAGAATGCAAGTTATGCAGGTCTGGAACAACATACCACAATTAAAATTAAAAAAATAAATAAATCTGCTGTAAACATGTTGAACAAAATCAGTGTTGCTTGAATAATACTTAAGCTCTAGACACAGTGTGATTAGGCGTCAAATAGGATGATGGTGTACAATAAAGCAATTGTTGCACATCAGTGTGCAATAGGCTGTCAGGGCAAACTATAGGAATCCCCCAACTGCAGAATTCAACAATAAACCAGAGATCAGCCTTTTACTGCTGAACATGAACTTAGCCTATCAGAGAAGAATTCTGTCTATCACTATAGAGATCAGCTTATCAAAACAGAGCTATTCCTATCGCTGAGCTATCACTATAGAGATCAGCCTATAAAAAAGAGCTCTATCGCTATAGAGATCAGCCTATCAGAGAAGAATTTAGTCTATCGCTAGATCAGCCTATGAGAAAAGACTTCTGTCTTTCACTATAGAGATCAGCCTATCAAAAGAGCTGTACCTATTGCTGAGCTATCACCATAGACATCAGCCTATGAAAAACAGCTCTATCGCTATACACTCTTAGAAATAAAGGTACAAGAGCTGTCACTGGGGTGGTACCTTTTCGAAAGGTACATATTTGTATTTAAAGGGTATATATTGGTACCTCAAAGGTATAAATTAGTACCTAAACATTTTAAGAGGTACTCTTTTGTACTTCTTAGGTACTAATATGTATCCTTGAGGTATTAATAAGGACCCTTTGAGTACAAATATGTACCTTTCAAAAACGTACCACCCCAGTGACAGCTCTTGTACCTTTATTTCTAAGAGTGTAGACATCAGCCTATCAGAGAAGAATTCTGTCTATCGCTTTTGAGATCAGCCTATCAGAGAAGAATTCTGTCTATCGCTTTTGAGATCAGCCTATCAGAGAAGAATTCTGTCTATCGCTATAGAGATCAGCCTATCAGAGAAGAATTCTGTCTATCGCTAGACAGATCATCCTATCAGAGAAGAATTCTGTCTATCGCTATAGAGATCAGCCTATCAGAGAAGAATTCCGTCTATCGCTATAGAGATCAGCCTATCAGAGAAGAATTCTGTCTATCGCTATACAGATCAGCCTATCAGAGAAGAATTCTGTCTATCGCTAGACAGATCAGCCTATCAGAGAAGAATTCTGTCTATCGCTATACAGATCAGCCTATCAGAGAAGAATTCTGTCTATCGCTATACAGATCAGCCTATCAGAGAAGATTTCTGTCTATCACTATAGAAATCAGCCTATCAGAGAAGAATTCTCCCTATTGCTATACAGATCAGCCTATCAGAGAAGAATTCTGTCTATCGCTATAGAGATCAGCCTATCAGAAAAGAATTCCGTCTATTGCTATACAGATCAGCCTATCAGATGAGAATTCTGTCTATCCCTATAGAAATCAGCCTATCAAAGCAGAGCTCTGTCTATCGATCATCCTATCAGAGAAGAGTTCTATCGCTATAGAGAGCTCTGTCAAGAGATCAGCCTATCACATCAGAGCTCTGTCTATTGTGCTATTTGTTACTTGCTTATTATACTATTGTACTACAGTAAATCCTGCCCCAGCTAATCCTATTTACTCACAGCGCTCTCTTACTTGCTTTATACTTGCAGAGTTCAAACTAGTCTTGTAAAAAGAAAAAAGAAAATGTGAAAGAGAAATTAAATGACTGACAAAAAAATTATTGGCACTTGACAGACAGGTTAAATCAGGCTATAGTTTGTCTTTTTAATGTTTATACAACTCTTCGATATCCAGTCCTGACCTGTCTGCAGTGTGATTTGTGGTTTAGTTCTTGTCAGATGTGCCGCCTAATATGGTGTTAAAACACACACAATAAAAGCAGGGTGATCTTGTGGCTCCTTGTGGATCCTACAACACAAATATGAGAATAAAATAAAACTTGCAGTAAATGTAATGTTATCCTGACAGAAAAAAACAAAACATTAGATTTGGTTTCCAGCTTCACTGGGATTTCTGAAGTAAGACCGCTTTTCCTATTGTCTCTTTCCATCCATTAGAGTGATTCAATACAAAATTCAATCAACAGATTAATGCAATTCCCCTTGGCCTTGTGTAATACAACTGGCAGACAAAACAGCTATAAAAAAAAACAAATAGAAAATGCAGATACACAGTGTGTCAGAAGAAACAAAAGGAGAAACTCAATAATAAAGAGTATTTTTAATCGATTATTATTGAACATTTAGCTGGCGAGCATCACCAGCAGATCAACAGAAGCAGATGGAAAACTCCAAATCCCATTAAAACAAACAAACAAACAAAAAACAGCAGCAGTCATGTAGAAGTGTATTAATGGAGACTCTTCCCAAAGGCTTTTGCAGATTAAAAGAAAGATAGAGAATGCAATTCCATGAAATTCCAACGAATCCCCGCCATCTGTCTTTAGATGCATTTAATACCAGATAAGAGGTTGAACATCCCAGCATGCACAACATTATGAATCAGAAGATGCTTAGCAAATCTAATCCACATGACCGATTAATGCAGTCATCGGTTTTAACAAATGCATTCACAAATATTCAGTAATGATACAGATCTCAGAAAGCTCTGGATTTGCAGACAACAATGATAGTGACACCTAGCTGAGGAAACTGAAACTGATTGTTTTGTTGATATTTTATGAATGATCTGTTATATATTAATTTCAGGCCGGATCATGTTCATGTCTCACACCGTGACCTAATTGTCAATCTGAATAGAACACACTGTGAAGAATGTTCCTTTGGCTCGTGTCTTTCTATTCATAAAACGCTTCCTCATAAATATTTGATGAGTACACAGTACAGTACACTACACCAGCATGGGCTATGTGAACCAGGCAGGTACATTTTTGCACACTTAAACATGCATTTGCACATAAAGTCCTGTACAGTACATA
This sequence comes from Danio kyathit, assembly GCA_903798195.1. Lineage (NCBI taxonomy): Eukaryota > Metazoa > Chordata > Actinopteri > Cypriniformes > Danionidae > Danio > Danio kyathit. Next base: position 141,773 of record CAIGQS010000119.1, read on the forward strand.
AGTAACACATGCATATGATCCAAAAACACTTTCATTTTTTGTCTTGTACACAAATGAAAATTATCCTAAGCTATGCAGTTGAAGTCAGATTTATTGGCCCCTCTTTGATTTTTTTTTCTTTTTTAAATATTTCCCAAATGATGTTTAACAGAGCAAGGAAATTTTCACAGAATGTCTGATAATATTTTTTCTTCTGGAGAAAGTCTTATTTGTTTTATTTTGGCTAGAATAAAAGCAATTTTTCAATTTTTTAAAAGCCATTTATGGTCAAAATTATTAGCCCCTTTAAGCTATTTTTTTTTTCGATAGACTACAGAACAAACCATCATTATACAATAACTTGCTTAATTACCCTAACCTGCCTAGTTAACCTAATTAACCTAGTTAAGCCTTTAAATGTCACTTTAAGCTGTATAGAAGTGTCTTGAAAAATATCTAGTAAAATATTATTTACTGTCATCATGGCAAGATAAAATAAATCAGTTATTAGGAAATGAGTTATTAAACTATTATGTTTAGAAATCTGTTGAAAAAAATCTTCTCTCTGTTAAACAGAAATTGGGGACAAAAATAAACGGGGGCTAATAATTCAGGGGGGCTAATAATTCTGACTTCAACTGTATGTTTACTTGATAAGAAAAATTGCATGTAAGATATTAATTCTATGGATATTTACCAAACTAAATGAGTTTTAAAACCAGTCAAAATCTTGTTTTCTTATTAAACTTCTACATTTTTTCTTGAATTTTGAAACTTGAAATATCTTATACATAATATTGCATCTCATGTAAAAGTTTTTATTTATTTATTTATGAGCATTTAAACAGTATTACTAGAAAACAAGAAAAATAGTTTAAAAACGTGCTGTATTTATGAATTACTTTCTTGTTCTCTTGAAGCAGTAAAGTCATCAACATCTTTAATGGCTCAGAGATTAAATAAACAAGCAGCAAACTTTAATATATTGGAGAATTATCTCTTTAATAAACTGTATCTGTCCTTTAATAAGCCACATGACACTTTCAGCATCCAGATACTGCACACAATCACGCAAAAGCAGTTGGTTTGTACGTCAACAACAGGAAATGCTTATCATTGTGCGGTAAAGGAAGTTGGTATAGTTTAAAATATGTAAAACATTTCAAATATTCTGGAGGTTTGCTTAAGAAAACTCAGTCCCAGGTTTAAAAATATAAAATAAAATAAATATCAGTATGGCCTTGAGGTATTCGAATGATGAAATGACTCTGTTATGAACATCAGAACTTGAGCACTGAGTTTAAAGTTATAATAAAATAATAATAATAATAATTGTTGAATTGTGTGCATTGATTTTTAATGTGCCAAAAATCCTTAATCAAAATAGTTTTCCCTTGTTAAACAACATCTGTTCTCTAATTACTTTTAATGACACAAAAATCTCATGTGAGATTGACCAATGGCAAACCACAAGAATCCAATCAACCCTAAAAGGGTACAATTAAACCCCGCCCTGAATATTTTTCTTGTTTGAGATGAAAATTTGTAAGGATATCCATCATAATTGTCATGATCACCAGCAATCTAATGCTTGCAGATCGCTGGAGAACTACAGATCTGTCACTGAACCAGACTACAAATAACATCATGCACCTTATGCACACCAGTTCCTTATTCACTCTGATTACACACACACACAGGTGATGGTCATTCTCAGTGATTACATGGACAATACTGTATATACACTCCAGTTTCAACACTTTTGGCTGTGTCTTGTTTTTGTTTTTCTGTAACATTACAAAGTGTTTTGGACCTTTGGCTTGTTTACCGTCTTTCATTCTTTGCCACCTAGCCTGACCATTCGCCTGTTTTTGACCTTGCTTTTTGGATTACTCTGATGCTCCTGTTATTTGTGGCCATTGCCTGCACGACTTTCCTGTAATAAACTGCATGTGGATCTGCACGTCAGTTGTCCAGTGTCTGATTGTTAAAATAACATGCTGTAAAAACAAATATTGCTGCCTTAAAGTACAAATTAAATCAAAACAAACCATATGATTTCGTTAGCTCACATTGCTAGGTTTGGTGAACAATTCATCTGTGCATGACATTAAGAAAAAAAAAATAGTTTGCCCTTGTAATCTAAAATTAAAATCTGCAAATACACTTTCTGTTTGTTTTCAGTTAAATTTTCAGATTAGATCTGTCTGAGGTATTGGGCGTGGCTAATATACTCAACCACGCCTCTCCAACTGTCAGTTTTGACAACAAACAGAAACACTGAGCAGGAGCTGTCTAATAGGTTGTAATAACTCTCCCGAAACCCTTTACCCAATCTTTCTGAATGAAATGCCTACTTTACTACATCCAATCAGCTTGCAGAAACAAGCCACGCCCACTGTTTTCTTATTTAATATTCCGTTTCTCCTGGAACTACATCACAATACCAAAAAAACAAAAAACAGTTGAAGCTTCTGGTTTATGCAGAGTTTAAATCTCAACTTACATCAGTTAAACAGACTTAAAAATTAAGTTAAACTTTCTATAACTTAACTTAGTTAGATGGGGCGACCCCAGATTAATAAAGGGACTAAGCCGAAAAGAAAATGAAGGAATGAAGGAACTTATTAAATAAGTTAAAGTAACACAAAAACATTTGTTGTCATATCCTTTTTACAGTGTTATGTGCTGTTAAGGATGATTTTGAGTCTTAATTTGGCCACAACCTTCTCTGTATTTCAGCTAGTAGAATGATTTTTGGTGACAAATCTTATTTTGACACATATTTTGGGAAAATGGTTTGAAATTTAAAAAAAAAAACCCTTAACAATACACTCCTGGCAAATTTACTACCCTTTTGTTACATAAGGGATGAAAACATCTACTAAATTAAACTGCTGTAAAATTGCACCAGATTTATTTATTTGCATAAATCTGTTAATCCACCTCAGTCCTGATCAAAACTACTAAATTGCTTAGAAAATTAGAGGATTTTAACTTTTTAATTGCCAAATTCATAAATGATGTCACTGATTTGGTGAAAAAACACACAAAATGACGCATTTTCAATATAAAAAGTAACTGTGGACTGGATTTTTTTTAATCTTATAACACAGTCTTGGACATGTGAACGATTAGTAACAGCAATGCCTTTGATGCATTGTTAGTTTCTGTGCAGCATATGATTTTCATTTTTTCCCCCAATTTACTGTTCCTGGCAGTTTTTGCAGACACATCAAGGTAAGTGCGTAAAGGTCACTCTCACACTCTCACACACTGACAGAAACACATGCTTTAATTTGCTGTTATACTCCATATAACTCCATATAAAATCCATAAACTATTTTTTTTGCACAGGTCTATCTAAAGGGGTTAATGGTGGCAACTGATGATCAAAAGTTAAAATTACAAATGTCAATGTTACAAAATGCATGATTATATGATGTCATGGCTTTTCAATCAAAAAATGGGACAAAAACAGCCACCAACATCAAAGTGCACAAGGGTTAATTGACTGTTTGACTGTGGATTGAAGTGTAATATTGTAATGTTTTACTTCATAAACCCTCAGAGCATTATCAGAACCCGCAGGTATTAATTTTTTTTTGCCTGTATATGTTTTAGGTTGGGCGACGCAATGGCGCAGTAGGTAGTGCTGTCGCCTCACAGCATGAAGGTCGCTGGTTCGAGCCTCGGCTGGGTCAGTTTGCGTTTCTGTGTGGAGTGTGCATGTTCTCCCTGCGTTCGCGTGGGTTTCCTCCAGGTGCTCCGGTTTCCCCACAGTTTAAAGACATGCCGTACAGGTGAATTTGGTAGGCTAAATTGTCCGTAGTGTATGAGTGTAAATGAGTGTGTGTGGATGTTTCCCAGAGATGGGTTGTGGCTGGAAGGGCATCCGTTGCGTAAAAACGTGCTGGATAAGTTGGCGGTTCATTCCGCTGTGGCAACCCCGAATTAATAAAGGGACTAAGCCGAAAAGAATGAATGAATGAATGTTTTAGGTTCTCAAAGTGTCAACTATTGACTTGCTTTTGATGAATCACCAGGTAACGTCATCTAAAAAAATCTTCATCAATGTTCTACTGAATTAAAAAAGTGCATCTTTGATGGCCTGAGGGCAAGCAAACTAACAGCTTTTCATTTCAGGGCTGAACTATGTCTTTAAATTCCAAAAAGGTTTCAAAGTTGTTGTCACTGAGCAATGGGCCGATTACTCAGCTTTCAGAAGTAACAGGCTGAGTTCACATGATGCATGACTCAACACTCTTTTTGTATAATTCAAGCAGTCACAGAAATGCCTGCTGCTGCTCTCCGAGTGTGAGAAACAGCATGCCTCCAGCTTCCAAACCTGCTTTTTTTTGTTTTAGCCACTTGAAATGCACCAGAGTAACAGCGGCAGCCTGCGTTCATAGAAAGCCTTTTTTTCAAGTGGTTCCTCTTGTTTGTCTGCCATTCTCACTGAGCTCTTGATTGCCTCTTATGAAAAGCAATGACACAATCATTGCTTGAGAACGAAAGGCCTCATATTCAGAGGTAAGAATTTCTTGTGCTGTTTTAAAAAGCCCCATGCAGCACGTTTTTTTTAACCGTAGATCTTTATTTAAAAGCAATGGCTCTGAGGGTTCAGTTCACACAGGAAATATCTTTGTTCACAGCAGTGGCCCTGTTCAGTATGTTCAGTACTTTCATGTTGAGACTCAAAAGTCTGAAAACACAAAACAAATACAAAGAAGCGTACACAGACTTTTGCTCCAGTGTTTACAAAAAATATCTGAAGAAGTTTTAATAGATTCAAATGTGTTTCTATATGTTTTTGTGTGATGATCGAAAATTAAAAGATTTCAACAAATTCTATATTTCTATAATGAAAATAAATCCGAAAAGAAAATGAATGAATGATGAATATGTATTTCTTTGTCGCAATCACCAGCGATCCAGGTTTGTAGATCGCTGGGAAATATTTACTTTCACTCTGACTACAATCCCGTCACCATATGGACTACAAATCCTGTCATCCACCTCACACACACCTGTTCCGCTTTTTCCGCTGATTACACACACACGCACACAGCTGGGAGCTGCTCAAGGACTAATTACAAGGACTATTTACACAGCACGCACACACAAACTTCTGGGCTGAGTCTAGTTCACTGTTATTGTAGCATTACGAAGCATTATCCCTATCTAGTCGTTGCATGTTTTGATCCTTGCTTGGTTTTTTCATTATTGATCCTTTGCCGCCATTACAGACCACTCGCCTGTTTTTTGACTACGATATCGGATTACCTGTGTGTTACTGTTTGCTCCTGTGTTTGACCATCTCCTGCATGACTATTCTTTGTTTATAAAACCTGCATGTGGATCATCAACTCCGTTGTCCAGCATCCTCACGTTATATATACAGTTGAAGTCAGAATTATTAGCACCCCTGAATTATTCGCCCCCTGTTTATTTTTCCCCCAATTTCTGTTTAACAGAGAGAAGATTTTTTCAACACATTTCTAAACATAATAGTTTTAATAACTCATTTCTATTAACTGATTTATTTTATCTTTGCCATGATGACAGTAAATAATATTTTACTAGATATTTTTCAAGACACTTAAGTGACATTTAAAGGCTTAACTGGGTTAATTAGGTTAACCAGGCAGGTTAGGGTAATTAGGCAAGTTATTGTATGATGATGGTTTATTCTGTAGACTATCGAAAAAAAATGTAGCTTAAGGGGGCGGTAACACTTTACAATAAGGTTCATTAGTTAATGCATTTACTAACATGAACTAATCATGAACAACACTTGTACAGCATTTGTTAATCATAATTGAACATTTACTAATGCATTATTACCATCCAAGTCCATGCTTGTTAACATTAGTTAATGCACCGTGAGTTAACATGAACTAACCATGAACAACTTTATTTTCATTAACTAATGTTAACTAACATGAATAAATACTGTAGTAAATGTATTGTTCATTGTTTGTTCATGTTAGTAAATGCATTAATTAACATTAACTAATGAACCTTATTGTAAAGTGTGACCAAGGGGGTTAATAATTTTGACCTTAAAATGGTTTAAAAAATTAAAACTGTTTTTATTCTGGCTGAAATAAAACTTTCTCCAGAAGAAAAAATATTATCAGACATACTGTGAAAATGTCTTTGCTCTGTTAAACATCATTTGGGAAATATTAAAAAAAAAAAAAATCAAAGGGGGGCTAATAATTCTGACTTCAACTGTATATATAAGCTTTCTATTCATAAAAGAAATCACTAATAAGAATAAATATTTACTAACAACAATGTAATATTCCATGTTTTCAGTTCATTCATTCATTTTCTTTTCGGCTTAGTCCCTTTATTAATCTGTGGTCGCCACAGCAGATGCCCTTCACACAGCGGATGCCCTTCCAGCCGCAACCCATTACTGAGTAACACCCATACACACTCATTCACATACATACACTACAGCCAGCTTAGCTTACCCAATTCACCTATGGTACATGTCTTTGGACTTGGGGGGAAACCGGAGCACCCATATGAACACAAGGAGAACATGCAAACTCCACACAGAAATGTCAACTGACCCAGTCGAGACTCGAAACAGGAACCTTACTGCTGTGACAGCGCTACCTACTGCGCTGTTTTCAAGCTTTTTAACACAATAATTATAATAACTAATTATTTGTCTTTGCCATGATGACTGTTTATAATATTTTACTAGTTATTTTGCAAGATACTAATCTTTAGCTTAAAGTGCAACTTAAATGGAGTAATTCGGTTAACTAGACAAGTTACAGTAAGTTTATTAGGCATGTTGTCATTTGACAACAGTGGTTTATTTAGTAGCTAATCTTAAGGGGGCTATTAATATTGACCGTAGCTTTGTTTAATATTTTTCCAAAAAAAAAAAATTATTCCATCCAACTAAAAGAAAGTACAGTATACTTCCCCAGGAAAAAAACATATAGAATTCAATATAATGTTTAAAAAAAAAAAAAAAAGTCCCTGCTCTTGTAAACACAAATATTAAACAGGTCACCATTTTTCTCAGAAAACATATTTCTGAAGGTGCTGTTGACTTGAAATTGTCAAGTCGCATGTTAGTAACAATTAAAGAAATCCATATATGCAAAGAACACAAATCTAATTACTTTACAAATTAAGTTATGCTTAATAAAATAAAATGACGTAGGGAAAAATTATTGAAAACAAAGAAGGGGAGGTGTAGAAAGGCAAAGAAAGCCCAGACAGCAGCTGAAATCTCTCAGTAGTTCAACCCTCAGCAACCCTCTGCCCTTCGTCATTGTAAATAAATATTCGCTGCTTTAGTCCAACATCTACATTAGAAGGATGATGAAGATGAAACCAGAGTGGACATTTCAGCCAGACAATGATTCAAAACACAGCCAAGGAAACTCTCAAATGCTTTCAGAGAAAAAATAAATCAAGCTGTAGAATGGCCCAGCCAATCACCTGATGCGAATCCAATAGAAAATGCAAAATAAAGATCAGATTTGACAGATGAGACCCACAGAACCATCAAGATATTTACACTCTGTTGAAGTCTGTGAAAAACTCACACCTGAGTAATGCATGTGACTTCATTCCATTTCAGAGGCGTCTTTAAGCTGCCTTTGTTAAAAAAGCCTTTTATAGTTGTGTTAAATACAGTAGTCCAGTACTTTCTACTTGTTCATCTCATTGCTATTACACATAACTTATTTTTCAGATTTTTTTTTTTTTTTTTTCAGTTTCATGTGTGTATTGATTGGGTTTTTACCAAAATCCGGTTCAACTCCATGTCAACAGCTCCTTTAGAAATTTTATTCTCAGGGAAAAACGCAACATGTTCAATACTAATTTTCCCTGCTAGAATTACAATTTCACAGGAGAGCTAATAGTTTTCTCTTATATATTTGTGCACTACTATTTTAAGATGATCAATGAAAAGTTTAATTAGTTCTGTGACAGATCATCACTGACATACAGTAAATTGTGACACTCAACTGGCTTATTGTACCATATAATTATTGCAGTCCAGCAAGGTGACAAACTGACTTGTGAAGCTGGCAGATAAGGTTGTAAACTGAGCTGACGTCAACAGCAAGCCTCTCCTCCTGATAGTTTATGACTTTGTTCTTCACATCTTTGGGCCAATGGCAGTATTGTTTACACAGTGTGTCTTCTGAGCTCCTTACAACAGTTAATATGATCTCATGGGCTTAGACGGAAGGAGAGGTAAGTTAATAAATGCTTGTGAGCACGAGAATGAAGAACAAAGGTTCACATCAGGGCAAATTGAGGCCAAACAAACAACATACACTCCATTTGCCCATTTCAGGTTTAGTCTGTATATGCCATATAATGTGTAGACAAACAAAATAATGTGCATGCTAATCCCATCGCATGAGATCATGAGTCCAGCTTCAATCAAAGCTCTTGCAACATGCAAGTTGGATTTATCAGCTTTAAGCTATGAGTTTATAAGGTCACAGGGAAGCATCTCCATCAGCCTATTTATAGAAGTGTTTCAGGCGAGCTTCAGCGCCACAGTGAGGGACAGTAAATCACTGCAATGACATTTCAATGCAGAGCTGTGATTTTTATCTCTCACTTGACCACACGTACTGCACATTCTCCACACTGGGGGTTTACAGCTTCATCCAGATGAACAGGAAGGGGGAGAAACAAAAATCCCAAAATGATGAATGTGTTGTGAATATTTAGTTAGTGGCTGTTTGGAGAAAAATGTAAATTGTGGGTTTGTGTTTATTTAAAGGGCACCTATGATGCAAAATCAACTGTAGGTACACTGCAAATTTTAGATAGTAGATTTAACTACCTTACCGTGCGTTCACACCGAAAGCAGCGAGAGCGTCAAAGGTCGCTCTGGCCGCCCTGGCAACAACGCTGTCTGCCTTTAGCTCCGGCGGCGAGAGCGTCAAAATTCGCTACACATTGATCTCGTACTTAAAGGAGCCGTTGCAGCATATGATATCAGTTACATTCCCACATAAAATATGCTTTCTAGCGTAAAGATGTTGCACACTTATTATCAAATTCACTTAACTACGGAAGATCTAGTTGCATGTGGTGTGGCTTTGCTCCACTATGTGTCCATATGCCTGAAATACTCTGAAGCAGCGATACTGTTTTGTATTGTCGCATGAAATTCCCGCTTTCTTTTAAGATAAAAAAATAATAACATTGATGCACATTAGTAACTTGCTAGTAACTTTTTTTTTTTAATGTATGTTCCTGTAAGAAAACATTGCAAATAATTGGAAATCCAGCAACTGCAATAATTAAACCCTTGGGAACAACTGTGGTCGGAACCAAAGTTCACAGTGACTGTGTTCTCTGACTCCTCTCAAGCGGTGGACTTCTACATTACGATTGCTTGCCGCCGAACCGCGTCATAGCTCATTACCATAAAGTTGACTTGATTTCAACTTTCCTCGACTATCACACCGGCGAAGACGCGCCGCGCTGCTCCTCGCCGCTTATCGCCGCCGGCTCCCATTGAAAATGAATGACTTCCGGCTACTTGACGCTCTCGCCGCTTTCGGTGTGAACGTACAGTTAGAGTTCAAATTAACACTCCTTCAGAGTTTATATGGGAACCACTATAAAAGTGTTAAAATAACACTTTTGAAAAAGTTAACATTATCAACACTTAGAGTGTGTTAATTAGCAAACTCTTATAATGTAAAATATTAATACCACAAAAGATCATATAAACACCAAGTGTTATGTGTTAACACTCTTAAGTCAAATTTTCAACACCGCACAAAAATAGAAATATAGCTTGTTTAATATCAGCAACACTTTATTAACTATTCGGTTAATGTTTAAGGAAAACAATTCAATTTTATCCAAAAGGAGCAGTTTTAAGACAGCTTTATTTTCTTTAGTTTTAATGTAACATAGCTAGTACAGAACAAAATAAAGATGAAAAATGATGCTGATATTTGATATTTGAAACTAACGTGTATATATAACGATTTGGATGTCAAATGTCTATATACAAATATTTTAAGTACTTTTACTCACTATTGCTTCTTCTCATTGCTCCTTGTGGCAAAAGCATCTGGAAAAATCCTCCAGGGATATTGCTGCATAATTTCCCGGATGTAGCAGTCAACAGTATTAGCGTTAGATACATGTAACTCTGTATGACAAGGAGGCAAATCGGCTTCTAACACTGAGAGGGTTATTTTATCTTTATCTAACTCTAGAATTTCAACACTTTACTCTGAATTACCGCAACACTCAAAATTTAACACTAATGAATTTGCTGTATTGTGTCCACAGTCATATTGGAGTGATATAAACATAACAGGTCTCTCTTTTTTTTCAATTTTCCTGAGCTTAAAATAGGATAAAATCCCAGACATTTTGGCCCACCACAACGTGAGATAGCAGTGCAGTTTTCCCCACCCACTGATATTGATTGACAGGTGTATATTAATATGTCTCAGTATTACCACATTTAAACATGTCCACAAGACAGAATTTGCAAAGAAACTGGGATTAAAAGATGTATTCCAACTTTATAGAAGCAGTTCCACCTACTGCACTTCTAAAAGCATTGGTCCACTTTGTATTTTTATAGAAATTTGAATCATACTTTTTGAGCTACGTAATTTATAACCACTGGAATCACCACAGCTACACAGTGTACACAACTATTAACGAGGATGCTTCAATCACACAGCAGGAGTTTAATCAGGTTTATTTTGTACAGAAACATAGCAATAATAGATCTCTAAACAGCAGCACGATTAGGTATCCTTTCACATTTGGCACAAGTAAATGACAGCAAAATGTTAACGTTAAAATTGTATCAGCATTTCGTCACCTTAGAATTATAACGTTCTATCTGACGTTTTTGTTTAAAATTGAGTTATTGACATATTCTTATTAAATGACAACTTATTTACATTATGGGATGTTTTTTTTATAAATTGTTTGCATATTAAGACTTTTTATTTAAAAAAACAAATGTTACACGCATACTGTTTGCTATGGAATGCAAAAACTTTGAAGCTCAATATCTCAAAATCATTCAGAACGCGGATAAAACCTTATAATTCCAAAGTGACGATTTGTGTGTGGCTCATTCATCGTACTGTGGCATTTGTGACCGTGGGTCTCTGATTTAATGTGTCTTAGTTTCTTTCTATCTTTTTGCTGTGTTTATCCTGACGTTCGACCAGGTTATCCTGCTGTGAAATCAAATGTCCCGGCGGTGGGCGAGAGAACCAGCTCATTTTCATATAAAGGCACATGTGCAAAAACAGCTTCAATTCCCGCAGACACAAACATTGACATTTTCAACAGGTAATAATAATGATGGGTTGTGTTAACCCAACGCTGGGTCAAATATGGACAAACCCAATGTAGCATTCATTCATTCATTCATTCGTTCATTTATTCACTTTCCTTTAGCTTAGTCCCATTATTCATCAGAGGTTGCCACAGCAGAATGAACCGCCAACTTATCCAGCATATGTTTTACACAGCGGATGCCCTTCCAGCAGCAACCAGCAGCAACCCAGTACTGGGAAACACCCATACACACTCATTCACACACATACACTATGGCCAATTTAGTTTATTCAATTCGCCTATAACATGTCTTTAGACAGTGGGGGAAAATGGAGCACCCGGAGGAAACCCACGCCAACACGGGGAGAACATGCAAACTCCACACAGAAATGCCAACTGACCCAGCCGGGAATCGAACCAGCAACCTTCTTGCTGTGAGGCGACAGTGCTTATCACTGAGCCACCATGTCGCCCCCCCCCTGATTTTTATTTACGACAGATGAAAACATGCTTTATACTGAACAATTATATTTAAAAAAAAAAAATGCTTTAGATGATCACTTTTTTTATTTTAACTTTGTAATAAGTTTAACAATAACATTTATTCATTCATTCATTTTGATTCATGTTTTACGCAGCGGATGCCCTTCCAGCCACAACCATCTCTGGGAAACATCCATACACACTCCTCCACACACATACTGTACACTACGGACAATTTCGCCTACCTAATTCACCTGTACCGCATGTCTTTGGACTGTGGGGGAAACCCAAGTGCACGCAGGGAGAACATGCAAACTCCACACAGAAACGCCAACTGACCCAGCCAAGGCTCGAACCAGCGACCTTCTTGTTGTGAGGCGACAGCAGTGCCTATTGCGCCACTGTGTCGCCCGTTAACAATAAGTGTAAAACAAACATTAACATTTTACTTAAACCCATATGTAATAAATCTATATTAGTTTAGTTTAGTTTAGTTCCCAAGACTGACACACTTAACACAATAAACACCAACACTTAACATCAAGTACACAAACAAAAACTGAAGAAGAAAAGAAAAGGAAAAAACACAAAAAAAAATGTTTTTAATAATAATTTAGAAAAAATAATAGTAATAATATTTCCTAGAGATGGGTTGCGGCTGAAAGGGGATCCGCTGCGCAAAAACGTGCTGGATAAATTGGCGGTTCATTCCGATGTGGCGACCCTGGATTAATAAAGGGACTAAGCTGAAAAGAAAATGAATGAATGAATGAATGATAATAACGATAATAAATAATAATAATCGATTGATTAAGTACAATTATTTTATAACCAACTTGCTTTGGGCACAAAAGTAAATTTATAACAATTTGTGAAGCATCTTATTGTCCTTAGATGTCGGCCAAAGGGCATTCGCTCAACATATTTGTTTAAGTGCTATCTCCGATTATTTTATGTGCCATCATCAACATCTGCTGTTCATAACAAGATGCAATACTTTGCAGGGGGATTCCCAAAATATTAAAAATGAGAGATTTTCATATGAACTTAATTTATATTAATTTAATTAAAAACATTCTTTACAAAAAAAGTGTACAATTTATTTTTTTTCCTATTTGGGGTTCAAAATGATATCAAATAATCAAAATAATAGGCTTAGTTCAAAGAGGCAGCAACCATCCTATTTTTAGCATATTTAACTCAAATGTGTTTTGATTTTTGTTTAGTCTGAATAGCCAGATTTGATTTCATAACGCAATAGCAATTAACAATATATATATATATTTTTTCTTTGAAAAAATCATTGGGGGAAAAAAAAATCAATCAATTAGATAATGCAACTGATATGTAATGTCACAAAAAGCATGCAATTCTGTCTGAACTTGCTGCTTCTTCCTCATATAGTGTACTAAATAACATTTACTATGTAGTGACACAACAGGATGGATTTGTAAAATACCTCAATCACAACTATGAATAAATTAAAGTGAAAACACTGTCATCACTTGTAAAATGACAGTGCAGACGGTGCAAATCCGATTTTCGGTCGTGTGAACGGAGCCATAATGCAACTTCTGTTTACCGATCACGTTTTTTCCTCAGCGAAATGATTAAATGTAGGCCTTCCTAATCCCTTTAATCCAGTTGGTCTGGAGATGCGACCACTTTGACTGATTGCTGAATTGAGCTTTGGGTGAAATCCCATGCAATGTCAGGAGATGAAGTGAGAAAAAGCGTTTGACAGCTCATGCAGCGGTCCACCTGATCTCAACGCATGCACAATTCTCAATTCACCATCTGCAGTGAAGAAAAAACAGCCTTTGGTGCATTGATACGCTGTGAAGTTTCTGCTTTACATTCGTGAAGAGGCAGAGCAAAGATTACAGCTGTATTAGTACACAATCCCCTTGTCCTCGTGTATAGATAACCTGTCAGTCCAGCAGCACCAAAGCTCATTAAAATTCCCCTCCTACAGAGTCATGACTGCCAGCACGTGTATTGTACCTGTGCTTTGTTCTCAGAAGCGCACTCTCAAAGTCAATTAATGCAATGCTCAGTTAGGCAGAGCTCATAAATATAATGCTTACAGTGAGGCAAAAATCTTTACAGAGACAGCCCATAACCTTAGCGATGTGTGTGACAATATACATTGTATCATGATATAATGTGCAAGTGCTATCATTAAAGATTTTCTATACTGTAATAAGCTATTTAAATATATCATGTAGCTTATTAAGTTATAAAGAAGCATGCATTAAGGAGAGGTTTGGAACTTTTATCCACTTTTTTCCTCACAATTTCAGGTGTGGATTTCTCTGAATTGCAAATTATATGTCTATGTTTCATAAATGCAATTTGAATTCTTAACTTGCATTTTTAAGATTGTATCATAATTCTAAAGAAAGAATTACAGAAAAGGCAGAACTGCAATATTAAACTGCAAAATTGGCAATAAAATCAAAATCTGAAAAAAAGACAGATTAATGAGATATAAACTGAACTGTAAAGGCAAAAAAAAGGAGAATTCTGGCTTTTTCTTGCATTTTAGGGTTTAAAGATCATTAATTTGTCTCAAAAATCAGAATTTAGTGATAACGTAATTAACATTCATTCATTCATGACAACGTGACAAGAGTCTAATATACCAGCTGATGTGTACATTACAATATTATTACAAAAATAACAAATAATAATAATAGAGTAAATCTCTCACTGATCTTGACTGATCTTTGCATCTCTGTTTATTTTATTAATGCAGTTAAGTCTACGTATAAATTTTAATTATACAGTGAAGACTTTGGAAGTGGTAATAATTTGATCAATCAATTTCTGTAGAGATTCTTATTAGCTTCAGAAACGTTAAAAAAAAAAAAAAAAAAAAAAATAATATATTATATAATATATATATATATATATATATATATATATATTATATATATATATATCAAATGGACAAAAAAGTCTGTCGTTTCATATTACACTATAAAAAATGACAGTAATTTAAACTGTAAACATGCTACAGTAAAAATCTGTAACACTGTTAACAATTTTTAATATTTAGCTGCATTTGCTGTTGGACAGTTATGCAACTGAATTTTAAAGTTGCATTGTGAAAATTACTGTAAAGACATACAATACTATAAATACATATAGAGCAAGATAAATGGTGCTGTAAATAAAAATACAGTATTTTTGCTGTAATTGATTTACAGTATGTTACTGGCGAACTGCTGCCAGTAAGTTACTGTAGATTCTACAGGACAATTTTGACAGTGTATGTTTCCTTAATAACCTTAAGGAACCTTCCTAAATAAACTTCCTTAATAGCTCAATCAAGGGTTAATAACCGTAAACTGACTTTCCCAGAATTTCCTTTATGGCACTTCACTTTTTATGCCTTTTTATTGACATAATTATGGTTCTTTTAAACAAATAAATAAATAGATAAATTAATAAAAAACGGTAGTTTACCATAACATTTAGAATTTTTTTTTTACAGTTTGTACCGTATTTTTAAAGGTTAAGTTCTGGAAACCACAGCTGCCAGTTTTTCACTGTACATTTCACAGATTTTCTTTACAGTGTATGCTTTAGCATTTATTTTGTGGTGTCGCAAAATACGTTGTTTACAGTACTAGTACTTTTTCAACATTTGGATGATTGCAACATTTCACGCAAATTTGAAAGTTGCAAGGTTGAACGTACAAAATGTTTACATTGTAATCAATAGTTTTTGAAAAGTGTTTTATATTTCATTTTTGTTTATTTAATATTTCTATATTCTTAAACAAAAAATGCCTTGAAGTTATAAATAAAGTGAGAAAAAATCATCACACAGAGTAGAAGAGTACATTTTTGGTTAAATATTTTTGAATTAAAAAAAAGTTTTCAAGGTCATCATTTTTATATAAACTAATAACTGATTGAATTTATAAAAAGGTCATTATATTGTTATACTCAATGCTATCTCACGACAATTCGTAACTTTTTTAAATGTAATACCTAATTACTATGAATTTGTCAACATAGGCTCATTCTGAAAACGTAGACCTACAGTTGAAGTCAGAATTATTAGCCCCCCTGAATTACATGTATTAGCACCCATGTTTTTTTTTCCCCAATTTCTGTTTAACGGAGAGAAGATTTTTGCAACACATTTCTAAACATAAGTTTTTAAACTCATTTCTAATAACTGATTTATTTTATCTTTGCCATGATGACAGTAAATAATATTTTACTAGATATTTTTCAAGACACTTCTATACAGCTTAAAGTGACATTTAAAGGCTTAACTAGGTTAATTAGGTTGACTACACAGGTTAGGGTAATTAGACAAGTTATTGTATAATGATGGTTTGTTCTGTAGACTATCGGAAAAAAAATTTAGCCTGAAGGGGCTAATATATTAGAAAATAGAAAAATATTCTAGCCAAAAAAAACAAATAAGACTTCTCCAGAAAAAAAAATATTATCAGACATACTGTGAAAATTTCCCAGCTCTGTTAAACATCATTTGGAAAATATTTAAAAAAGAAAAACCAATACAAAGAGAGGCTAATAATCCTGACTTCAACTGTATATACATTTCTGGAGATCACAGATTATGCAGCCAGAGCTACGTGTGGCTGCATTTTGTTTTTAAAACGAACGCTACAGGGCGGAATGATGACGTTCCTTTTTCGTTTACCAGATGACGCTTACCTCCATATGGACAGCTTTCTCGCTGTTACCAGTTTGGGCCGATAGCTCGACATGTACGTCAGAAGAGACGGAGACACACAGAGTTGACAGCGACAACGGTGTTCAAGTCCGGTGAAGAACGGTTCCAGAAGGCAGGTAAGACAAAAGCCAAAAAATAAAATAAACAAGTAAATAACAGGGTGAGAATGTGATAAAATCTGAAAACGTGGTAAAAATCAGGCTGCCGTAAGCGCTTTTCTTTTTCTGGATTTTTTGAAAATACTGGTTGGATTTGGGAAGGGGGTGTGCGGGTCAACCGGTGCATTATAAAACACTATTGGTTGGGTTTAGGGAAGCATAAGGGTAGAGGATCGGTCGATTGGTCAGTCAGTCAGTCAGTCCATCGACAGCGGCCTCTGGTGGATTTAAACGCGTACAGAAGGCGCGAATGGCACTAGCGAGAGAAATTTGAGGTCTGAAAAAGCGTACACAGTGGCCTCTGGAGGATTCGCGAAAACAAAAACTGCAAAAAAAACTCTTCTGGGACGTATTTTTCTCTCTCCAGAAATGTATATATGGGTTCGTAATCAGAATGAGTCTGGGTTGGAATTTATACAATCTCATTTGTACAATTTGCTCATCCCCCATTGATTTAGGGATTAAAAATCAAACATTTTCACACAGCTGAACTCATCTGAATTTGTACAAATTAGCCACTAAACTGACAGAACGTAAAATAGTTACATTCAGGATATGAGATGACTTATACCATGACTTATTTCACCCAGCCCTATCACAATGTCATTTTTTTCGTGCATGAAATGTTTCATTCCTATATTTGTTCTGTTGTATTATGATAACCATTGTTATTGTGCCATAATATTTCAGTCACATTCCCCACTCTCACACAACAGCCCTGCTAACTTATCAGTGTCATTTATAATACAGCCATGTACACGAGGCGCTCGGGGATTTGAGTCTGAGGGGGAGTAAAGAAACAACTGACAGTTTGGGAAATATCCGAGGCCATGATGAATTTCCACCTCGTCTGAAGAGCTTCAGGGAGGTGCAGATATATTAAATGGCAGCGTGGAGAGAGGCTCTGGGAAGGGTCTGTCAGTGTGGGAGGTTGGTAAGGATATATAACACACCGGAGAGCAGATCAGCATGACCGTCACGTCCTGGAGAGCTTTCACTATCTCCTCACTACAAAAAGTCCCTGTTACTGTATAAAGCAGCAAATACCGCGGTTCAGCTTCAACACATACTACAGAGGATAACACGCAGCAGGATGCAGACCAGCCCACGGCAATACCACCTAATGCCAGACAAAACACAACACAATATGAAGCAGCACATAAAGGCATCAATGATGGGTTCTTGATGAAAGCACAGATGAATATGAAATATTCATGTCTTTGTATAGTCACTGGAAGTTTAACGCTCTGTGTTTTAGCATTTTGAGAGAATAGTGAACAGATGGTGCTAACTTTTTTTTAGCATTTCTGTTAAAAAGACTTTATCTTTTATTCATTTATGTTGTAAAAAAATGGCCATGATTTCAAGAGTAAAAAACTTGGAAATACTACCGTAAAAACATGTTACCTGGTAAAAACGTAACAAGTTTCCTTAATATACACTCTATTAGGTACACCTTACTAGTACTGGGTTGAACCCTCTTTCTGCCTTCAGAACTGCCTTAATCCTTCATAGCACAGATTCAACAAGGTACTGGAAATATTCCTCAGAGATTTTGGTCCATATTGACATGATAGCATCACACAGTTGCTGCAGATTTGTCGGCTGCACATCCATGATGTGAATCTCCCGTTCTACCACATCCCAAAGGTGCTCTATTGGATTGAAATCTGGTGACTGTAGAGGTCATTTGAGTACAGTGAACTCATTGTCATGTTCAAGAAAACCAGTCCGAGATGATTCATGGTTTATAACATGGTGCGTTATCCTGCTGCAAATAGCCATCAGAAGATGGGTACACTGTGGTCATAAAGGGATGAACATGGTCAACAACAATACTCAGGTAGGCTGTGGCATTGACACAATGCTCAGTTGGTACTAATGGGCCAAAAGTGTGCCAAGAAAATATCCCCTGCACCATTACACCACCACCAGCCTGAACCGTTGATACAAGGCAGGATGGATCCATGCTTTCATGTTGTTGACACCAAATTCTGACCCTAACATCCGAATGTTGCAGCAGAAATCGAGACTCATCAGACCAGGCAATGTTTTTCCAATCTTCTATTGTGCAATTTTGGTGAGCTGTGTGAATTGTAGCCTCAGTTTCCTGTTCTTAGCTGACAGGAGTGAGACCCAGTGTTCTTCTGCTGCTGTAGCCCATCCGCCTCAAGGTTGGACATGTTGTACATTTAAAGATGCTCTCTGCATACCTCGTTTGTAACGAGTGGTTATTTGAGTTACTGTTGCCTTCTATCAGCTCGAACCAGTCTGGGCATTCACTTCTGACCTCTGTCATCAACAAGGCATTTGTGCCCACAGAACTGCCACTCCTGGATATTTTCTCTTTTTCAGACCATTCTCTGTAAATTTTAGAGATGGTAGTGTGTGATAATCCCACACAGCAAATTTCTGGAGTTAAAAAATGAGAAGTTAGGCAAAAAAGTGTGCAAGAGTTACATTTATGGAGTTTATTTTTAAACTTTAACACAATTTTGTGTTATGGGATACTCCCTGCTGTGTTGTATTATGGAGTTCATTCGCTGGAGTTCAGGAACGTGCTTTAACTCCTTACTGTAGTTAAATTTTTAGAAAGTCCGCCTTTACACAACCCTGCTGAGCCGCACATGAGAACTGGAGGTATGTTCTTCGTTGTAAGGTAGGTAAAAGTGCATTGTTATACAATTCTAAAAGCTTTTTCAAAATGTTTGATGTTTTGTGACAGAAATGTGTTTTGCTGTAGCTGTTTCATTTGTACTGTAAGGCTAGTGACTGCATGTGGCTAACTTAGCATAACATAAGCTAACACTAGCTAATAATCTTTCCTTTCCCTATGTTTCTGAAAATGTGTGTTCTGCTGTCAAAAAAAAAGCAGTACTTGATCAGATGGAGAAACCTGCTGTTCAGTTTTCAAATAGGCTAACTTACACAATGAGGTAACGTTAATATCTTTTATCTAGCAATACAGCTTTATGTCTTTAAGATTTAATATGTGTAATATTGCTCATGAAATGTTTTGGATTGTACCATGATTTAGTCGTGACCATGAGAGTGGATCAGCAGTTTCTGAAATACACAGACCAGCCCGATTGGCACAAACAACCTTGTCACGTTCAAAGTCACTTAAATCACCTTTCTTCCCCATTCTGATGCTCGATTTGAACTGCAGCAGATTGTCTTGATCATGTCTATATGCCTAAATGAATTGAGCTGCTGCCATGTGATTGTAAAAAGTGTGTATATGGTGAATAACCATAAATTGACTTTCCAAGAATTCAAGAATGTCAATTTTTTGTTGGCATTAGAATTATTTTCTCATCAGTTATGTACATTAAAGTTGCATATAATGCTGATAAATAATTTTCATTGAATTAAATTAATTTAATGTCTGTAACCATGATGGTGTTTAGTAGCTGTGTGAAAGACACTGAGGATCTTCTTTATATTAGATTGTTTCTTTGCTTGTGGGAAAAATTGTCAAAGTTAGATAATTTAGAGTTGCCTGGAGAGGAGAGGTATTCAAAGCTTATCAGCTTGTCACAGGGGTACCTCAGGAATCTGTTTTTGGTCACTTGATCTATTTTCTATTTACACCCCATCACTGGGAACCATGGTTTCTCTTATCATTGTAATGCCAATGACATACAACTTTATCTTTCATTTTATCCATCCGGATGACCCAATGGTAGCTGCAAGGGTCTGAAAGATACCTCGGCTTGGATGAAAAACCATCACCTACAGTTTAATCTGGCAAAAACTGAACTCCACACATTAAACACAATTTCTCAATCCAACTTGGATTATCTACTATTGCCCCATGTGATTTGGTTAGGAATCTTGGGGTGATCCTAGATGACCAGCTGTCCTTCAAAGAGCACATTACTAACACAGCTCAATCATGCAGGTTTGCACTTTTCAACAGTAGAAAAATCAGACCTTTTCTAACAGATCATGCCGCACAACCTTTAGCCAAGCTCTTGTCATTTTAAGGCTGGACTACTGCAATGCTCTTCTAGCTGGACTCCTATTTTGCACCCTTAAAGCTCTACAGATGATCCAGAATGCTGCAGCACATCTGGTCTTCAATGAGCCCATGTAACACCTCTTTATCTCTCTGCATTGGTTACTTACCGGTCGAGATTTGCATCAAGTTCAAATTATTGATGCTTGCCCCTCATACCTCCACCTGCTCCTGAAGGTCTACATCCCCTCCAGGAGCCTCTGGTCGGTAATTGAGCGGCACCTTGTGGTACGATCACAGGCTACAAGTCACTTTCCAAAACCTTTTCATTCAATATTCCCCACACATACCCACACAGACTACGGATTCACTGGTATCATTCAAATGACAACTAAAACCTGTTTCACAGGTGAAATCTTCTGAGATCACCTGTGATAAAGTCACATTAACTGTCACCACTGGGGAAGCAGCGGTGCGATGGCTACTCGCAAGACAGCGCCAAAAGGCTGAAAACCGAGGATGGGTTTATGGTCCCAAGGGGCTGAGTGGAATTCGGTGGAGACAACAGAGGTCAAGGACGGAGCCACAAGTCTTCCCAAAGTCTCCTCAAAGTCCAGCCTAACCCCAACCAAGCCAGTTACTTCTGACGCTACAGCTGGCGAGGGAATGCTTTCCCTGATACGTAGATTTCTGGACACTCAAGAGCAGAGAGAGGACCGATATCTGCAGGAGCTCCGAGGTCTTTGGGATTCCATTCTGCATTCAATACGTCCTGCTGAGACTTCCATTGATGCAGAGAGCGCACGAATGGAGCTACTGATGCCAGCATCAAAGGTATCCACAAGACATAGACCAGCTTATGTCCATGACTCCCCAAACATCACAGTGCCAAGAGAGCTGACACAGTGGACTGAGCCAAAGATGCCAAGCCTTCAGCAGGGGGAAGATATTGAGAATTATCTTTGGTGGTTTGAGGTTCTGGCCAGAACCAAGGTTATTATAATTAACGAAAACTAAAATTTTAAATCATTTTCGTTAACTGAAATAAAAATAAAAACAAGAGTTTTTAAAAAAAACTAGAACTAACTGAAACTGTATTGTGTACATACAAGACTAACTCAAACTAACTAAAACGTTCTTCGTTTTCGTCTTTGTAAATGTCTTAAATACACACTGTAAGCCTTTTAGAAGTTAACCTATTTGCTTCGCGCTGTCAGGTGTTTGACGTACGACACCTCAGAGTCTGTAATCCTGATACCTTTGGCCAGATCAAGCCTCCAATCAGTCCTCGCTGTTGCTCTCGCGACAAAAACAAAGACTGGACACGACAGCAGACACTTAAAAGTCAAACTGAATCATTTGAAACAAATCGGTGTCTCCGTTAAGCTTTTATCCACAAACAACTTACTTTTTACATGCCTGATACCCCCTTGGACTCAAAATAAATCAATATATACTGAGTTATTCAGATATTAGAACAGTACACCGAGATCAGATTTGAGAAATGGTGAACCGATAACACTGCGCATGCATGATTCAGTGAATGGAGCACAAACAGCACATGACAGCCTGCTGTGACTGAACTAAACTTGCAGTGCGAGTAAACCAAGGGTTTAAATGAGAGGATCTAGCGAAACGTAAGTTTATTTCATAACAGTAGATCATAATGAAATTTAATGAAGTGAATCCTGCTTCAGTTGAGTTTCAATACGCTATTGTAAGAAACTTTTCAGATCATAGTGATGTTTTAACTGACTGAATTATGATTACTGACTATATATTTTTGGTTCAGTCCAAACATGGGAAGATTGTCTCAAAAGATCCAGTTCGCATTAAAGATCCAAACTTCCCATCACTACTGTGTTTTTAACCTCAGAAGCAGCCTTGCACACATGTTTTCTTAAGGCTGCTATATTGTGGGCTGTTGCATTTGAATTTGAGGATGGGTAGATAGTGGTAGATGGTAATGTTCTTGTGTCAAGAAAATGTAGTCTATCTTTGGTTGAGTTTTTATTATACAATATTTATTCTAATGATTTTGAATATTCCACCTATAACAAATATCCTAATTTTAAAAAACTAAAACTAACACTGAAACTAACAAAAACTAAACTAAAACTTTCAAAATATAAAGACTAATAAATCTAACTTTAAAAACTAATTATAACTAACTGAATTTTAAAACAAAAAGTCAAAACGAAATAAAAACTAAAGTAATGAAAAATCCAAAACTATTATAACCTTGGCCAGAGCATGGAGGTGGCCTGAGGAGGAGTGGAACTACTGTCTGGTTCTGTTGCTAACAAGCACTGGAGGTATACCTGGCATTGAACGAGGACCAGGCTGAGGTCTATGCTGATCTGAAAAAGCACTGCTGGAGAAGTTCAACATCTCTCCAGCGACATACTGTACCACCACCTGAACCCTTTATTTATGAAGTGAGCTTGACAAACCACCTGTAGAAACACTCTTCTCTCTCTCTAAAAAACACTCCCCTAACTCTAGCACTTATTTCTCTAAGTCCTAAAATTTCCTTTGTACTAAGTACTAACTTTCCTTTGCTCTACAAGCGCTTCTTGTGTGTATTGCCTCTTTTTGTTGAATCATTGAATGCCCCCTGATTGTAAGTCGCTTTGGACAAAAGTGTCTGCTAAATGATTAAATGTAAATGAAAAACTTTCCTAAACTTAGGCTTTCCTAAGACTTAATCCTAAAAAACATGCTAAAACATTATTAACCAAAGGTAATGTAAGGCATGTAACATTTTTATAAGTTTTCAAAAGATTTTTGCAGAATTTTTCTGGCGGTATCTTCTAGTTGTAGTCTATTTACGAGGACAAAGTACGGCGCTTTAAGGATAAAGACTTGCATTTTGAATGTGAATATTTCAGAGCCAATATAGGTTAAAAAGTTCAAGGTCTTCCTTCCTTTATGCTCACTGACAAAAACATTAAGGCATGTCGACATCTCAGACATGTCGGGAATGGCGTCACGTCCACAAGTCTCCAGATAAAGGTCTTTCCCTGACCTGATTTTTCCTCTACCTTGGTCTTATAAAGCATATTTCTAACAAAGGGACATTCAGATTGTGCAAACGACTTCTTTTGCACACGTCTGGGACTCGCATTGCTGAGAGACATGATAAGAAACACTTTTCACAATGATTCAAGGTGATATTCTTCAGATCAAAGACATGGCCTTTTGTTAGAATATATGTCAAACTTAACACAAAACAACAACAACACTAAATTATTTTCTTTCTTACCTTATCCAGGTCATGGTTGTGAATTGAGAAGTCAGAAATTAACTTTTTCTAGTAACTACAATCAGCACAGTCTAAAGGCCACCTATTTTACCCCTTTTACAAGATGTAAGATACGCCTTTAGTGGCTCCAGAATGTGTCTGTAAAGTTTCAGCTCAAAATACCCAACAGATTACTTATAGCCTCCAGAATCTGTCCATTTTGGGGTCCGAGTACATTGTAGCTTTTTTTGTTGCCTGTGGCTTTAAATCCAAATGAGCTGCTTCTCCCTGCCCACCGTTCCCACGTGTGTATCTGCTTCTCCTGTGTTATGTCAGATAAACAGCAGTCAGTGACAGAGACAGACACGGATAAAGCTGAAATACAGCTCATTAGTCTACAATACCAAGTAAGTTTATGTCATGTATTTGTGATGGAGTTTATTCAAGCCTTTCTGAAATGATGAGTCCCAAACAAATGCAGTTTGCAGAAGACACACACACACACACACATTACTGACGTTTACTGACATCATGCGGCTGTGGTGATAATAGATAATAGGATTTACATAGCAATTTCACTGTCTTTTTTACAAACATGTTCTGTTTTAAAAACATTTTACACTTGTAAAACTTATACAAATCACAGAAAGTTGGAACAAATATTTTAATCACAAAAAAATATTTTGCAAAAAAAATGTTCTGTGGACATGTGTATACATGTTATTATAGAAACATGGCGCCTGTCAATCATTCAGTGGGCGGGGAAAAACCAACTCCTACATCACGTTGCAGTGGGCCTCAAAATCACTGAGATTCAGATCCTATTTTAACATCAGGAAATTTTAGAAAAGAGACTTGTTGTGTTTCTATCACTCTAATATGATAGTGAACACACTCTACCTACACACTTTTGTCCAAACAGCTTACAAAAGTTGATTTTCATTATAGGTGCCCTTTAATACTAAAAACAATTAACAACAAAAAACTGAAAAGCAGTTTGTTATGCACTTAAAAAAAAGAACGCATCTGACGAATGAGCTGCAATATTCTGGAAAAAAACAGTCCACAATTAATCTTGATATTGTAATACTATTGATACATCTTAATGAATGCAAATAAAATGTTTTAATAATAGTGTTGGAAGAAACGACACATGTCAGTCAGTGACTTGCAAATTGTGCAAAACTAGTTGTTATAAGTGCTAAACTACGAAAATGTATATTTTACTTACATTGTTTGGTACTGTAATTCGTTGCCTATGAGTAGGCCCACACGGAATCTGCGCGCGCAGAATTCCGCAGATTTTCCGCAGAATTCCGCAGATTTTTAGCCCATCATTAGTTCTGTTTATTTACTTGAGTAAATGTGTGTAAATCTGAATTTATTCATTTTTAAATTACACATATTTCACATATTAAGGTTTTAGTTATGAGACTCCCAAAATAATTCCGCAGAAATCCGCAGATTTTTACCAAAATTCTCCGCAGAAATTGCAAAAACGTCCGCAGATTCCGTCTGGCTTTACTTATGAGTAGGTCAAGATAGAATCTGCATCTGGTCAAGATAGAATCTGCACCTGGAGAAAACCCACACGAACACAGGGAGAACATGCAAACTCCACACAGAAATGCCAACTGACCCAGCCGGGACTTGAACCAGCAACCTTCTTGCTGTGAGGTGACAGTGCTAACTACTAAGCCACTGTGCCGTCCTCTAAAAACTTAACAAATGAAATAAAAAAAATACATTTTTTTACTTTTATTTAATGTTTACAATGCAAATGCTATTAGATGCCTGTAATTGGTAAACAAAGCTAGTCCCTCATACAATATATCTACTAAAAGACAGAAAGTATTACTTTACAAAATGTATTGTAAATAAATCAAATGAACATTTTTACATTAGTCAATAATATTACTGAAATTAATAAAAAAAACTGAAAAAAATATCAATTTACACACATTTACACAAGTTAATAAATAGACTCAATGATCGGCGGAAAAAAATTAAACAGAAAAATCTGAATTTCTGCACGTGCAGATTCTGTGTGGGCCTACTTATGAGGTGATAATTTGCAAATGAATTGTGTTTGTTGAGTTCCATCAGTTATTGTGTGTGGTCTGTGAGTCTAATGATGACTGAAAGATTGGCTGCTGTGTTCCTATAGTATGTTCAACAGGAACATGTGTGATTGGTTACAATGCTCAGTGCATCAAAAGGAAAAAAGTGTAAAAGGATGCTAAATCTCAGAAACGCTGCAGATGCAAATGTAATAGTGCAAACCAAGGTTATTTTAGTAAATAAAAACTAAACTTAGACTAAAGTTGTTAGTCAAAAGACATTTTTATTAACTGAAATAAATGTAAAACATATTGAATGTGGATTGACGGACTGATGGATTGATTGATGGACGGACAGACCGATGGATGGATGGATTGAAGTACAAATGGACAAACAGAAGAACAGACAAATATGATGGATGGATGGATGGATGGATGGATGGATGGATGGGTGGATGGGTGGATGGATGGATGGATGGATGGATGGATGGATGGATGGATGGATTGAGGTATGGATTGATGAACTGATGGATTGATTGATGGACGGACAGACGGATGGATGGATGGATGGATGGATGGATGGATAAAGGGATGGATTGAAGTACAAATGGACAAACAAACAAACAGATATGATGGATTGATGGATGGATTGAAGGACGGACGAACAGAAAAACAGACATACTGATGTATGATGGATGGATGGATGGACGGATGGATGGATGGATGGATAAAGGGATGGATTGAAGTACAAATGGACAAACAAACAAACAGATATGATGGATTGATGGATGGATTGAAGGACGGACGAACAGAAAAACAGACATACTGATATGATGAATGGATGGATAAATGGATGGATGGATGGATGGATGGATGGATGGATGGATGGATGGATGGATGGATGGATGGATGGATGGATGGATGGATGGATGGTTGGATGGATGGATGGATGGATGGATGGATGGACGGACGGACAGATAGATTGAGGTATGGATTGATGAACTGATGGATTGATTGATGGACGGACAGATGGATGGATGGATGGATGGATGGATGGATGGATGGATGGATGGATGGATGGATGGATGGATGGATGGATGATGAATGGATAAAGGGATGGATTGAAGTACAAATGGACAAACAAACAAACAGATATGATGGATTGATGGATGGATGGATTGAAGGACGGACGAACAGAAAAACAGACATACTGATATGATGGATGGATGGATGGATGGATGGATGGATGGATGGATGGATGGATGGATGGATGGATGGATGGATAGATGGATGGATATGTAAAACATATTGAACATCAATACAAAACAAATAATGACACTTTCTGATAATGAATGAAGTCTTGTTTCATAATCATTAAGGAATGAGTGTGAACATTGTTTTCAAACCAATATATTGTAGCATACAGTAATTGTAAAATGTAAAATTAAAATACAGAATAAGTATAATATAGTTGTAGCCTATAATATAATGTAATATAAACAGATATAATAAACATTAGTTTTATTATTTTAGTTATTAACTTTATGTAACTTTAATAACTTTTATAACAGTAACAGCTAATATTAAATTAAAGTTATTATTATGATTATTATTATTTCTTCAAGTTCATTCATTATAAGTTTTCATTATTTCAACAGATGATCTTTCACACTGAATGATAAGCTCTGAGGACTGTTTTAATGCTACATCGCACTCTTTAATATCAAAATATCAAGGAAATTTCATTCTGTTCGATAAGACTCCTGTAGGACATTATCTGTACCAGACAGTAAAAAAGATGATTTCCCATGACACCAGTTATCAGGGAATATTCAGTTCAGCCTTTAAATTGGAATGACACAGCATTTCTGAACTTCAGAGATATTAACATTTTGTTCAATAAGGCCTATCAAGGTTTCAGGCTGTGGAATAAAACGGTCTGTTCAAACTGATTTCGGGAATCCTGTAGTTTCAATACTCAGGCAAATCTGCCTGATGGATCTGATCTGTTTGAGCAGCAATTTCCTGCTTCTCTGATCAGACGGAGACCGCAGAAAGCCAGAGCATTGGGGAATTAATAAAACACATGAGTGAGAATTTATGATTTTTTTTAATAGCAAGTACAGTTTGCATACTGATCATTCAGTTCTCATGAAACAATAGGATCAGCTTATTTTCTCTTCATTTACTCTCTTATGTCATTATAAAAACTGCTCAAATGTGTGAAGTTGATGACAGGGATGATAAATGCCAAGATTACTCAATCAAATCACAAAAAAACCCACCACAAATAACCTGCACAATATAATAATTGTTATTTTATATTTGTATGAATTGATTTTTGATCTCTAAATGAATGTTCCACACTGTTTTGTCTATGTTTACATTCAGTCCATGACATATATTTTAACACTGAATTTATTGAGTGTGTATAGAGGTGCACAATGTCAAAACGAAACTGTCAACAAACTAACATCAAAGCACAAAATGGAAAGTGAAATTCGGTTATAAGTAGGTTTGATCTCATCATCAGTCTAGCTTACCTTATTTCCATCAAAACAACAGCAGACTCTAAACCCCATGTGAAAATGTATTTATATTTTTATCAGGATCCACATAAATCAATATATAAGAGCAGTTTTAGAACATTATGAACAAGGAAATGTAAACTTTTAATCTATTGGTTCTTACTGTTGGCTGGATGGATGGATGAATGGAGAGATGGAGAGACACACAGACGGACGGAAGGTTACTTGGATGAAAGAATAGACAGATGACCAGTCAGACAGTTTGATGCATAGATGAAAAAATGGACAAACTGTTGGATGGACAGACTGAAGGATGGATAGAAGAATCAACATATGGACTGAATGACTGACGGACAAAAAAGAGAGATGTGATAGACTGATAAACGGGTGGATGGACAGACGGACGGATGGAAGGGTGGATCAAGGGATAGATTGAAGGGCAAACAAACAGACAAACAGGTATTATGGATGGATGGATAGATGGATGGATGAACAGATGGATCAAGGTATGGATTAATGGATGGGTGGACAAAAAAAGAGAGAGATAGGATAGACAGATAAATGGATAGAATGACGGATGGATCAATGAATGGATTTAAGGGCAAATGAACATACAGATATAATGGGTGGATGGATAGATGGATGGATGGATGGATGGATGGATGGATGGATGGATGGATGGATGGATGGATGGATGGATGGATGGATGGATGGATGGATGGATGGATGGATGTACGGGCGGAAGGATGGACAGATGGATTGAAGTATGGATTGAAGGAAGGAAAGACAGAAAAACAGACAGATAAATATGACGGATGGATGGATGGATGGATGGATGGATGGATGGATGGATGGATGGATGGATGGATGGATGGATGGATGGATGGATGGATGGATGGGGATGGATGGATGGATGGATGGATGGATGGATGGATGGATGGATTGAAGGACTGGCAGATGGATTGAGGTATGGATTGAAGCATGGACGGACAGAAGAACAGACAGACAGATATGATGCATAGATGGATGGATAGATAGATAGATGGGTGAAAAGACACATGGATCAAGGAATGGATTGAAGGATGGACGAACAAAAAAAGAGATAAATTAGACCGATAAATGGATGGATGGATGGGCGAATGGATGGATGGATCAAGGAATAGATTGATAGATGGATTGAAGGATGGACAGATGGATTGAAAACAAATAGACAGATATGATGGATGGATGGATGGATGGATGGATGGATGGATGGATGGATGGATGGATGGATGGATGGATGGATGGATGGATTGATGGATCAACGGATGGATTGAAGTACGAACGGACAAACAAAGAGATATGATGGATGGATGTAGGGAGGGAGAGAGGGACGAAAGGACAGACAGAAAGATTTCTGTCTCTCTGTCCATCTAGCAATAAAACTGCATGAATATGAATCATCAAAAAACCTTTCTAACATATTCAAGCATTGTCTCATGAATGAATTGCTGTTTCCGTATTATATAGTCTCAAATTCACTTATTTGTGAAACTGAAGCGTGAATAAGAGCATCATGTATTTACAGAATCACTCAGCTAGTAAAGTCCTAAAGAGGCCACAGTCCAGCGCAGATACACACACACACACACACACAGTTGAGCGAGCCTTTGACTGTTCCCGGGACTGATCGACCCGACCGCAGCACAGCAATCAACTGTCTATGGAAACATCAATGTAGGATTCAGGCCTAATGCATTTTAAATAAGTTCTAATGTTGCCAGCTCCACCTGGAGGAATACAAATAGACTATTACAAACTATGAAACGTGCAAAGGCCAAAGAGGTCAATAGAAATCAATGAAAGCATGAGACAAAAAGATGCTATAAAATGCTATAATTTACAGTGGATTTAACAGGACTTGACATCTGCACAATAAACTCAAGACTGCATTTAGGAACTAGTAAGATTTAAACTCATTAAAAATTTCAAGTCTAATCTCAGAGAACAATTAGACCTTTTCTTTACAGAGCAAGTGAGAGCATTGTACTCGGGGATGAAAACTGATAGGGTTAAAAGAAATAAAAAACAAAAATAAAAGGTGAGAAAAGCCAGCCCTGGCCACATAGACATTACATTCTTTACTTTACTTTACTTTACTTTGTTTATAAAGTGAAAATAAAAACAACAGTTGTTGACCATTGTGTTGTACACACCTTGGTTTATAAATTATCAAAAATAAACAACAGCAGGTAAAACACGATACAGTACAACCAACATAG